>OX411259.1:1765241-2142864 GCA_948150575.1 Tinea pellionella
TCGAGTACGAAACGCGATCTATATAAACTTTGTTTGTGCAAATACTTGGAATCAATTTTAACAGTTATAGGAACTAAGTTTGTAAAGAGAAGTTTAAAAGTGTAACCTAATCCGAAAGCGTAATTAAACGCAACAAAGTAAAATTAGTCATTTTATCAGTTTAATGAGTTGAGAGACGTGTAGCGTTTTAGCTCACAAAGCTAATATTTTTTTGAAAAGATCTAATGTTTTTATTAATAACCTATATACTCGTATATATACAACTAGATATGTAATAACGCTATTAATGTGACAAGAGAGATAAGATGACCGCAATCACTTTGAGGTAGTCAGGTAGCATTTGACTTGACGGCAACATTTTCAAATTGTTTGAAACCGCTTACGCTTTTTTCATGTACTATGTATGAGTATTGCACCTCTAGTATATATCTCTATGAATAAAACACGTCTTTTTTTCTTGTCTGTTTAACAAGTATTTTTATTATTTTTTGAATGTCAGACAGACTGGAGTGAGATTCTACTACAGAGTTACTCCTCTCCATGTACTCTAGCTACTTCTAAACTGATTCGAAAGCGAAACAACGTATCTTGTTAGGTGTTACATTTAAAAGCGGTGGTACTATCCATTGTATTCAAATGTGACTTCCAGAATATACCGCTATGGAGTAAAAGGATCATGGGCAAACTTCCGAATCCTGTGTGGAACATGCTGGTTCGCGCGTAACGAACCGACGCGCGGCTACTCAAAACTTTATATGGACTATTGAATAGTTAGTGCTCGTTTGCACATAGTTTTCATAACTATGTAATGAATATATAGATGACTAAATTCTATACGAATACATGTTTTTATTACAAGCACAAAATATTTAAATTTTTTGAAACAAAAACCGCCTTTCCAATTTCGCCCAGTTTGGTACTGAGTAAAAACTAGTAAATACCAAAAGTGCTTTGTACATATGTAATTTGATCGCTCATTGGCTAGCCTATTTATACTTATTAATTCTACAATGACAATAATATAATAGAAAGAAGAAGTCAATTATGAAATTTCTGGATTGATTTGATTTTTTTTAATTGTCGCGTCATATGGCTGCATTCCGCCTGATGTTAAGCTAGAGTGCGATCCATGAACGGAGGAGGCTGCTATCAGAGCTTGAAGAGTTGGGAGGTCCCAGGTTGTAGGAAGGAGGAAAGACGTGGCTGGAAACATATATTGTTTAGATCTAAAAATAGTATATATAATCTTAGTACCCGTATTTTATATAAAAGAAGATTAAATTAGAGTTAAATTACTTTGCCAAAAATTTCAAATAATTCAAACTGGAAAATTCTTCTCGCATTTCACCGCGAGCAAGCTGACCCGAAACTTCTGACTCATCCTTAGAATTTCAATAAGATACTCCCACAGAAATGTATGTGCCCGTTTACATAGAAATGACCCTGTTGCCGAATATTCCGTGATACAGAACAATTGTTGAGATTTTCAAATAAAAAAAACTGCATAATATACAAATATATTTTTCGAGATTCATCGTTAAATTCTATATATTTTGATATAGGTTTTAGAAAGACATATTAATTTTTTTGATACTTCTAAAGACTTGATTTGATTTAAAATATAATTTCAATAAAGTTTTTCGAAATTTTTTTTTTTATTGTAGCTAGGCATTTTACAACACTCCCTGCCTAACGTAAAGCTAGAGTTCGGTCCTAGAACGGAAACAACTACTACTACGCGGGATAAACGTTCGAGGAGATGAATATGCACCATTCAGATTGACAGTGTACACTTCTCTCGTTATATCCAATAATATTTAATAATACCTTGTAATAGGGTTCTTATAAAACCAAAACTGATCGTTTATTATTTTAATATTATTCTATATGACATTCTTAACATTTTATCCTTTTTATGGGAGTTGAACAATGATAATAAATTGGCATTTAAGTCTCAGTTTTTCCGTTTAATGTGAGGACATCGGTATTTCGATAATGCGAACCTTATCTCCTATATATCTGAGCTCCCCTTGACGGGAATTTATCATGTATGTGAAGTTGGCCCCCCATTATGAAAATTTTGAAAATTTAAGCGGAGTTCTGGTAGCCCCTCCAATAGTTCTAGAGTTCCCTATTAATAAAAAAAATAGTTCCGCTGATTAAAGTGCTGAAAACACGAAATGAAGTTTACACAATTTCGAAATTTTAAACACCTGTAACTCTTTCATTTTAGCTCCGATCGATTCCGTTTCTTTAACAAATCGATCGAACTCCGAGGGGGGCCAATAGAACTCCAAAGAAAATTAACGATTTCTGAGAAATAAAATTTTTTTCATACAAAATATGCTAATTTTAAAAAACGAAATTTCCGAGCCCCGTAGCTCTTTCATTTCAGTTCCGATCGGTTCCATTTCTTCGACAAATCGATAGAACTCCGAGGGGGGCCAATAGAACTCCAAAGAAAATTAACGATTTCTGAGAAATAAAATTTTTTTCATACAAAATATGCTAATTTTAAAAAACGAAATTTCCGAGCCCCGTATCTCTTTCATTTCAGTTCCGATCGGTTTCATTTCTTCGACAAATCGATAGAACTCCGAGGGGGGCCAATAGAACTCCAAAGAAAATTAACGATTTATGAGAAATAAAATTTTTTTCATACAAAATATGCTAATTTTAAAAATCGGAATTTCCGAGCCCCGTAGCTCTTTCATTTCAGTTCCGATCGGTTTCATTTCTTCGACAAATCGATAGAACTCCGAGGGGGGCCAATAGAACTCCAAAGAAAATTAACGATTTCTAAGAAATAAAATTTTTTTCATACAAAATATGCTAATTTTAAAAAACGAAATTTCCGAGCCCCGTAGCTCTTTCATTTCAGTTCCGATCGGTTTCATTTCTTCGACAAATCGATAGAACTCCGAGGGGGGCCAATAGAACTCCAAAGAAAATTAACGATTTATGAGAAATAAAATTTTTTTCATACAAAATATGCTAATTTTAAAAATCGGAATTTCCGAGCCCCGTAGCTCTTTCATTTCAGTTCCGATCGGTTTCATTTCTTCGACAAATCGATAGAACTCCGAGGGGGGCCAATAGAACTCCAAAGAAAATTAACGATTTCTAAGAAATAAAATTTTTTTCATACAAAATATGCTAATTTTAAAAAACGAAATTTCCGAGCTCCGTAGCTCTTCCATTTCAGTTCCGATCGGTTTCATTTCTTCGACAAATCGATAGAACTCCGAGGGGGGCCAATAGAACTCCAACGAAAATTAACGATTTCTGAGAAATAAATTTTTTTTTCATACAAAATATGCTAATTTTAAAAAAAGAAATTTCCGAGCTCCGTAGCTCTTTCATTTCAGTTCCGATCGGTTTCATTTCTTCGACAAATCGATAGCACTCCGAGGGGGGCCAATAGAACTCCAAAGAAAATTAACGATTTCTGAGAAATAAATTTTTTTTTCATACAAAATATGCTAATTTTAAAAAACGGAATTTCCGAGCCCCGTAGTTCTTTCATTTCAGTTCCGATCGGTTTCATTTCTTCGACAAATCGATAGAACTCCGAGGGGGGCCAATAGAACTCCAAAGAAAAATACCGATTTCTGAAAAAAAATAAATTAAATTAGCATATTTTGTATGAAAAAAAATTTTATTTCTCAGAAATCGTTAATTTTCTTTGGAGTTCTATTGGCCCCCCTCGGAGTTCTATCGATTTGTCGAAGAAATGAAACCGATCGGAACTGAAATGAAAGAGCTACGGGGCTCGGAAATTTCGTTTTTTAAAATTAGCATATTTTGTATGAAAAAAATTTTATTTCTCAGAAATCGTTAATTTTCTTTGGAGTTCTATTGGCCCCCCTCGGAGTTCTATCGATTTGTCGAAGAAATGAAACCGATCGGAACTGAAATGAAAGAGCTACGGGGCTCGGAAATTCCGATTTTTAAAATTAGCATATTTTGTACGAAAAAAAATTTTATTCCTCAGAAATCGTTAATTTTCTTTGGAGTTCTATTGGCCCCCCTCGGAGTTCTATCGATTTGTCGAAGAAATGAAACCGATCGGAACTGAAATGAAAGAGCTACGGGGCTCGGAAATTTCGTTTTTTAGAATTAGCATATTTTGTATGAATAAAATTTTATTTCTCAGAAATTGTTAATTTTCTTTGGAGTTCTATTGGCCCCCCTCGGAGTTCTATCGATTTGTCGCAGAAATGAAACCGATCGGAACTGAAATGAAAGAGCTACGGGGCTCGGAAATTCTGATTTTTAAAATTAGCATATTTTGCACGAAAAAAAATTTTATTCCTCAGAAATCGTTAATTTTCTTTGGAGTTCTATTGGCCCCCCTCGGAGTTCTATCGATTTGTCGAAGAAATGAAACCGATCGGAACTGAAATGAAAGAGCTACGGGGCTCGGAAATTCCGATTTTTAAAATTAACATATTTTGTATGAAAAAAAAATTTATTTCTCAGAAATCGTTAATTTTCTTTGGAGTTCTATTGGCCCCCCTCGGAGTTCTATCGATTTGTTGAAGAAATGAAACCGATCGGAACTGAAATGAAAGAGTTACGGGGCTCGGAAATTCCGATTTTTAAAATTAGCATATTTAGTATGAAAAAAAAATTTATTTCTCAGAAATCTTTAATTTTCTTTGGAGTTCTATTGGCCCCCCTCGGAGTTCTATCGATTTGTTGAAGAAATGAAACCGATCGGAACTGAAATGAAAGAGCTACGGGGCTCGGAAATTCCGATTTTTAAAATTAGCATATTTTGTATGAAAAAAATTTTATTTCTCAGAAATCGTTAATTTTCTTTGGAGTTCTATTGGCCCCCCTCGGAGTTCTATCGATTTGTCGAAGAAATGAAAGCGATCGGAACTGAAATGAAAGAGCTACGGGGCTCGGAAATTCCGATTTTTAAAATTAGCATATTTTGTACGAAAAAAATTTTATTCCTCAGAAATCGTTAATTTTCTTTGGAGTTCTATTGGCCCCCCTCGGAGTTCTATCGATTTGTCGAAGAAATGAAACCGATCGGAACTGAAATGAAAGAGCTACGGGGCTCGGAAATTCCGATTTTTAAAATTAGCATATTTTGTATGAAAAAAAAAATTATTTCTCAGAAATCGTTAATTTTCTTTGGAGTTCTATTGGCCCCCCTCGGAGTTCTATCGATTTGTTGAAGAAATGGAATCGATCGGAGCTAAAATGAAAGAGTTACAGGTGTTTAAAATTTCGAAATTGTGTAAACTTCATTTCGTGTTTTCAGCACTTTAATCAGCGGAACTATTTTTTTTATTAATAGGGAACTCTAGAACTATTGGAGGGGCTACCAGAACTCCGCTTAAATTTTCAAAATTTTCATAATGGGGGGCCAACTTCACATACATGAATTTATCAGGGGTGAGCATGCGAAAAAATACCGTAATAATGAGTATTGGGGACACTGCCCTAAAAGTTGCGATTTGCCTTGTTTTGATGTTACTGCTCCACCCGGCTCCTATTAATGGCTGCGGCCAACTGCGCTTAAAAATAACGCATTAAAAACATTCTCTATTACACTCAAGGTTCTGCTAGAGATAGCGCTTTTTTATTGTAGCTCGGCATATGACAACACTCCGCCTAAAGCTAGAGTGCGACCCATGAACGGAAATAACTACTACCACTACAGATATATTTCTACAGGCAGCAATCGCGTCCGCTATGCCGGCTTGGGTCTCCTCAATGACTATCAATTTGGATTTCACAGTTCTCTCGTTATACCTACGTGTAATGCCAATATTGTTGACGTTAATAAAATAACTTGTTAAAGCATGACATTATTACACTAACTAACGCGTTAAGATGCAGGTGAAGCCGTAGCATAAAACAAAACTCTTTAATGTGTAGTTAGCCGATTAGTTCAGCAATTTGTCTACTTTTTGATTCATGTTTTCCTAGATTTGTTAAGAGACTTGTAGGGTAAATAATCTACGTTTTCAATTGATTTGTTTGGTTTTAGCTATAACGTTGTTTTATTGTCTTTCTGAGATTTAGTAGTTTAGGTATTTGTTTATGTTCGCATCTATTTTTTTGTACAAACATAGAGTTTTATTATAATATAATAATTTGTAATTGTTATAAAAAATATAGAATTCCTTATTGAAAACTAAATGTAGAACCTACTAATAAGTTAAATTCAACCCCACATAACAACCCCCTCGATGATTTTACGCGATTTGATTTTCACCGATGATTTGGTTTAAAATAGCCTACCGTTATTTTGATAAAGCTCACAACAAATGAACGTACTTGGGGCTTCACGGACCCCTTACATATTATGTTATGAATAAGTGAAATTGTAGGATATTATTAGGAATATATATTTCTGAGATATTGGCGTACATACATTATTATAGGTATGTATATTAAACTATGTTTGTATTTTCACCTTGGATCCTTTAAGCGGAGTGTAAAAAGGTGCTTTCAGGCCGGCATAGTAGTGGCGACTGGAGCCACCGTGTCGTCAGTGCTCATGGATCTCCGCTGAGCTTATCAGGCCAGTCGTGGTCACATATCGTGTCAAAATAAAAAAAAACAATGTACTTAATTTTTTTTTAAATTATTTATTTGCTAATTTATTCATTAATTTTGATCCAGGATCTGATGATATTATAATTAGATTTTAAAATTAGTTATTAAGGTTAAAGTACTGTCAATCTAGATGGTACATGCTCGTCTCATAAAGCCGGCATAGTGGAGGCGACTGCAGCACGTAGAGATTTCTCTGTGGTAGCAGTTGTTTCCATTCATGGACCGCACTCTAGCTTTACATCAGGCGGAGTGTTGTCACATGTCGAGCTACAATAAAAAAATAAAAAAAAAGTTCGACAGATTTAAAATTTTTGACGCATTCTTTCACTTATCCTAGTACTTATTCTAGCCTTATAATCATATGAGTACGGTCAAATTATCCGCTAATATAAAAATGTATTGAAAAAATATTAAATAACAAAAAATTCCCCTAATATAAGTTTTTTAAGTTGCAATTTGATGAGATAGATACAAAAAATGATACATGTATTCATTTTCGCGAGTTGACAGGAGGGCGGGGTATGACGTGAGTTCGCCTTCGAAAATCCAATATGACAAATTCGGAAGTACGTGATTGGAATGGGCTTCTGGGGTGGTTTGAAATTTATTTTGCTCCTGTTGAATTCCTATAGACGTCTGCTTGAATAATGTTATTTTTTGACCTTTAAAAATAAAGATAGTCCCTTATTTTTTTGTATGTTAAAATGTTGATGATCATAGATTATTATGTAAGGATCAAAATAATAATAAATGAATAAAATTAAAGATTGGTAGGCAGACTGATGTTGGTTATTAGACCAATCGATCTGGAGTAGTACCACCACTTCCGAATGTGACATCCGTGAAGTGGCTATGTCGCGATCCAGGATCAGTTTTGAAGTATCCAGGTATAACGAGAGTAGTGTGCACTGTTTGTCTGGATCGTGCACATCGTCTCCTCAAGCCGGCATAATGGAGACGACAACTGCCTGGCGAAATTTATCTGTGTTATCATATGCCATGCTAAAATAAAAAAAGAATAGAATAGCGGGTCAAATTTTATACGTCTAATAAAGATTAATACTGTTACATACAAAAATGTCGAGCACATCATCCACCTGCACACAGATGAATAACAGAAACGATTTTCTTTGAGATAACAGCGTCGTGTGTGACATTCAATATTTACAATTTTATGCTTTTAAAAGTATTCAAATTTTATCATATAAATGCATTTTTGTTTATTGATTCAATTTATTTCTTGTTGAAAAAATATCAGAAAGTTAAATTAAATTTGTAATATGTAGGTATTCTATATTTTTTACTAGATCTACAATCGCCTACGATATGCAGATTGTATTCGTTACTTATAAACTAATCCCTAAAAGAGAATGCCCATTTTTGGGCCCACTTGATACCTTATATATGTATATATAGTTTGGTAACAAAACAATATTCTAAAATAATATTTTATAATAAATTTTTTATAAAATAATTTTTTTTTTATTATTTCATTTTAATTATATCAACACATCATTTACCAATCAGTAGACAATGTTTAATTACATAAAAAATAGATATCATCAATTATTAAAGCATTTAAAATAATAATAACCTTAAATATTGCATCAGATAACATCTAATTACTCAATAACCCGGGTGAAAAAATTAAAACTGATTGGTAATAAGGAAGCAGATTTATGTTTCTACAAAATTAACTAAAAATCATCAACAAACTCGAAAAAAAAATTGTGGGCACATTTTTCTTAGGCGACTGGGTATTCTCTTTTACTGATCTGTGGTTAAGTGTAATTATAGAAAAATTTGGACTGTATTCTGAAGCCGGCATAGCAGAAGCAACCGATGCCTGTAGAAATTTATCTGTAGTAGCAGTTGTTTGCGTTCATAGACCGCACTCTAGCTTAACATCTGGCGGAGAGTTGTCATACGACGAGCTAAAATTAAAAAAAAAGTATTTCGTCCACGAATTAATAAATTGGGGTTAATGGGACTGCAGACTGGACTAAAACCCATCATCAATCAGTTTACCACTCATAAAGAAACTTCTATCAACAACACCAAAATCTTATAACTGTCTGGAATGGATGGAATATGGAATGGAAGGTATTTGTCAGCAACTCAATAAGAGGGAAACATTTCCGATCACGACGTATAAGATAAATATTTGTTACAAACAACCGACTAGTAGAAGGACGGGCTAGAATTATGGTGGCTAAAAGTAACACTAAAAGATCTACATCAATATGGCGGGACCAGTGAAGATAAATAAGTTTTGTTTTTAATTCTTTTTTTGTGTGAGTGACAGTGTACATTCCTCTCGCTATACCTGGCTACTTTCAAACTGCTCCCGAAACGTGACAAGTTCACTTCACGGGTGTTACATTCTAAAATGGCGGTACTACCCCAGGACGGCAGACTGGGCAAATAACCATCATCAGTCTGCCGACCACTCTTTTAATAGTGCTTATAGGCACTGAGCGACCAAAGTACATATAACAAAGTTACATTAGTACCGGACAGAATTTTAGCGAGGTTCAAACATGGGACTCATCGATCGCGAGATCGTTAAATTTGGAAGTAGCCAGGTATTGCGAGAGGAGTGTGCACTGTTAATTTAAATGTTGCACATTCGTCACATAGCGAAGGCGACCGCTGCGTGTAGAAATTTATCTGTAGTAGCAGTGGTTCCTGTTCATGGACCGCACTTTAGCTTTACATCAGATGGGGAGTTGTTATATGCCGAATTATGATTAAAAAAAAGATTATTTTAAATAAATTTTGAACATATTGTAGTAATAAAAATGACTGTAAAGTCTACCACGGCTTCAAAATAGGAAGCAGAATAGTGAAGTGACGAAAATGAAAATAAATATAAATTAGGATAAAGTTTTGATGCCACCATCTTGATGATCAAACAAAAAGGCCTATGGCAATAGCTCTAAGGGCAATATCTTAGAAACATTCTCAATAACACAATACAAGACTTTAATCCTCAAATTTGAACTTTATCTCTTAGAATTTTATGTTGTAATTTCTTTGAGTACACATCTAACTCAGTAGAATGAAAGATTTAGTGGCAATAAAGGAAGAGGCGCGCTCGGAGCAATATCGTCTCATTGTTCGTTCGATCGGATTAGAACGGTGCCCTCGAAGAGATTGGCTGCTGGTGAAGGTCTATTGTGAGGTGCGGAGTTTGCAATCAGCCCTGCATATTGCCAATAACTTCTATCATCGACAGACTTTGTAAAGAAGAATAATAAAGAAGAGAGCCGTGTTCGAACCCCGCTAATTCTGACCGGTACCAATGTTAACTTTGTTATATGTACTTTGGTTGCTCAGTGCCTATAGGCACTATTAATGAGTGGTAGGTAGACTGATGATGGTTATTTGTCCTATCTGCCGTCCTGGGGTAGTACCACCACTTTCGAATGTAACACCCGTGAAGTGACTTAGTCGCGTTTCGGGAATAGTTTGAAAGTAGCCAGGTATAGCGAGAGGAGTGTGCACTGTCAATCTAGATGGTACACGAGCCTCCTCAAGCCGGCATAGTGGAGGCGACTGCTGCTCGCACAGGTTTTTCTGTAGTAGCAGTTGTTTCCATTCATGGACCGCACTCTAGCTTTACATCAGGCGGAGTGTTGTCACATGCCGAGCTACAATAAAACAAATAAATATTTAAGTGTTAGACAGTCTGATCATGGTTATTAGTCCAGTCTGCCGTCTGGGGTACCACTTTCAAAATAACACCTGTGACGTGATCTTGTCGCGTTTCGGTATCAGTTTGAAAGTAGCCAGTTATAATGAGAGCAGTGTGTACTATCAACGCAACCTGATAGCGCACATTCGTCTCTTCAAGCCGGCATAGCGGAGGCGACTGCTTAATGTATAAATTTATCGGTAGTAGCAGTTATTTCCGTATAAAATAATAAAATTGTTGAGTAAATATTTTACGCCAGTAAGCCGGAGCTTAATTTTTTGAATTATCTTCTTATCTTCATTGCCTTAATTTTCTGTTTAAGGAAGAATTGTGAATAGAACAATGGAGGAATTAAAAATGTAGTTTATGATATTTTTGGTACAAAAGTTAATTCTGCTGACATTTATTACGATTGTTTTATGAGAGAAATTCTTTTAGGTCAACAATGTAAAATGCAAATTTGCTTAATGCCTATTGTTGTAAATAAAACCTAAATAGTTTAAACTCAAAGTCATTTGTTTAAATTAACAATTTATTTATTTTATTGTAGCAGCATATAACAAACAAACACGCCTGGTGTAAAGCTAGAGTGCAGTTCATGAACGGAAACAACTGCTACTACAGATAATTTTTTTGAAGCAACAGTCGCCTCATCTATGCCGGCTTGTGGAGACGAATTTGCACCTTCCAGATTAATAGTGTACACTCGTCTTGTTATTTTTTTATTTATTTTTTATTTTAGCGCGTCATATGACCGCACTCCGCCTGATGTTAAGCTAGAGTGCGATCCATGAACGGAGGGAATCTGCAGGCAGCAGTCGAATTCACTTGATATAGCGGCCAGGTTACATTCAAACTGATCCCGAAACGCGACAAGACACTTCACGGATGTTATATTGGAAAGTGGTGGTACTTTTACCACCTCAGGACGACAGACTGGGTAACCACCATCAGTGGTTAGGATCAGAGTATATATGCTTTTGCTTAATATAAACTTAGAGTGAATAAATAATACACAAACGTTTTCATAAAAATAATCTTTTATGAAATTTATCGATAAAGCAAACCACTTTCATACTTTATGTTTCACTATACACCTTTTTAGAATTTATTATTCAGCTGTGAATTTATCTAGACTGGTATAGAGTCTAGGAGTTAACCATTTTCAGGTGCTCGTTTATACATAATGTATAAAGGCACGTGATTCAGATCGTGACGCTAACGTGCGAGATAGTTCACTGGTACCTGCACGTAAAACGTGTTAAATTTTCTTTTGAACATTATTCTATGTACTTCATGAATAAATTTTGTTTTAAAGACTTTATTATTAATTTGTATATTATTTAAACTATTTTTGTACTTTATTTTTAATTTTGTTTTTTTCTGGCCGTGGTCTAGCGGTAGAGGACGATCTCACGATCGATGAGACCTATATTCGAACCTCGCTAAATTGTGACTGGTACCAATGTACCTAGGCTATAAGTACTTTGGTCGTACTAACTTGAGGATTTGTTTATTTATTGTTTTAGATTTTCAATTAATTTTGTAAAAAAAATATTTTTTGTATTTCTTTTAGCTAATAAAAAAAAATATTTTTTAAGCGATTTTCTTGGCTCACTGCTGGACAAAAGGCCTCCTCCCCTCTTTCCACAACTCACGACTCCTCGCAAGCGCTCTCCATTCATATAGGTGTCGAGTTCGTCTCACTATCTCCGTCTAGGTCTGTTGCATTTTGCAATAGACTTCGCTTAAAATACATCAGACATGCAGCATACGTGACCAGCTCAGTCTCACTTCATTTATTTTGGCTAGTATCACAGGCATTTAGCGACCAAAGTATATGTGGCCTAGTTACACTGTTACCGGTCAGAATTTAGCAAGGTTTGAACACGGGTCTCATCGATCGTGAGATCCGTCGTCTACCGCTAGACCACGGCCGCTCTCAAATAGAGAACAAATTTCAGCACATTAATATAACATAATTGACAACAGCCCGCCTGACGTAGTTCCGCTAAAGTGCGGTCCATGAACGGAAACAATTGCTACTACAGATCAATTTCTACAGACAATGCCGGCTTAAGGATACGAATGTGCACCTTCCAGTTTGATAGTACACACTCCTATCGATATACCTACATATTAATAAAATTCACTGTCCAGACTGCTAACTTTTCTTTGTGGAAGTAGTGGTCTGCGCTCATGGGGTGGTCCACCGCTAGACCACGACATGCAAAGAGCACATGAATATTAATAAAAATAAATAAATAATTTAAGATATATGCAAACTCATGTCTTTATTATGAACCAAAATATTTCGCACCGATAGGATAATGGATTGCACCAAAAAATTCCTTGCAACAACTTCTTGAAGTCAACAATAGTTAATTGGACGATTACACTATTGTCCCGTTTGTATTGCACCCTCCTAAATCTTAAAGGAGACAGGCATTATTCATAAGGCAAAGACCCTTTATCTCACTACAAAATCTCCTTTTCATTGAGAATTTAATTTTCACCCTTACTCGAGAAAAGAATGACCGTAAGGACTCCCTGTCATTATGTTTATAGAAGGGTAGATTTTGTGTTTCAGTTGCCTTTGAAGTTGGTTTTTATATGTTTTTCTTTTTTGCTATCATTTGAAATAATATAATTTATTTAAAATCTTTGAAAGAGCTCTGTGGTGAAGTGGTTAGCTTGTTGCTAAGTTGTTTGAAATGTGATGGGTTTTTGTTGTTAGTATCGGTACAGTTTATTCTGGTTTGGGGTCAGGGCACTCTTAAGCAAATACCCAGTTTTTTGGTTATTTAAGGACTTAATAAATGTTTATCAATTTTTTATTTTATTTAGCATTTATATGAATTAAATTTTAATATTACCCGAGCGCCAATAAAATGACAAAGCTAATGGCTGCTTTTCGCATTCTTATTTGTAATTGTAGATAAATTAAAAGCATTGTTCAAATTGTTCATAGATTCTATATGAATTATTCGACCATTTATACGGTCGTTTAATTATTCAAATAACAAGTCCAGTATTCAAATTTATAGAGGGATGACGATTAAAATTATTAGAGAGGTTATTTCGCTTTCGGGTTTGTCTCTATTCTACGCCAAGAGTTGTTCCACTATACATATTTCACCTAATAAAAATATATCAACTTTAAATATTGTGAGTAGAATTGTTTTTCTATCATATACTTAAAAATCTTAACATTATCAATAAATGTACACATATATCATCATTAATTTATAAAAAAATCTTAGCTGATAGTGTATAATCACACCTGTGAGGTGACCTTGTCACATTTTGGGAACAGTTTGGAAGTAGCCAGGTATAGAGAGGAGTGTGCCCTGTCAATCTAGTTGATGCTCGAATCTCTTCAAGCCGGCATAGCGGAGGCGATTGCTATGTAGTAGTTATAAACTGTATAGCAATAGGTCAGATTGTAATAGGAAAATGGGAACATTAAATTCGTACGCCTTGTGTGAAATAATCGTAAATTTGACGTCGGCACTGCATCGGATGGCCTGTCACAGAATTGGCCATAATTTTCGATTTTACGAACAATTGAACAGCGACACCTTCAGA
The DNA here is from genome assembly GCA_948150575.1 of Tinea pellionella. Classification (NCBI taxonomy): domain Eukaryota; kingdom Metazoa; phylum Arthropoda; class Insecta; order Lepidoptera; family Tineidae; genus Tinea; species Tinea pellionella. The sequence continues at coordinate 1,779,109 of OX411259.1, forward strand.
AGTGCCTTTTAGTTGAATTGATTTTTGAAAATTCATTCTTTAAAGGATTTTAAAAGAATTTAAAGATTCTTTTTAATAAATATCAGATGTTAAACTTATATGTCCCTAAACAAGAGATAATTGTTACTACAAAGAAACAACTACATTTAGCAGTTGTTACCGCTATGCTGACTTGAATGTGCACCATCCATGTTGACAGGATATATTTCTTTATAAATACAACGAAATTAATAAATTAATACTGAAAAGTTTTTTTTTAAATCCCTACTAATTTTTAACTTCAAATAATGAACTTAATGCAATTTGTAAGTTTCTACATGTAAATCAAACTCTCGTCCAATGCTTAATATGGGATTACCTAATGTCTAGACAAGGGATACTTTTCACGAATATAAAACGCATCAAATGAAGTTTTCAGGGCCCACGTACATTTTAATCTTGTTAAGTATCTACATTCTTTTACTTTTAAACCACTTTGTGTAATGAATACAGGAATTACCAAATGTATTAGCAATATCGTTTTGTATTAATCTACTAATGTTGTTACGTTTTTGTTTAAAAGGAATTTTTAAAAGGTTAACCTTTTTACAGGTCTCATGGGATATTAATCTTTATATCGTTTGAAGTAAGGACTGATGTTCTATGTGTCGTTATATGTACAGTCGACTACCAAAATGTCTATCTCCTTAATAAGTATTAAATTTATAACAGCTGGTTATCAGTACATTACAAATTCTTGAGATTTTCAGAGATTTTTTGCGTATTTAAGTATAATCATGTTTTTGTATTCGAATGTACGTTTGTTTCTGTCCCCTTCAAATTCAACCTCTACAAAGATTAAGAAGGTAATCCCACGATTAAACTGGGCTTAAATTATTTCCAATTCGTGAGCGGGGAACTTAAGAACTTATCTTATTCCAGATATTACAAACATTTAAGTCGCGGTTTTAAACAATAAGTCTTCGAAAACAGTTTTTTAGTGAGAAGATTTAGTCAAGAAAATGAATTCGAAATAAGGATTTATAGCTTCATGATTTTAAGTGCATTTGGCAAGAGTTTCTTTGGCTTTGGACGCGAAGTGAATAGTAACTGATGAGGAACTTTTAACAGGGTTAAATATTTTCTTATTTGTGTAGATCTGTCTCGTGATTTAAAGTTGTAATCCTTTTTGCTGTTTTTGAACTCGGAGTTAAATTGGTTCATTATATTTAGTTTTCTTAAAAGGGTTCGTTACGATTGGCTTCTTGTGTTTCTTGTTTGTTTGACTTAATTAGATTTTTTTGAATGGTTTGAATACGTTATTTGGAATTTATTGTAAATGTTATTTAGTATAGTTTTGTGCGATTTTTCTTTAATATTTGCAATACGCACAAAATATACTAAAGGAGATATAAGTGAAGTGTGCACTGTCAACCTGGATGCACATTCGTCTCCTTAAGCCGGCATAGAGGAGGCAACTGCTGCCTGCAGAAATTTCTTTGTGGTAGCAGTTGTTTCTGTTCATAGACCGTCTACAATAATTATTTAAAAAAATATTTCCTATATAATAAACAATATTATTTATTATGTAAATAAATTATAATAAAAGAAATAATACAAATTTTCTCAACATCGATACAAATTACCTACCTCCTTGAAAGCCTCCCCGTCTTTACAAACAACGTTCACTCGAAACATTGTTTTCCAATTCTCCAAGTTTCTTCTTACATAAATCTTGATAATATGCAAATTTTATTTCATTAAAGCGGTTGGACTATGAGCAATATTGCTTTAGGTTTATCCCTATTCGGCCAAACAAATTTGACCGCTATAAGAGAGGACATCGACCCTTACGACCTCTAACTTACGAAAATTAACTAGTTAAAGAGCCACAGTGGCCAAATTGGTTAAAAAGTGCGATTGCAATCGATAATCTCCAGAGTCATACTTTCTTATCTTATATACGAGTACTATAGTTGCTTAGTGACTATGATTAGCTACATGCTTAGCTAGCATATAGAAAATAAAAACAAAATAGTAAATAATAGAATATACAGGTGAATTTTTCAAGTGGGCTTTCATGGCGAAATCCTAAACTATAAGAGATATCGAAAAATGCTGAAAGGAGTCTCGATGCCGATTTTGATGAAAACTAAAACTGCATTTTTAGATTTTTGATAAATCCATTTTCCCGGCCAGGAATCGAACCAGTTGATTTTGAAAAAAAATAAACACTCTGTATTATTGCGCCATCCGATTGTGTTTCTGATAAGGATCAAATTCTGGGAAGTAATGATATACGGAAAATTAAAGAAAAGTGTTGATTTTTAACAAATTGTCTCTTATTTCCATGTATTTATACATTACCTACTACATTTATGATGTTTTGATTTAAAATCTCGCGCTCTTCGAGGTTAAAAGCCATGAATAAAAAAAAAACAATTGAAACGTAGGAAAACCTAATTATAATAAATAAATTAATTTTTAAGGTCCTGTGCCGTGGCCGGCTAGGTCCCAGATCTAACACCTTTGGATTATTTTCTCTGGGGGCATGTCAAAAACGAAATTTACAAATGTACGTACAATGAAATTGATGACTTAAAACTAGCGTTAGGGAATATTTCGAACGGAATCAATAACCTTGTGATGTGGAATGCAGTACACTCCTATAGGCGTCGAATTCAGCTATGTATTGAAAATAATGGCTATCATTTTGAACAATTGATTAATTAAGATTTAATTAATTAATGTTAAAAAAAATCAAATCATTATCTTGCGAAAAATCAATACTTTCCTTTTATTTAACCTCGAAGAGCGCGAGATTTTAAATCAATATGATGATTTTCAATCATCATAAATAATAAATGTTGTCAATGTAGGTACCGGTAATGTATAAATACATGGAAATAAGAGACAATTTGTTAAAAATCAACACTTTTCTTTGGTTTGCCGTATATCATTACTTCCCAGAATTTGATCCTTATCAGAAACACTATCGGATGGTGCAATAATACAGAGTGTTTATTTTTTTTCAAAATCAACAGGTTCGATTCCTGGCCGGGAAAATGGATTTATCAAAAATCTAATAATGCAGTTTTAGTTTTCATCAAAATCGGCATCGAGACTCCTTTCAGTATTTTTCGATATCTCTTATAGTTTAGGATTTGGCCATGAAAGCCCACTTGAAAAATTCACCCTGTATAAATAATTAGTAAAATACTTTTGTACTGATTTGATGATAGGGATTAAGACTAAGCACCTAGATAAGGTTTACGCCAATTTAAGAAAACCATTAAATACTAATTAGAGCTGCCCGCACAGGTTTCTCCGTAGTAGCAGTTGTTTCCATTCATGGACCGCACTCTAGCTTTTCATCAGGCGGAGTGTTGTCACATGCCGAGCTACAATAAAAAAAAAGAATTAAATTTTTTAACACAGGTCAAAATCTAAAGGTCAAACTAGAAAAACATTATTTGGGTAACCGTAGGGTACTCTGGATTAACTAATGGCCGTTTATCTTACACAGATCCCCTACGTAAGGGTCTTTAAGTGACGCTATTTCAATTATTTTGTTGATAATCTTACGGCACCTGGTGTGAGTAAGAACCTTCATAAGTCATTAAAGGAGTCAAGTCATTTTAAGTCCATTTTATTTGTATTTTTATAATGCAATAATAAGTACAATTCTCATTCATTTCAGTATATTACATATTTTTATAATAGTGTATAATGTTATATACGACAATATACGTATTCAGTAATATTTAGGCGCTTTCGACGGCGAGTATCGAACCATTCATTTTCTCTGCGTATAGCCTGGACCCGAAAGTGAGTCTGTATAGATAAAGAATCCTAAATAAAATAAATTAAATGTGTAAGACTAAATTAATGACAACATAGCCATTCATAAAACTACTTTATAATGTTATAAAATGTGTTCTGATCACATTATAGTTCCATTGATACTAGCGTAGTTTCCTCCTAAAGTACAAAATATGACGCGCAACATTCAGTCGTTTTAATCAAAAGCAAACAGTAACAAAATACCAACTCAACTGTATCCATTCATTTGTGTTATTGAATCACATCGGTGATTGTTGTCCTCGCATCGATGTATTTGAACACGGGTTTTAGTATCCGAATTGATATTCGAATGTCAGATTCATCGCAGATTTATTATTACTATCAATGATTTATTAAAACCTTTTGTTTGTGATTGTAAATTGAAATTTTTGAGTTCGATTTAATTCTATTTAAAATTGGTTATTAGCCCAGTTTGTCATCCTGGGGTAGCGGTATTACACTTTAATGCACCTAGTCGCGTCTCAATCGAGAATCAGTCTGGAAGACGAGAAAAATGTACAGATGGTACACATTCTTCTTCTTAAGATTGCTGCCTGCCAAAAAATATCTGTGATAGCAGTTCTTTTCGTTCATAGACCGCACTCTAATTATCAGGTGAAGAATATTGTCATTTGGCGAGCTACTATAAATATAAAAAATAATTGGATGCTTACTTATGTAAATTAAAGTATATAAGGCATTGTACGATAAATATAAAATTATGAATAATATCTCTAGAACATAAACTTTCAGAACAATTATTGAGAAAATGTAACAGCTGTTATATGACAGACGACGTCGGGTCTTTCAATCACTAAAAGCCAAAGAAATCACTCGCATGCCCTTTCACAGCCCACACCCTTTGAAGGCAACAATTTCAACTTCATTTTTGTAAAAACCTCTGCAAAACTCTACCCCGCTGTGCTCTGCCATTTTATTTTTGACACTTCACTTTAATCACTGCTTCAAAAACATATAAACAACGTCGCGGTATCGCAAAGTCACAGTCATTTTAAAAACTTGCATAGGTACCCCTGTGAGTGGAAAAACCATTGTTGGAACGAGTGAGGAAAATTGTTTTCTCACGCGGTTACGCGTTGAACTAGGTACGTTTTTCATAACGTCAAAAACAGTACATTATGTTTCCATGTAAAACATTTTTCTTTGAACTAGATCTATTTAATATTTCCATTATTATAGCTCGGCATTTGATAACACTCCGACTGATCTTCTCTAGAGTGCGGTCCATGCACAAAGGTTGACACTGCACACTCATCCCCGCTATTTAAAAAAAATATACTTCTCGTAGCATCTATTATCTTAAAAACTCAGTTTAAACTCGTAAAGCCTTTCATCGCTTTAACTAAATCCTTAGAGATTACTCTCTGAGTGATTGCTTTTCTCGCTAGTTCCTTAAACACGTACTCTGATGCAACTCATGATTTACTGACACCCTCACACAAAAATACAACGTGTACACACAAAAGTCATTCTTGTTTCCAACGCAATAAGTATTAAATTTACATGGTATGGTGTATACGAAAATTTTGTAAAATGCCATCTAAAAACTTGCCGGCTGATGGGGAAAGTTTCCTTATTATTTCTTTTTATTTATTTATTATGTGTCCCGCTGTTTCACTGTCGTTGTCTTTAACTTTATATGCAGAATATTTTTTATGACTTTCTCCCTGAATCTATTATGGAGTTCACAAGTTTTCAGTTTATATTATTGAGGTAGATACGTGGGGACATTTTATTATTTAAATTAGGTTATTTTGTTTAAGTATTATTTTGTTTTAACTTCCTTATAATAAGTTTAAAATTGTTTAAATTCAATACTATTCTTGTGATGTAGACCACCACTATCGTGGATAACGAACCGGCGAGAAATCTAATATCCGTTCTAATAACCGATACGTTTATATTATGATTTACATTTACTCTACACGAGTTGCACCATCGTCGTCGCTTACTTTAACGTTAATCGTAACCAGCGAATCTTGACTGGTTAAAGTTAAAGTAATCGTCAAACACACGTGTGGAGTAAATGTAAACGTTACGTCGTCACCGCAAAAATAATAGTTAAAGTAACTTTCAGGGCCTTCTGGCGCAAACGGGTTAGGACCACATCGAACTTACCGTTCAAAAACTTTCGTCGCTCAGTGCCTGTAAAAAAGCACCAGTAAAGTACAAGCCTTAAAAAAAGTGTAAAGAATACAATTTTCTTCTTAATTTTTTTACAGACTGCTTTTAAACCCAAATATAGAGACAAACTATATCAATGAACGGGGTCTGCAAACGACACCTGATAGCGTATAAACCACTTCCGGTTCACCGAACTCACTGTATCTCTGTTTCATAGGCTCCTGTACACCTAACTATAGTGGTTGTGGAGGTCAACAACCTTCTCTAGTTTGTGTGTGAACTTTTTACATGTATCGTGCATCGGTATTGTGTACGGAAGTTCTTTTATTGTTCACAAAAGTTTTGGTTTTTTATTAATGATTGCGAATTGATTACAATTTTAATTAAATATTATAAATAATTTAAAATTTTATAAAAAATTTGAAAAAGCGTTTTTATTTCAAGAAGATAATTAAAAACTACTGAGTACAAATCATAGTTTATATGGGTATGGGGTCTGATTGTAGATCTAGATTGTTTTTTTTTTATTGTAGCTCGACAAACTCGACATGTGAAAACATTTCGCCTGGTGTAAAGCTAAAGTGCGGTCCATGAACAGAAACAACTGCTACTACAGATAAATTTCTGCAGGCAGCAGTTATCTCCGCTATGCCGGCTTGAAGAGACGTATTTCTCAGCATATTAAATTTTTTTACTTCAGCTAAAATATCTTAACAGTTTTATTTGATTACCAATTAAATTAAAAGGTTTTATGCGACTTACTATTGCGTTTATTTTGTTTGGTTTAATTATATTTACGGGTTTAATGCACGTTTCGGACCCAAGACGATTCGAAAGCTTTCTCAGTCATCAGGTTTGCGGCGAGACTGTTAAAATATTCATTTTTCGCGCCTAACCGCATGGAACAATATTTTGAAATATTTTTTTATCGAAAATACCAAAAAAGGGGTGACATAATAATATATAGTTTAGAAAAGAAACCAGATTTACTGACAATAACCTTCCCGCATTCATTCCGTATTTTATATTATGTGCATTTTTATCCAGCGTCGCCATTTTGAATCGCAAGGATATGATGAGGCAATAACGTTGGCAAAAAATGGGTTTTCGTTCAAAAGCGAGATTATGTTCTCATCTCCGTGCAAAAATGTTGTATATTTATCGTGAATCGCTGACCGACATGTTTTTTTTAACAAAAGAAGTTCGAATCACGTTTTTTTTCGGCTGCCTATGAAGGAAATGTATTACGTATAATTTTAATAGACTTTTTCGAGAGTTTGAAATTTCACAGCCGAATGATAAGAGGTTTTTCGTAATCGGATTTCTTCTTTTTTTGTTCAAATTGATGGAAAAGTTTGTTTTTAATATATTTTTGTATGTTAGACATATACTAGAGGAGCAAACCTCATTGGACATGAAAAAAGCGTAAGCCACTTCAAACGATTTGATATAACCAGGTATAACGAGAGGAGTGTGCACTGTCAATCTGGATGCTCGTCTCCTCAAATATGCCGGATATTGGAGGCGACTGCTGCCAGCAGGTTTCTCTGTAGGAGCAGTTGTTTCCATTCATGGAACGCACTCTAGCTTTACATCAGGCGGAGAGTTGTCACATGCCGAGCTACAATAAAAAAAAAAGATCAAATACTGACAGAAAACCTGTTATCAATTCGTCATGTATTTTTTTTCAAATCTGATTTTTACGGAGGTTTTACTCACTACACCACCTAAAGTCTAAACCATATGTGGAAATTCTACTAACATTTCCCACGATTTCCACATTAATTCTCACATGCAATGATTAAAGAGTCATTAGATGACGAAAACATTAAGATTATGGTCAACCATTATTCATTTCGATGCAAAAAAACTTTTTTTTTTCATGGCACGTACAAAAGTAATTACTAACAGCTGCCGTCGACATTAGCTGGTAGGCGTGGTTACGTGTGTATACCTTAATAATATGTTGCTAGGTAATTTATATGTATAATATACAATTTTATAGTAGCTCGGCATATGACAACACTTGGTCTAATATTAAGCTTGAGTACGATTCATTTTTTTATTGTAGTTCAACATTTGATAACACTCCGCCTGATGTAAAGCTAGAGTGTGGTCCATGAACGGAAACAACTGCTACTACAGAGAAATTCCTACAGGCAGTAGTCGCCTCCGCTATATCGGTTTGAGGAGTAGAGTATGCACCATTTAGATTGACAATGCAGACCTGGCATCTCGAACCTGGCTACTTTCAAACAGCTCCCGAAACGCGACCAAGTCACTTCACATTCATGAACGAAAACAACAGCTAGAATAGAGGAGTGTCTGCGATCTGGGTGCATCAGTCGTCTTCCCTATGCCGGTTTCAATACTTCTTAACTACTGTTTTAAATTATTTGTTTATACTCACGTACTTTTACGAGCACAATAATAATCCACTATTATTATAATACATTCATTAAGATTTTATTTTACTGAATGTATTTAATTAAAAAATAAATGATATAGTTAGATGCCGTCCTTCAAAAACCAGAGTAAGGTCAAGAGAAATAGTTTAGACCCTGAAAACTAAAGCTTGGGAACGTCCGTGACCGTGATCAAATTATTTAACTTAAAGCTTTTATTTTATTGGATATATTATAAATGTAAAAGTTTAATTGTTTGTCACTTACTCACGCTTCTACACCTGAACGACTGTCGATGAAAGGCCTATATTGTGAGCCCACTAGATAACTAATACTTTTACCAAAATATAAATACTATGCTATTTTCATTAATATTTAATTATAAAAAATAATTAATATAAATCAATAGCAAATTAATTTACGAAGCATTCAATATCTCAATTTCTATTTATTATTTTATCCTACAAAATAAACTAAAAATCAATTGTCCATTTCTCTTAGATTAATGGAAATGTTCCTTTAACAAGTAGGTTAATTGGACTAGACCAGGTTATAGCATACTTCTTTTTGTATTCGACAGCCCGTTTGTTTGGAAAGCCCGGAAAGGTTTGAGATTTTTTTATCAATGTAACGCGCTGGGGGAAAACTCACTCAAAAGGTTTTTTTTCTATGGATGGAACCAATATTACTCAATCCCACCAATGCTTAGGATATAAGCACTAGCTTAGATAGATACTATAAAAAATATCAATCAAAGTCCCATACGATAAAGGCCATTACGTTTTTTGACCCTTAAACCTAGATTCTGATGATATTTGGGTTAGTTGAACATACCAGTACGTTAGGATTTATTAAAAAATTGTTTAATAGAATATTCTCAAAAACCTAATTTACTTAATTTGTGAGGGTTAAAAAGAAAAATAATTAAAGAAATCGGGTAAAAAATATATTTTCAGAAATGTATTAAAATTTTCCAACCTTGACCCATTTATTAGGAGCTTATGAAATTGCCGTAGGGGTTTGGCGCTAACTGCCCATTAGCTGAATTCATTTACCACGTAAATTGTTTACGTTATTAATAATATTTTATTACTTATATTATTGCCTTGTGACTGCAATACATCTTCTCCTAACTTATGTAATAACATAAAAGACGTCGAACACATTTTAATGATTTGTGACAATGTTTACAGACAACAAACAATTGAAGAAGCCGTCATTTAAACAAATGGGAACATGGCTTTCGTTAATCATCCGTCTTACCCGGAGTTAAAATAATTGTGCAATAAAACAATCATTCATAATGTTAGCTTGGGGTTGAAGCAGTATAAAACGACAAAGATTCACTCAAAAGTTAAAGCTTAAAATTGCACTAATCTTTACCTTAATTAAACCAGAATAAGATAGATAATTGCATATTTATCTTCAAAATGAAAATCATATATTTCCAGACGGAAAAATAATTATACTTATAGATTAACTAGGGGCGAGGCACAGGGGTTGAATGTGTTCATTGACGGATGAAGATAAGCCGTTAATTTCGGCTTTAGATAATAGAGTTGTGGACAATGGCACTGGTACATAGGCGATGAGGTTGCGGATTTCATATTGTTACGCTTAGAAGAATACATTTTCACTAATAAAAATAAGTAAATAGATACGATTATTTTGTGTTCAAAATTCCTAATATAAAGTCTAATTTTGAATATTACATTAATTATTTAGTGATTAAATTATAAACAAAAAAGAATAAAAATAATTTATTTGCTATCACTTGGAAATATATTAGTTGTAGTAGTATTAATCTTGATATATTTTTAATCGCCCGAAAAGTTGTTATTCATTTAAAAATATACTATTTAATACCTAAGTTTTAACTAAATAAAAAAAATAGGTTTACAATCGCGTTTTATTTTGTCCAACGCTTTGAGATTGTTAGTTAATTGGTAAATAAAATTAATTGTCTAAATAAAATAAATTTAAATGTTGGTAAATAAAAAAAATGTCTTGATAATCACACGTCTCGCGTGGGTGTGTGTGATTTTTACGTAGTTTTATTTCGCCTTTATTAGGCAAATGCATATTTACTCGGGGATATTTAGGCCATCTTTAAATAAATGAGCCGGGATAGTGATTGCGTCTAATTGTATTTTTATATGCATGTTAACGCGTTATTCGTAATCATCAAATTAACATTTGTTCTTCCGTTAGTAAAAGCGGGATTGATAGACAAACCTTTTTAAAGCTATTTAAACAAATATGTAAAGCTTTTTACTAAGAACACTTATAGATAGCGGCCGTGGTCTAGCGGTAAGACGCGTGAACTCACGATCGATGAGACCCGTGTTCGAACCTCGCTAATTCTGACCGGTACCGATGTAACATTGTTTTATGTAATTTGGTCGCTTAGTATTAAAGAGTGGTAGGCAGACTGATGATGGTTATTTGTCCAGTCTGCCGTCCTGGGGTAGTACCACCACTTTCGAACGTAACACCCGTGAAGTGACTTTGTCGCGTTTCGGAATAGTTTGAAAGTAGCCAGGTATAACGAGAGGAGTGTGCACTGTCAATATATATGGTACATGCTCATCTCCTCGTGCCGGCATAGTGGAGGCGACTGGCACAGGTTTCTCTTTAGTAGCAATTGTTTCCATTCATGGATCGCTCTCTAGCTTTACATCAGGCAGAGTGTTGTCACATGCCGAGCTACAATTTAAAAAAAGCCTCGATTGTTACTCGAACGCCGATGAAGTAAGAATTGTAATGAGAAATAGAGTTGCCTCACTCTCACACGTTCACTTGTTGTTAAAACCTCTCTTTCACTACCCTGTCTCTTTTCAATAAAAGTTTACTTAAAAGCTTTCTTTCTATGCATATTCATGAAGTTTTCTTTCTTTTCAGGTAAGATATTCAATCAGCTGTCTAGAGGGCGGTAAGAATTCTACTCTGTTTCCCTTTTCAGTACTTCGTAAAATCTTTTCATACTTAAATAAATTCAATAGATTCTTTTTCGAAACTCCTTATTGAGTTGTGAAACTTTTGTATATTGTTTTCGGTTTTGAAATAAAGAAACTCCTTGTTAAGTTAGGTCTAGACAAAAAGTTAAGAAAAATGACTGTGGTATTTTATTTTGAATAACTAAAAATGGTAATACAAATTTTAATTAAGCACAATTTTAACATGTTTAACCTTTTTTTTTCTTCTCTTAGCTATTGGGTAATATACAAAATAAATATAAAAAATGAAAACACTGAAAGAGCATATTTAATATAATATTTATATAAAATATTAACTAGAAATAAATATTTATTTCAAGTGGTAATCGAAGTCGTACCTAGCGCCACAACCACTGCGCCACAGAGACTGTCAATGCTTTTTTTATATTATAAAATTTTTGTTTTCTATAAAAAAGAGCAAAGACTCTACCTAAAAAAAGAGTATAATATATTATACTGTCATAACATGAGCTGTCATTTCCGTGACACGGTTATCCGGTTTCGCGATAAATTGTTTTTACCCGGGTCCCTTGTTTATGCATAACCGGACATAGGAGCAATTTCACAATTAACCTGGGCGACCTCATTACTGTACCCTTATTATAAATTGAGACGACGTGATGTTTAATAAAGTATGGTAATAAGATTGTATCGTATGAAAAATCATCCTTACGTTTATTGATTTATAACACATAATTAAATTACTATTTTATAAAAGCACTGTAAGGGTCGTTTGCACCAAGAGGCCGGTTAAAGTAACTTTAACTATTACTTTTACGGTGACAACGACTGTTAAACGTTAGCAACATTGGTTTGACGATTATTTTGATTTTAACCAGCCAAGATTCGCTGGTTGCGGTTAAGATTAAAGAAACCGTCAAAAATGACAGGCGCGACGAATGGTGCGACTTGTGTGGAGTAAACGTAAACCATAAAAGTTACTTTAACCGGCCTTCTGGTACAAACGACCCTAAGGTCTGATTTTTTTTGCCATCTATTTTTTATGGCTGATAACCCAATTCTTACTTTAACTATAGCGCCATAGTGGTTCTGTTTGAAGTAAAGTAAGCTAAGACGACTTAATTGGCATTTACCGATTCTATTCTTCTTTGAGAGGGATTGAATTACCAGCCCTAAGTTATGCATTTAACCTTTTTTTAAATTATTATTCTAACTCGCCATATGAAAACACTACGCCTGAGTGGAACAACTGCTACCACCAGCGCCGGATTTAGACTTCGGCAGCCCATAGGCAGAGCATGTTGTGGAGACCCTCAAATCGTTTGTGGTTAACTGTTGAAAGTTTCTATTAAGGTCAAGGTAAAGAAGAGAGCAACTAAATAAGTTGGCTTACACAAAATTTAAAACAAAACTCAGTATTTTTTTGTTTCTACTGTGCCTTTATCGATTTAATTTAATTTTTTTTGTGGTGTGGTGGCAGCCCAAAGGCCTATGTTGCCTATGCTTAAATCCGGCACTGGCTACCACATACAAATTTCGGAGACGTGCATCACAGATTGACAGTGCATACTTTTCTAGTAATTACTATCAAATACTAAGTACTTTTAAACGAATTATATGAGCTACATTTTTCTTTATTTTCTCCCTTACCACTATTAAGGTAGGCAGCAGCATCAATAATTTGTGTGACAAACATGAAAGAGTCAAACAACGTGCGGTCAGACCATGGAACGACCCCCGCGGGACTAAACATAAGTTTAACGTGACCTTACCCTCTCTTAAATCACATTACCCCTAGATTTGGTCCTTTAATGGACGTCTTGAACACTTTTATCTGTTTGTAGTTTGCGATGATTTTTTCATCTAGTTTATTTGGTAATAAAATGATAATATAAACATACCATCACCTGTTTAAATTAGCGACTAACTCTCATGGTGGTTTTTAGCCCAGTCTGCCGTCCTTCCTCCCACTTTTAAAGTGTAACACTCGTGAAGTGACAAGTCGCCTTTCGGGATCAGTATGAAAGTAGCCAGCTATTATGAGAGTAGTGTGCACTGTCAACCTGATGATGCACGGCATTGCGGAGACGACTGCTGTCTGCAGAAATGTCTCTGTGGAACAGTTGCTTACGTTCACGGACCGCACTCTAGCTTAACTTCAGGTGGAGGGTTGTCATGTGCCGAGCTACACTTATTTCGGCTGTTTAATGAAAACTAAAATAAATCCTAACAAATATAAACAAAATCTCGATTGAAATGGACATCGCGTTGCTCCTTAATGAGTGTACACGCGCGTAGTGACCATATGCGACAAGCAAACATAACCCCGCGGTCTAGACAATTGGTTAATAATGAATCCACTATGGTAACTCGAATAAAACTCGACATGTTTTTTTTTTAAATTAGTACGGCTTAAGGACGAATGAAACACAACTCGACCGACTGACCAACAACTACCAAGCTGATTCCGAAACGTGATCACTTCAGGTCACTTCACAAGTGTTTATTTTATAAGTGGTGGTACTATCATAGGACGGTAGACTGAGCTTATCATTTTCTAGACTCTTCTAGACCATAAATAATCATAAATCTAAGGAGAAATAAGATATAAATAAAAGCTTTTTGGCTTCAAAGCTTCAAATAATTTATATGATCATAATAAAAAAACTTAGGGAAATTAAAGTAAAATTTCTAGCATATACTGCAAAGGATTGCGAAGTTATCACTTTATATTAAGTTCGAAAAATTTTATTTCGAGTTTCAAGAGTAACATGAGTCGGTAAGGCACGCACTCTGCTGATTTACAGCTTCCAAACGTACGAGAAAGTTTTCAACTGCATATACAGTTTTTCAAATTTAAAAAAAGGATTTCTTAAAAACTTAACAACATTTTTCTTCATAGATAATAATATAATATAAAGTTATACTAAACTGTTTTAATAGAAAAGTGGAATTACTATAAAAATACCGAGAAAAATAATTCATTAATAACTGGAGAAATAATAAAATATAAATATTTTTTAATTGTAGCTCGACATTTGATATAAATTTTTACAGGCTGCAGTCGCCTCTGCTATGCTGGCCTGAGGAGACGAATGTGCACCATTCAGATTGGCAATGCACACTGCTCTCGTTATACCTGGCTACTTTCAAACTGTTACCGAAATGCGTCAACGTCACTTCACGGGTGTTACATTTTGCTAGGACTGGGCTAATAACCATTATCAGTCGGCTTACCACTCTTTAACTTAATTCAATTTATAATGAAATAGCAATAAAATATATTGAATATTTGATGCGAAATCTTGAAAAGGGGGAGAAATAAAAAATTAATGATTTCCACCGTTAATGAAATGAGGAACTGTCAAATGGCTCACCCCTGAAGTATTGTTTCTTGTCGACGACACAGAAAGACTTTTAGAGATGAAACCCGATGTATAAGATCTAGGGGGATTATCCACTTATACTCGTAATAGGTATAGGGAAGTTGACCAGTGACTTGGTACGCAAAAAGATGAATTTAATAATTAATTCTTTTTTTTATTGTAGCTCGACATATGACAACACTCCGCCTGAGTGTTGTCCTAGAGTGCGGGAGTGCGGTCCATGTACAGTAATAACTGCTATAATAGATAAGTTTTTGCGGGCAGCAGTCGCCTCCGCTCTACCAGCTTAAGGAGTCACATGTGCACCATCCAGATTGACAGTACACGCTTCTCTCGATATGCCTACTAAGGGTGATTTGCACCAGAAGGCCGGTTAAAGTAACTTTAACTATTACTTTTACGGCAACGACGATCGTTAAACATTTACATTTACTCCACACGAGTTGCAATATTGTGTAAATTTATATTGTTATCGTTAAAAGGGTGACTGATCCTGAAAAAAAATAGAAAAACATATTTGGCTACTTTTCATACATTTGATGTTAGCAACATTGGTTTGACGACTACTTTAACCTTAATCAAGCCGAGATTCGCTGGTTACGGTTAAGGTTATAGTAACCGTCAAAAATGACAGGCGCGACGATGGTGCAACTCGTGCGGAGTAAATATACACCATAATGTAAACTTAACGGTTAATGTAAAAGTAATATTTAAAGTTACTATAACCGGCCTTCTGGTGCTAACGACCCTAATATAAGATATAGTTTTCTTGAGGAGCAATAGATACGCAAATAATATGATATTCATGACGCGGTATTCCGTTGAAGTAATTTCAAACAGTAGCTGTCGTTTCGAGTTCATCTCAAGTATTCAACAAGGAGGTATGAAAATTGTAACACATATGAATTGAGTTTCAATGTCATGGGAGTGTGCACTGTAAACCTGTACCACACATTCGTTTCATCAAGCAGGTATAGCGGAGGTGACTGCAGAATTTTCTCTGTGGTTTGAGTTAATGTATTATATGTAATATTTTTTAATCTCAGGACAGAAATCTGTGTATCGTTGTACGAAACTAAGGGTTAACTATGAACTAAGATGCGTGCACGCATATGTGAACGTTTTCATAAAGTTTCGTACATTAGACGAACGTTACTTAGGAAATATATTTAAGGAATTTAAAATGAAGTTACAGGTTATAAAATATTTATTTTAATGTTAAAGAAATAAGTGATTTCTAGCTATATAATTACTTTTCGTTTTTGTAATATGTTTCCAAAAATAGGTACCTACCAAAAATCCTTCATACATCCCTGTCTTTTGTTCAAAGTGTGTAGAAATTACGTATCTAAAGAGGGAGGTGTTCAAACATTGTCGGGGGACACCCAGTATCAGGTGTGCGGCAGTACATGAATACCTAATCTTAATGGAGTCGAAATACCCTGTACTCAGATAACGGGGGTTGTAAATCATCGACTAGTACTTCTAACTTTCCAACGTGGGAACAAACGCACATTGTTTCACGAGCTTTTCAGAAACAGTAAAATTTTCTTCTAAGTTTTTTCCTTTGAATAAAGTTTTTCGGTATTTTGTTATAAATTTCACCTCAACTTTGTTTTTTTTTCTCTTTAATTTTAATTATAATTTAAATTATAAAAGTATTTTTTTATGTTGTGCTCTGATCGGGAATCTAACTCAGGTAACATCTTTTCTTATTCCTAAAAGTTAATAATATTATTTCTGAATGATTTTTTTTTGTAATATGGTTACTATTATATTTGACATTTGTATTTTTAAAGGAGATGCCCATTTTTGGGCCCACTTGATACCTAATAGTTTGTGGGTAACAAAACAATATTCTAAAATTATATAATATTTTTTCATTAATTCATTTTAATTATATCAACACATCATTTACCAATCAATAGCCAATGTTCAATTACACAAAAACGGATATCTTCAATTATAATTAAAGCATTTCATGAAATAATAACCACAAATGTTGCATCCGAAAACATCTAATTACTCAATAACGCGGGTGAATAAAATTAAAACTGATTGGTAATAAGGAAGTAGATTTTTTTTTCTACAAAACTCGTGAAAAAAATTGTAGGCCTATTTTTCTTAGGCGAATGGCCATTCTCCTTTATTAAATATTATTCTTGACATTTACACATCCAAACGAGTAGTTATAAAGGAACATTAACATAAGCAATAAGATCTTTGTTACAATACTAAGCCATAACAAGTAAATAAATGATTTTAAGAGCGGCCGTGGTCTAGCGGTAAGACACGTGAAGTCACGATCGATGAGTCCCGTGTTCGAACCTCGCTAAATTCTGACCGGTACCAATGTAACTTTGTTCGCTCAGTGCCTGTAGGCACTATTAAAGAGAGGTAGGCAAACTGATAATCCAGTCTGCCGTCCTGGGGAATGTAACACCCGTTACATTGTAGTAGTGACCGTCGTAGTGACCTTGTCGCGTTTCGGGACTAGTTTGAAAGTAGCTAGATAGAACGAGAGGAGTGTGCACTGTCAATCTGGATGGTGCATGGTTGTCTCTTCAAGCCGGCATAGTGGAGGTGACTGCTGCCTGTAGAGAGACTACAGAGAAATAGTAGCAGTTGTTTCCATTCATGGACCACACTCTAGCTTTACATCAGGCGGAGTGTTGTCATATGCCAAGCTACAATAAAAAAAAAATCAAATTATTTGAATTTTATTTGACGCTCTAACCACTTCGCCACGGACAACATATAGACGTAGCGACGGGACGCGGCGCGCGGCTAGGTAAAAGACGTCCTTGTTATAAAATATTGGAATCAATGAACGTAAAAGTGTAAAAACATTTTAGTAATATTGAATAAGAAGAAATAATCCCTCGCTAAAATTCCCTTATTACTATTTCCCTCAAAGTTAAAATGCGAGATGTCGTTCAGGCGAAAAAATCTAAAAAAAAGGCGCCGCCAGATAACGCTTATTTCTCGCTTACCATCAATTTCCTGCAAACAAAATTCATCTTTTGCCACATAGTCATAAATATCATTTCACCGTGCTAAGGTTTTTTGTTGAAACCCATCCGCAAGATGTGTACATACAAATTTGGGCGTTATTACGAGAGCGGGTAGAGAGTAAATCGTTTGTGTGTAATTTAGCGTTTCGTAGTCGGAGTGTAGAGATCGTCACGTTTAAATATGATTTATGCAAGTAATTTAGTTAAGTACATAGAGACATTAAGGGCGGTTCGTTTTGTGGGGGATAGATTAAAATGTTCCGAACAAGCGATCATCCTTTGTGGTCGCCGACATGACAGATTCGAATCGAGTTGCAATTTAATTTATTTGCATGTTTATTAAAATGATACATTTTGTTTTGAATTTATTATCAAGATTTTGAAATTTTAAGAATGGATGCCATTTATCAATTGCGCGGTTTTTTTGTTTGGATTTTTTCTATAGTAGCTCGACACGTATCTTAAGCTCGTGTGAGTTTCATGTGCGGATACAACTACTACCTCAGAGAAATATCTGTCAGCAGACGCCTCCGCTATGCTAGCTTGAGGAGACGAATCTGCAATATTTCTAATTCCAAGCTGATCCCTAAATGCGTCTAGATCACTTCACGAGTTACACTTGTATCAGAGGCACTGAGCTACCAAAGTATATTTACATTGATACCAGTTAGAATTTAGCGATGTCTGAACATGGGTCTCATCGAACGCGGGACCACGGCCGATCATTGGGCAGGACTGGGCTAATAATCATCACCAGTCAAAGAAATGTCGATTTTATAATTTATTTTTATTAACTACAAAAACGACTTTGTATGAAAAGTAGTAAAACTTAATAAATAAAACAAAAAGAAAAGTGTTTCGTGTCATTCTTTGTTTAGATATAAAAAAAAATTCATACAAATGGAATTGACAGTAAAATTTCCATTGCTAGGTGGTTCAAGGCTGGATGAGTCACCGGTCACGCCTTACTGAAAAATACACGTGACCTGTGACGTCAATTGAAACGTTGGTGCATGTCTTCTACAGGGGTGGATCATGGGATAAGGGCATTATATGTGTATATTTATTATATTAATCATGTACAAAAACAACTAAGAAATAGGTAGTTCCATACCGCTTTAGTTTTTAGTTCGGATACAATTACTGGTTTAGTTAGTATACAGGGCATTTCAGAGCCCACTTGATTTCTAAATGTTAACAAAATAATATATTATTCTTTCAGTAATTTATTTCAATTATATCAATAGCCAATGTTTAATTGCATAAAAACAGATATCATCAACTATTAAAGACCTTAATATAATAATAACCCCAAATATTGCATCAGAAAAAGTCTAATTACTCAATAACACTGATTGGTGATAAGGAAAATAGAATAATTTTTCACAAAATTAACTAAAAATCATCGAGAAACTCGAGACAAAACAACCCACTTCATTCTCCCTGTAAAATATATTATTATTTAATCATTTACATCCAAAAGATAAGTAAACAGACACTAAATCTTAATAAATCATCAAAAAATAAATAAATAAATAACAGGGGTTATTATATAATAGTGATTTATAACACCAATACGAAAAGATATTAACTTGCAATTTTTACATGCAACTGCAGGCTGTACAGGTATAAGATGTCTAATGGTTGTGAAACACGCGATCGTTTGTCCTGGGGATGATTGTGGATTAAGTGGTCAGTGTACAGATTTCGCCGGATTTATTGGTATTGGGAGAGTTTTGATTGAGTTCTTGGAAGTAAAACAATATTACAAGTTTATTTACCTTTATTGTACCTCGGCATATGACGACACTTGGCC
This sequence comes from Tinea pellionella, assembly GCA_948150575.1. Lineage (NCBI taxonomy): Eukaryota > Metazoa > Arthropoda > Insecta > Lepidoptera > Tineidae > Tinea > Tinea pellionella. The sequence goes on from OX411259.1 coordinate 1,798,654, forward strand.
TGATGTTAGGCTAGACTGTGGAACGAGAGGAGGCGAGTGTACAAGTTGACAATGCATACTCCTCTCGTTATACCTGGCTACTTCCAATCAGGTCCCGAAACGCGACAAGGTCACTTCCGAGTGTTACAATTGAAAGTGATACCACTACCCCAGAACAGCAGGCTGAGTTAATAATCATCATCAGTCTGCCTACCTACCTCTTGTATTCGTATAACGCGTTTAGAGTTTCTATTCTGCCTCTAGAAAAGCCATTTAAAAACAGTTTATCTAACACAAAAATATATTTTTTAAAACATGTAGTTTCGGAACGTGTGCTGAAGAAATGAACAAACATTTTTATATATTAAATGAAATGTAGGTCCGTAGTCAATAAAATAAATAATTTAATAAAATTTTCAGTTTTATTATGTTATTATAAAGCAAAGACAATGAATTTTTTATTGCTTATCGATTTGTTAGAAGCTCTGAGTTGAGGTAAATATTTAATTAAGTTTACCGATAAAAATATTTTTTGTTCAAATAAAGGCTTTTTAATGTCTAATCTAATCGACTGTCTACCTAAATAGGGTATTTATTATGGAGTATATTTAATTATTCATATTATATTATGTAATAAATACATTATACTGGTAGGTATAACTAGTAAAAGAAATATTTTACACAAAGTGTAAAAAGACACACAAATTAATTACAAATTTACAAGTAACAAATAAACTTCCCGCAGTAGAAAAACTCTTAAAAACACTACATATTTTAGTATATTTTCCAGAGTAAGCTTTATTTTTTCATCCGTTCACATTAAGTGCACTCCATTTTCAATTAACAGTACAGCGATTTTCCGTGCCGTTGGTCTCTGAACAAATCTACAGTTATACATTATTCTTCGCTACACACTTATTTAAATTTACCCTAAAATAGTCCTTGTTTCGTAGCGATAAAGCTTATTATTAAGGTACAATTGTAAACTAGAATAATGGTAATGACGCACAAAAATTTAATTCGACTTTATGATTTCCTGCGTACAGCTTTATTAAAATTATGAAATGTAATAAAATTCATGATTATTCACTTTCATAAGCACTGTCGATCTGTATGGTGCACATTCCTCTCCTTAAGTCGGCATAGCGGAGACAACAGCTGTCTGTAAAAATTAATCTGTAGTATCAGTTATTTCCGTTAGTGGAATCTAGCTTTACATCAGGCGGAGTGTTGTCATATTATGAGGAGCTACAATAAAAAAATACTTACTACACTTTATTCAAAGTACTCGTATGTTCATAATAACTTCATCACAGACATTAGTATCTATTCGGTTGTAAAAGCTCGCTCTATTTCTCATTACCGCTCTCTCAAAGACGATTATGGGAATGGTGCGCATCGACTGAGATATCTCCGACAATTTTAATTACACTACCGCTTTGAACACGACGTTTGTATGCACCACTCGTCTCGACGCGGTAATCGATGCTTTAAAAAAACGAAATTACTAAATAAAGTCTGTTCCTGAAATGCTTTGTAGAACGTATTTATAGACCGATCTTCAACTACTGGGATAAGGTTCGTTTTCATCTCATTTGACTGTTTTTTTTTTTCTTTTTCTCAAATACTAAGCTAGTGCTTGTATCATACGTATTGAGCGATCAAAGTACACATAACAGTTACATTGGTACTGGTCAAAATTTAGCGAGATTTGAACACGTGTCTCATCTATCGTGATTTCACACCTTCTACCGCTAGACCTTGGAAATTTTCTATGATGAATGAGTGGTATTTATTTTGTAATGTAAATATTTACTCTTACGTTACATTTTTTTACGGGCATTGTCCTTCACGTAAAAAGAAAAAAAAAACGAAATCTGAACTGCATCGTCTTGAAGCAATATAAGTTTTTACCGCATACTATCCGTGGACAATCGGAACTTTTGTTTAGTGTATATAATAAACTATCGCAATCGGTATATACTATTAAATATACATATAAACTATGTGTAACTTACCACAAAGCTGAAAATAAATAATAATGTTTATATCAGCCATGACGTCATGTTAAAATCGGTTAGCACAATTGGGTACGACTTATAAATACGGGTCTTAATTTGATTACGTTGAGAGTGCCGATGAATTCGAATGCATGTTTGAGTGAATCGATTCTCTTTGTTTCGGTACCTCTTCAATATGGCTGAATGCATAGAGATTTTTTTTTGCTTACGTAATTTAAATTTTACTTGCAAAATAGACTTTCATGATTGTTGTTCACGCGAGGCTTTTTTATTAGCCATGAATAAATAACCTCTTTATGTTCTGGTTATATAGTTAAGGCTTGTTCCTACTGCAATATAATACAATACAATACAACGCTTTTTTCGCACAGGGATTGGCAGAGACAACGGAACGCCACTTACCACGATCTTGACACAATTCCCTTCCTACTACAAAAAATTAAAAATTTCAGAATATTATTTAAACAAACTTTTTTAAAGACAAATCTTATAAATCGATTATAAGTTACGTTACACATGTAAACTGATGTAAACTGAGAAAAAACCTCACCGTCACCGTTTACACATACCTCCGTTACCGCGTGGCTACAGTTTACATATATTTATTATCTGTCTCTGCCTATGCAATGTCTATCTCTCCGGAAACTTCGCTTCGCTTCTGTCGGGCGTACCTTGATTCCCGCGCCACCAGTTTTTATTAAAATTAAAATTTATCGTATTCATAAATATTTGCAATTATTAAAAAGACAAATAAATTCAATACTGTCTACTAAAACCTTAATAAAATTAAAAAAAAATGATACATAAAAAAAATTAAGCAGGTTTTAAGGAATGTTGTATATAATAAATAATAACTTAAAATAATAACTACGGAAATATTTATTATAAAACGTATGCTGGTAAATGTGTTCCATTTAGATATTTGAGCTTTTCGCACACGCAAGCTTCCGTTCGTGTGCCAGTGCGAATCCGGTTTGATATGCCCCGGAGTTAAAAGGATTCTGTACGGATAAACTGTAATTTGTAGCCCTTTTATATTAACACGCATATAAATTGCTATACATCTATATGAATTATATTCTTTGTAAATGTGTGTTATTTTTATAAATGCTATTTGCGATAAAGGGCGCCTGTAAATATATATATTTTTTTAAGAACTATATTTAATAGACTTTTTTAAATGCCCGTACCAATACTTGTATTACAGGCACTGATCAACCAACGTACATAGGTTTAAAGAATAAGCTCAAAATAATATTTAAAACATTCGCTCTATGAGCTTTTAACAAAATAAATAAATTGCCTGTTTACAAAATTAATAAACTTATTCTAGTGTTAGTCTAAATAATAAATATATAACAAAACATCTATAGATGACTAGTCGGCTAACTAGAGCGGACCACACACGTTTGGCTCCAACCGAACCTAACTGCACAGTCAAAACGTGTGTAGCGTGCTTTAGTCTATGGTCATGTGCACTGAGAATGAAGAATAACAAACATATAGGTAACATAGTTACATTGGTACTAGTCAGAATTTAGCGAGGTTTGAATACGGGTCTCATTGAGGTCTCGAGGTCTGCCCTCTACCGCTGGACCACGGCCGCTTTAAGAACATTTCACTAATAGTACAGCAGGCTTGAGTATGCCTTTAAATTTACGCCCTAACGTGAGATCTCTCCACCAATAGGATCGCTTCGTTTGACATTTTTTAACCTCCGCGACTAAAATAATTATATTATACGATACTTATACGTTTAACTCTCGGAGTCTGTAAAATAACTAGAGGAGTGTGCACTGTCAATCTAAGATGGTACATGCTCGTCTCCTCAAGCCGGCATAGTGGAGGCGACTGCTACCCGCACAGGTTTCTCTGGTAGTAGCAGTTGTTTCCATTCATGGACCGCACTCTAGCTTTACATCAGGCGGAGTGTTGTCACATGTCGAGCTACGATAATAATAATAATCTACTAAGCTTTAAAACATCTTACGAATGCAACTTATGAGATGACCTCACTTTAGGCGGATATAATGAGAGAAGGATGCACTGTTAACCTAGTACATTCGTCTTTTTAAGTCGGCATAGCGGAGGCGACCGCTGTTGCAGACATTTGTCAGTGGTAGCAGATGTCTTCGCGCATGGAAGGTAAAGTAGCTTAACACTAGTCGGACTGTGGTAACATGCCGGACTACTATAGAATATTATATTTTATTCGCAAACTATTATTTTATACAATTGTATTAGTGTCACGAGTTTTATTTTTTCCTTATAAAAGTAGCAAAAGTTACATAAATCGTTTACTCCCAGCCGTGAGGTTCTTCTTCCATGTACTACATGATTGATGTATATTTTCCCCAAATTTATCGCAACTTACACCATATCGAGTCGGCATATTATGAGTTATCTTGTTGAAACAAGAAAGGGAATTTTTGTTACGTTTTTTTCTTTCGTTGTAAAAGCGAAACATACTTTTTAATATAAATCTTTGTTAAATTATTATTATTATATTATTATATATATTTTAATATTATATATTAAACTATAAAAATATTATTTTTACATTTTTTTATAGTAGCTCGGCATATAACAACACTCCGCTTGATGTAAAGCTAGAGTGCGGTCTATAAACAAAAACAACTGCTACCACATACTTTCTATAGACAGCACTCGCCTCCGCTATGTCGACTTGAGGAGACGAATGTGCACTATCCAGATTGACGGTGGACACCCCTCTCGTTATGCCTGACTACTTTCAAACTGCTCCCGAAACGCGACACGGATGTTATATTCGAAAGTGGTGGTACTGCCCCAGGACAGCAGACTGTGCTAATAATTATAGCTAAATTAAAGTTTTAAGCGCCAAAAACAACAGATAAAGATATCTACCACGTAATAAGTACGATAATTATGCAATTTATAAATAATAGAACTGATCTAATAATAAGAAATGAATCATCGATATAAAATGTATTTTTACATCCTTACTGTTAAAAGTAAAGGGATGTGAGTGATTCAATGAATGGTTTACTCATTAAGGGTTGAATGAATCACTTTTTATAACAAAACGTTCTTGTGTAATTGTGAATCAGACAGTTAACGTAATTATAACACCATGTATAACAATTTATAGTGCATTTAATACATTCTAATTGTATTGTATTTTTTTATTTCTTACTAGCTGACCCGGCAAACTTCGTACCGCCTCAGAATCAATAAATAAAAAAAGCATTTCTAAACGACTTTTAAATTTAATTGATGACAAAGGAATAGTTTCTAAGGAAAAGCGAAATTGTTGTTTTTACTATATTCCAAGCATTTTTTTCATATTTACTCACCTTTTAAACCTTCCTTGGACTTCCACAAATAATTCAAAACCAAACTTAGCCAAATGAGTCCAGCCGTTCTCGAGTTTTAGCGAGACTCACGAACAGAAATTGATTTTTATTAATAGATAAGTTTAAGTGTCGAGCATTGCCGTTTGATATACTTTACTAGTATCAATGGCATTTTACTTTGTATACAAAACTAATAAATAAATAAAATAAACAAAATACTTACTCAATACATCGGATTAGAGCGAAAGGATCGTCCCTTATACACACTCAGCATGATGTTGACCTAGAGTGCGGAAACAACCATCTATATAGTGGTAACCACTGTTCCAAAGAGAAATGTTTGCAGGCAGCAGTCACCTCCGCTATACCGGCTAGAGGAAAATGCATAATTTATTAGCAGTGCACATTTCTCTCGTTATATCCGGCTACTTCTAAACTAATTCAAAAGCGCGACTATGATTAAAGTGATCAAATTTAGTGAAATAAAAAAGAAACAAAAGGTGAATGCCTATTTTTGGGCCCACTTGATGCCTAGTAGTTTGGTAACAAAACAATATTCTAAAATAATATCTTATTTTTTTCTTAATTCATTTTAATTATATCTACACCTCATTTACCAATTAAAAGATAATGTTTAATTACATAAAAAAAAAACAGATATCATCAATTATTAAATCATTAAAAATAATAATAACCTCAAATATTGCATGAGAAAACATCTAATTACTCAATAACTCGGGTGAAAAAAAATAAAACTGATTGGTAATAAGGAAGTACATTTATTTTTCTACAAAATAAACTAAGAATCATCGACAAACTCGAGAAAAAAATTGTGGGCCAATCCTTTGTACGTTTATTTAGCGTATCTATATTAATATGGTCACTAACTAAAGTAAGTTTAAAGTGACGCACAAACGGTTGACGGATGAGCAAAGATTTTTCTTCAATGATTCGTATTACTTATATGTAAATTCGTTTGATTCAACGCCGGTTAAAGACGCGTGAGAAAATATACCGACATACTTAAAAAACAATTCTCAGCAGGTCTATTGCGCACGGTTATAGAAGTCGAATAGCAGCGCTGATAACACAATTTAGTATTGTGCACCTAAACTTCCAACTTCAAAACATGTCAAATTAGCAGCGTAGTTTAGGTTAGTGCGCACGGTCCTTTTAGTATGAGATTTCGTATTGCGGACCGGCACGAGAAGCGGAGCTTAACGCACAATAAATGTCAAAATAGTAGTTTTGCAGAAGTTACAAAATGTAACTTTTGTTGAACTTCGACAGGAATAATATTGATTATTTTAAGGAAATTAGATAGTAATTAGAGTCTTAATACATCTTTAAGTGTTTGTTTCGTCAGGGTAAGTAGTTTTATTATGTTTCACAGTATTAATATGCATCAAATTAATTGTATATAACTTTTCAATTTCACGAATTAATATTTCTTATTTACAAGTTATTTATGAGTAAAAATGAGTAATACGAGTATAATTAGGTAATTACTTGTAAGGCTTGGGACTTTAGGTGCATTTATTTGGACGAACTCGTATTTTACGGGCGTTGGCAAAGGGGGATCGTGTACCCATTACGAAACTGATAATTTCATATTGTTAACACTATTTTTCATTTTTAAGATTCTACAATGAGTTTGGTATCCCTGGGCTTATTGGATGTGCAGATGGCATACACATTGCATCGATGAGGCCGGCAAATGACACACTATTAACACACAAATAGTAAGTACTATATCTCAGTTATTCTCTCAACATATCAAACTAATTCCCATGGTTTATCTTAGAAAAAATCAAACACTCAAAAAATCATATATTGTAATCAATAAATAATTTGTTTTTTGCAGATATGAGACGCTTCATTAAATATTATATTAGTGGATGCTAGTCACCCCGGGTCGTGCCATGATGCTTTCATGTAGAACGGCCACAAGATGAACCAACACAAGTAGCTGAAGAAGCGGTGTGCTTGCATGCAGGTCCAGCTCATTCTGGAGATTTGTAGACATGGCAGTTGTATTTATAGATAGGGACGATACATTTATAAATGATATGCTCACACATTTGACAACATTTAAAAAGAGCACATGGAAAAAGCTATTTTAGATAAGGTATTATATACACACTAGCTGACGGTGCCCGGCGCTGCCCGGGTTTTTTTAAGTTATTGTTACACATAAGATAAAAATAATGCTTTATTATAAATTACCTATAGCTGTTACCCACAACTTATTTGGATAAATAAATAAATAAAAAACACATTTATTTGGATAAAGATTAATATTATTATGTTTCGACCAAATTTGATTATCATAAAAACGGTTATTGTAAGTTAATCTTAAAAGATAGACATATACTGTCTCGGACATTTTTTTAGATAATTTAAAGAGGAATAATTCTTTCATACATATTTTTTGGGTATCTCGAACGGTTTACGCAGCGCACGCAACGGAAGCCCTCAAAGATGAACAATATTCCCCGTTTTTTCCACATTTTTGACTGTTTCTTCGCTCCTATTAGTCGCAACGTGATGTTATATAGCCTATAACCTTCCTCGATAAATGATCTATAAAGTAGTTCCTGAGATTAGCGCGTACAAACAAGCAAACAAACAAACTCTTCAGCTTTATAATATTAGTATAGATTAGGACCAATTAAAACCATAAATTACTTGAAAATTGTTTTATTTCTTCATTATACTTTCTCCTAAGTTACAGCACATAAAATGAACAAAAAATATCTTAGAAACCAAAGGAATATAGGTATGGTGTAGCTCATTTTTCAATGTATTATATGTTTTCATTAACCCTATTAAACTGTTTAAAACTATCAGGCATATAATATTGCATCAAATCCTTTTCAGGCCAAATGTTAAGTTTTGTCCATGACTGATGAATAAAATTTATCCAAGTTACATTTATCTTGTCGAAGTTTCATTAGAGTTAAAAAAATTTGATCTTCAGCACTAACATTTATTACAGAGCTACCATAATATTTTATTTTTTCTACCATCGGGCTCAAAGTTAAATAAACAAGATATAATAGTAACTAGTAACATATGAAGCACATTTTGAGGCTTATTGACATTATGCACAACAACATCCACTTCAATTTCATTTCCTGCATCTGGTACAGGTTCTACATTTGATGTGTATATTGTTTCTGTAGAAGTAAAAGTAAGTTTTCTTTGACATCTTCTCTCAACACGTGCCTGTCGCTCTCTCTCGCTAGCGAAGTTTCTTGCTTCGTAAGAGAATATAGTTGGTACAGCGAAATGCTTCAGGAATTTCGCAACTGGCGCTTTTCCTAAAAAAGAAATATTTTATTAGCAACTTTATAATCAAAACATGAGACATTATGTCGGTGTAACTTAATTACACATAATAACGTACCTGTATAAGCGCTCTTGCCATAGTAATCATCAGTTTTAAAATGAGCAGAGTATAACCTCGCCGAATCTGTAGCTTTCCAGTTTTTTTCTTTTAAGACTTCTTTCCCACAACTTTCTGCGCATAGGATCTTTAGGAAATTTATGAACACCTATATTTTTACATTTATAGGCAGCACATTTAGTCATTTTTAGTTTTTATTAATAGAAAACCGGTTTGTTTACAAAATTTTATATGGTGTATGACACCTGTGACAGATTTTGTGGGAACACTCGCCCATGCGACCTCTGTCGGGATAAAAAAACGTGTTCAACCCCATTGTCAGAAAATAATTTAATAAATTCATTCTTATTTTTTTATCATTTTAAATGATTGTTTTGCCCATATAGTAATAAAGATATGTAATTTTATTCTTATAAAATAAAAACAATATTTTTTAAAACTCAAATTCTCAAATTATTACAGTGTAAATTTTGAATTTGTAAAAATATTTTTTAACTGTGGTCTCCCCATTTAGAAGTTTATCTTCTATTGAACCATGTTTAACTTCTGTCGATAGCAGATTATAAGTTTACGCCTTTATCTGTCCGCAATACCAAGTTATAAAACCGCTCAACTTCGACTTCCGCTGCGCTTCGACTACACTTCTACTTCATTTCAACTTCTACGTATTTTGCGCAATAGGCCCCCTGAAATTTATACTTTTAATACAAAATTGTGAGTAATAATTTAGTTTATAAATGAGACGAGATTTTCTGGGAAACGATGTTTACAGAAAGGGTGCTAGAAAAAGTCTTTAAATGGTATCGGATCGGTTCTTTTGAATATTTGATATCCGATTCTTGGCAACACTGATGCATGCCTCCGTTATACTGATTTGAGGAGACGAACGTGCACCGTCCATTGCCAGGACTTACTCCTTTCAGTATATCAATGAATACACAATGATTTATTACATAAAATATAAATAAATAAACATACATATAAATATAATAATAACCTCAAATATTGCATTAGAAAAAGTCCAATTACTCAATAACCTGGATGAAAAAAATAAAACTGATTGATGATAAGGAATGTAGTTATATTTATTTTCCTACCATAATAACTAAAAATAATCGACAAACTCCAGAAAAAAATTGTGGGCCCATTTCTCTTAGGCGAATGACCATTCTATTGTCTCTAACTGCACTTTTATAAAAAAAAAACATTGATGTAAAAAACTCACTCTTATTTCTAAAATAACGAATAAAAATCGATACATTGAATAAAATTAGAACTTTTGTATTTTTGCTTCGAACATCGTCATGCTACATGTGACTCACGAGTCCTTGGTTAAGGGCGATATTATGCAAAACGTAACCATTTATAGCTCAGGAAGGTCGTTCAAGTAACTCAGTGACTCACTGAAGGGTTACCTCAATTCACCTTTCTGTACGTTTATACACACAAGGAAACGCTATTTGTGTATAAATTTGACTTTCGGTTTTCTACCTTTATTTTCTTCTATAAAGGTAATTTGAAACGAAAATAACTGAAATGAAAAATTTTGAAATTTGAAGTGAATTGTTTTTTTTTACTGTAGCTCGGCATGTGACAACACTCCGCCTGATGTAAAGCTAGAGTGCGGTCCATTATTTGTGACATAGTGGTGTTGACTGCCGTGTGTAAACATTCCTCGGCGATAGCAGTTGTTTTCTAACTGTTCAACATCAGGCGGAGTAAGGTGGTATAAGACAAAAAAATTAGTTTAGTATGCTCGTGATAGTATGAAACGTTTTTGAGATAATAATACTTGCTATCTATGTAATTAATGAATGACATATACAATTTTTATAGTAACACCGCATGGGGCCGCACTCCGTCTGATGTTGAGCTACCACAGAGAAATATCTGCAGGCAGCCTCCGCTATGTCGGCTTAAGGAGATGAATGTGCACCATACAGATTGGCAATACACACTCTTCATATACCTGACTATTTCTTAACTAATCTCGAAATGCGACAATTTCATTTCAAGCGTTTTACATACCAAAGTGGTGGTCTGTCATCATCAGTCTGCCTACCTATTTGAGAACAGCGTGAACAATATTATTAATTAAGTAAACTAGACCTTTGGCTCTGTTTATTCACATATTCGTATTAATATGTGGTAAGTATGAGTCGAATGTTATTTTGGGAACGATAACTAATTTATTAAATAAATGTTACTTTAACCTCTTACCTTCTTTATCTTTTATTGTTAATATAATTAATGGCGGATGTTTATTAACATTTATATTTCAATTTTGGTTAATTAATTTGATTGCATATCTGTGGTATTAATGAAAGGGTCTTAGATGTATAAATTTATGTTTAATATAAATCTGTTCGATGCCCTAATAAATAAAATAAAATAATTACTAACATTAAAAAAAATATTTAAATATACGTATATAAAAGGTTATGTTTTTTATAGTTTATATGTTAATAATAATAATAATAAAACTCTTTATTGTGCAAACAAAATAAACAGAACATTTATACAATTTCTCGAAAAAAATCGAAAATCGAAAAATGTTAATCTAGAGTGCGATCCTTGAGAGACTACTATCACAGAAAAATGTTTACAGGAATCAGTGCCCTTCGCCATGCTGCCTAGAAGATGCGAATGACCACTTTGTTATACTTGAAAGTGGTGGTTCTACCCCAGGACAGCACCACTCTTATAACGTGTTCGAAAAATTGATCTACTAGCGTATTTTTATTTAAAAAAAAAGTACACATTTTTCCGTATTTTCTACAAGAGATTTTTGTTATTTAATAAATAATGATATCACAATATTTTTCTACTTCAATAAAGATGAGCAATGCGGGGAATGTACTGGTTTATATATATGGAGTGAATATGGAATTGATGTGGTAAGAAATCATATAGACTACATTATTATGTGAAGTACTACGTTTGTATTTGATAAAACGAACGCTTGTTCGTGTAAAGGAAAATAATATTGTTCATTGTTGACGTGCGAGAATGTTTTTTCCTTTGATTGTTTCTATTGTTTAATAAATAGTGATGGTTTTTCGGGCATATCTCTGAGTCAGAACCACTTACGAAAGTCAAACTTTGTAGGATATATGTACATTGTACAGATATATCAAAACGGCAGACCTGTCACAAACTTACTGTACTTCAAGCCCCCCCTCCTGACCCTGACTTCTTGGGGCAATATGTTATGTTCAGCAGACGGTTTCCTTGCCTATCACAAAAATGTACGGGGAGCTCTCTAGTTTTAAAGCTTTTGTTTTCTTCTTTATAGAAGTCATACCGATGACGTAAATATGATTAAATTGATTTGAAATCGTGTTTTCAAGAGTGTTATGCAGACTAATGATGGTTCTTGGCTCAGTCTGCCGTCCTGGGGTAGTAGCACCAATTTCTAGCGTGTGGTCGTTTCGAGATTAGTTTAGAAGTAGCCGTATATAACGAGAGAAGTGTGCCCTGACAATGGATAGTGCACATCCGTCTCCTCGGGCCGGCATGGTGGACTGCTGCCTGCAGAGATTAATTCTCTTGTTTTCGTTCATAGACCGCACTCTAGGGCGGAGCGTTGTCAAGTGCCGAGCTACAATAAAAAAAGTTAATTTACAAAGCTTTCACTTTAGGGTTTATATTAGCTCATGTCCATGTCCCTACTTAGGCTTAGTAGAATACCTAAAAATATTACTATAAATATTTAGATATTCGTGAGTCGTAGTTCGCAAAATAGCTTAGGAAGGTCGATATTATGCAAAATATAGCCATTTATAAGCTAGGAAACCTACCTATTTGAGTTTGAGTCATACAAAATTGTGACGTGCTGACACGCTATTTTCGCGTGCTGGTATTTTAATAATCGATTATTATTATTGTAATAAAAGTTAATTTTATTTATCGTACCCATTTTACATGCCAACTTAATTATAGATATCAAAACAACTTAAAAGGAGAATGCCTATTCGGCTAAGAGAAATGGGCCCACAATTTTTTTCTCCAGTTTGTTGATGATTTTTAATTCGTTTTGTAGAAAAATAAATCTACATTCTTATCTATATATACACTACTAGCTGTTGGGTAAAGGCCGCGGGCGCAAGCGGCCCGCGGAGGCCCTTTTTGTCGTAAAACGTATTAGATCGAATAGATTTTAGGCAGTTTTGAAAATATTTAGCTCGCCATCTAAAAGCGTTTACGTTTCTGTACAAAATTGGTCTTTACACGGTTACGCTAATGTATGTCCTTTTTGAGATATGGCGATTTAAAAAAAAAAAAAATTAAAAAACAAATAGTGCTGGTCATACTGAACAAAATTGGTCTTTACACGGTTACGCTATCGTATCTACTTTTCGAGATGTGGCGATTTTAAAAAATTAAAAAAAAAAAGAAAAATTAAAAAAAACAAATAGTGCTGGTCATACTGAACAATATTGGTCTTTACACGGTTACGTTAACGTATGTACTTTTTGAGTAATAGCGATTTTAGAAAATTAAAAAAAAAAACAAAATTAAAAAAAAAAGTAGTGCTGGTCATACTGAACAATATTGGTCTTTACACGGTGACGCTAACGTATGTACTTTTTGAGATACGGCGATTTAAAAAAAATTGAAAAAAAAAATAAAAAAACAAATAGTGCTGGTCATACTGAACAAAATTGTTCTTTACATGGTTACTCTGACGTATCTACTTCTTGAGATATTTTAAAAAAGCCTGCCGCGCGAAGCAAATTTGATGTTCACGCGGCCGCGCTCACCGTCCGACTGACCGAGGTAAAGCCGTTTCGATCGTTCGTCCCGAAAATGCGTCGTTATATTTTCATTGCGCGCTCTGAACGGGCGGAACATAGAGAGCACGAGCCCCGACGAGCGATCGACGCGGATGCTGTTAGGCCACGCCCACCGCCATGCTCCGTTTCATATTGGCGTACCGGCGGGAAAAGGATATAAATACGATCGAGGAAAAATTTTTTTTGAGCAATTTTGAAAAAAAAAGTATCGTTTTCGAAATTAGAGGGCATTCCCTACAACGTTTGTTCCGGCACTTTTGCCTCATCTCTTTCCGTTTCCGAGATATCGCTACCACTTCCGGTCCAGAATCGACTTCCGGTCAAAGTCGTATTTTTCTCGACGGTTTTGGAACGCCCTCTATACGACTCAAAAAACCGCTACCCTCCACCATACCGGCAAGTGCGAAATAATTGATGTCAGTCAGTCAGTGGTATTGCAGCTATATATTAGTACTAGCTGTTGGGTAAAAGCCGCGGGCGCAAGCGGCCCGCGGAGGCCCTGTTTTGTCGTAAAACGCATTAGATCGAATAGATTTTAGGGTAGTTTTGAAAAAAATTTTGCTCGCCATCTAAAAGAGTTTACCTTTCTAAACAATATTGGTCTTGACACGGTAACGCTAACATATGTACTTTTTGAGTAATAGCGATTTTAGAAAATTAAAAAAAAAATCAAAAATTAAAAAACAAATAGTGCTGGTCATACTGAACAAAATTGGTCTTTACACGGTGACGCTAACGTACCTACTTTTCGAGATATGGCGATTTAAAAAAAAAAAAAAATTAAAAAAAAAAGTAGTGCTGGTCATACTGAACAATATTGGTCATTACACGGTTACGCTAACGTGTGTACTTTTTGAGTAATAGCGTATTTAAAAAATTAAAAAAAAAAATTAGTGCTGGTCATACTGAACAATATTGGTCTTTACACGGTTACGCTAACGTGTGTACTTTTTGAGTAATAGCGATTTTAGAAAATTAAAAAAAAAAAGCAAATAGTGCTGGTCATACTGAACAATATTGGTCTTTACACGGTGACGCTAACGTATCTACTTTTCGAGATATGAAGATTTTAAAAAATTAAAAAAAAAAACAAAAACAAAAATTTTAAAAAAATAGTGCTGGTCATACTGAACAATATTGGTCTTTACACGGTGATACTAACGTATGTACTTTTTGAGATACGGCGATTTTAAAAAAATTGAAAAAATAAAAATAAAAAAACAAATAGTGCTGGTCATACTGAACAAAATTGTTCTTTACATGGTTACTCTGACGTATCTACTTCTAGAGATAATTTAAAAAAGCCTGCCGCGCGGAGCAAATTTGATGTTCACGCGGCCGCGCTCACCGTCCGACTGACCGAGGTAAAGCCGTTTCGATCGTTCGTCCCGAAAATGCGTCGTTATATTTTCATTGCGCGCTCTGAACGGGCGGAACATAGAGAGCGCGAGCCCCGACGAGCGATCGACGCGGATGCTGTTAGGCCACGCCCACCGCCATGCTCCGTTTCATATTGGCGTACCGGCGGGAAAAGGATATAAATACGATCGAGGAAAAATTTTTTTTGAGCAATTTTGAAAAAAAAAGTATCGTTTTCGAAATTAGAGGGCATTCCCTACAACGTTTGTTCCGGCACTTTTGCCTCATCTCTTTCCGTTTCCGAGATATCGCTACCACTTCCGGTCCAGAATCGACTTCCGGTCAAAGTCGTATTTTTCTCGACGGTTTTGGAACGCCCTCTATACGACTCAAAAAACCGCTACCCTCCACTATACCGGCAAGTACGAAATAATTGATGTCAGTGAGTGAGTGAGTGGTATTGCAGCTATATATTAGTACTAGCTGTTGGGTAAAAGCCGCGGGCGCAAGCGGCCCGCGGAGGCCCTTTTTGTCGTAAAACGTATTAGATCGAATAGATTTTAGGCAGTTTTGAAAATATTTAGCTCGCCATCTAAAAGCGTTTACGTTTCTGAACAAAATTGGTCTTTACACGGTGACGCTAACGTATCTACTTTTCGAGATATGGCGATTTTAAAAAATTTTAAAAAAAACAAAATTTAAAAAAAAATTAGTGCTGGTCATACTGAACAAAATTGGTCTTTACACGGTGACGCTAACGTATCTACTTTTCGAGATATGGCGATTTTAAAAAATTAAAAAAAAAAAATTAAAAAAAAGTAGTGCTGGTCATACTGAACAATATTGGTCTTTACACGGTGACGCTAACGTATGTACTTTTTGAGTAATAGCTATTTTAGAAAATTAAAAAAAAAAAGCAAATAGTGCTGGTCATACTGAACAATATTGATCTTTACACGGTGACGCTAACGTATCTACTTTTCGAGATATGAAGATTTTAAAAAATTAAAAAAAAAAAAAAAAAAATTTAAAAAAAAAAGTGCTGGTCACACTGAACAAAATTGGTCTTTACACGGTGACGCTAACGTATCAACTTTTCGAGATATGGCGATTTTAAAAAATTAAAAAAAAAAACAAAAGTTTAAAAAAAATTTAGTGCTGGTCATACTGAACAATATTGGTCTTTACACGGTGACGCTAACGTATCTACTTTTCGAGATATGGCGATTTTAAAAAATTAAAAAAAAAACAAAAATTTAAAAAAAAAATAGTGCTGGTCATACTGAACAATATTGGTCTTTACACGGTGACGCTAACGTATCTACTTTTCGAGATATGAAGATTTTAAAAAATTAAAAAAAAACTAAAACAAAAATTTAAAAAAATAGTGCTGGTCACACTGAACAAAATTTTTCTTTACATGGTTACTCTGACGTATCTACTTCTTGAGATATTTAAAAGAAAGCCCGCCGCGCGGAGCAAATTCGATGTTCACGCGGCCGCGCTCACCGTCCGACTGACCGAGGTAAAGCCGTTTCGATCGTTCGTCCCGAAAATGCCTCGTCGCGGATGCTGTTAGGCCACGCCCACCGCCATGCTCCGTTTCATATTGGCGTACCGGCGGGAAAAGGATATAAATACGATCGAGGAAAAATTTTTTTTGAGCAATTTTGAAAAAAAAAGTTTCGTTTTCGAAATTATAGGGCATTCCCTACAACTTTCTCTTCGGGGTGACTGCCCCGACTCGCCCCGTTTCCGAGATATCGCTACCACTTCCGGTCCAGAATCGACTTCCGGTCAAAGTCGTATTTTTCTCGACGGTTTTGGAACACCCTCTATACGACTCAAAAAACCGCTACCCTCCACTATACCGGCAAGTACGAAATAATTGATGTCAGTCAGTGAGTGGTATTGCAGCTATATATTAGTATAATAATAATAATAATTCAGTTTTATTTATTTTTTTACTCTGGTTATTGAGTAATTGGACTTTTTTCGGTGCAATATTTGAGATTATTATTATATTAAATTGATGATATTTGTTTATTTATGTAATTAAACATTGAACATTGTCTATTGATTGGTAAACGATGTGTTGATATCATTGAAATAAATAAATGAAAAAATAAGATATTATTTTGGAACATTGTTTTGTTAACAAATTATTACATGTGGGTCCAAAAATGGGCATTGTCCTTTGTGAATCCCTTTGCACACACTACGCTATCATTACTACACATTAACAGAATTAATGGATTTATGCGCCTTACTATTGCGTTTATTCAAACTATCAAATTAATTCAACCCGATAGCGAGACAACTATGAATGCAAAGCTTTCGAATCGTCAGATTAAAATTAATAAAATAAACCGCATAAATTCATTCTATTTAATTTATAAATATTATTAAAATCAAAAGAAAAAAGCCCATTCACCTAAGAAAAATGGGCCCACAATTTTTTTCTCGAGTTTGTCGACGATTTTTAGTTAATTTTATAGAAAAATAAATCTACTTCCTTATTACTAATCAGTTTTAAATTTTTCACCCGGGTTTTTGAGTAATAAGATGTTTCTGATGCAATATTTGGGGTTATTATTATTTTAAATGCTTTAATAACTGATGATATCTGTTTTTATCTAAATTAACATTGTCAATTGATTGGTAAATGATGTGTTGATATAAATAAAATGAAATAATAAAAAAACAAGATATTATTTTAGAATATTGTTTTGTTATCAAACTCGTGGCCCAAAAATAGGCATTCTCCTTTATTCCGAATTAAAATTGAATCATGGACTGACTGGCAGAAAGAAATGTCATTTAAATAATAAAAATAATGAATAAAGGATTATTATTTACCCCGATCTAATATACTTTGTCGAAGTATAAACAGGTGTTCCATTTCATAAAGTTATTGATTTTTATATGGTATCATGTTTAAAACATTTTAAATTCCTTTACGCTTGACAATATTATTGATTATAACAAAAATATATTAACAGTTGTTTAGTTACTGTTTGTGTTATTTATTTGTTGAAATACTGATACTGTATTTTCTTTTAAATTAAATTTTAATGAGCGGTGGCCTAGCAAGTGAAGGTGATCGAGGGACATGTGTTCAAATCTCGCAAAAAGCCTAGCGGGTACCAATGTAACTCTTTCATATTTACTTTGGTCGTTCACAAACATGCGGCCAGTATTGCAAGTAAGGCAACACCAGTAAACTGAGAAAGATTAAATATTAAAACAGACCTACACCATTTAACAAACAGAACTCGCTATTTCTAGGTATACAACAAAACAACACATTACACTCAAGACCTTCGTTGCACCCTGCATTTTTCAGATTTCAAAGTACAAGCGAAAATAAACTTTAAATCTTAGCGGCGTAAGACTATTCTCCTTTGTAACTTGTTAACACAAATAAGTCACAGCAGTCACCTGAGCAAACTCTACGAACCCCAAGAATGGGTTTATATCAATTTTCTGGCGAGTGCGTCTCGATGGAAGGAAACACTTTACTTTAGAGGTTAGGGCTGTCGAGACAATGTTATATAATTTTTATACTTTTAAAAGAGAATGCCCATATTTGGGCCCACTTGATACCTAATATTATGGTAACAAAAAAATATTCTAAAAGAATATCTTATTTTTTATCAATTTATTTTAATAACATCAACACATTATTTACCAATCAATAGACAGTGTTTAGTTAAATAAAAAACTGATATAATCAATTATTAAAGCATTTAAAATAATAATAACCTCAAATATTGCATCAGCAAACATCTAATTACTCAATAACCCAGGTGAAAAAATTAAAACTGATCGGCAATAAGAAAGTAGATTTATTTTTCTACAAAATTAACTAAAAATCATCGACAAATTCGAAAAAAAATTTGGGCCCATTTGTCTTAGGCGAATGGGCATTCTCCTTTCTCTCGAAAAAAAAAACTTATTTCAGAGGTAGTTTTGTTAACTTTCAAAAACTAGCCAATGAGGTTCAGCACCTTAGTCTCACCGCGTCGGCTTAATTTAATCAAAATAAAGTCGATAGTAAACAGCATAAAATATACAGTCGCGCAAAATCTCCATAAAAAACACCATAGTAATAATAATAAATTCTTTATTGCAGTTAACAAAGATATAGAAAATACAAAAGCATAAATAACTTACTGCAATTGGCGGTCTTATCACTAAAAGATTTCTTCCAGACAACCAATTGTTGTTAGATAAATTGCAAGGAAAAGAGAAAAGCGGGTGATGCAGTTAGGAAGTACCTATTATTAAATAATATAAAAATATTATTTATTAATAGTACAAAGATGCTTGATAGCAATAAGTTATTTCATTTCGGCACTAACCGTACAATCACATAAATCGCCTCAATCTGTTCCAAGTTCCAACCAATCTTCTAAGTAAACAAGTTTATTCCGATATTTTCTTAGAGTAACTACATTTTTGTGTTTTCCTTAATACTGAAATAGAATAGGCCTAATTTGTTCCCATCACTTAAAAGATTATTACTATTATTTTACTAAGCTAGTGCCTGTATCACAGATACTGAGCGACCAATGTGCATACAACATAGACACTGGTACCAGTCAGAATTTAGCGAGGTTTGAACACGGGTCTCATCGATCGTTAGGTCCATTCCAACCACTAGACCACAATCGCTCTCTACACATAAATTGTCCAAGATGTCGGGAAATCTTGAAACGTTCGTCGAAATAATATATTTTTAAAAACACCCTTCTTATGGCTGGCTTGACGTCATATATCACTATATTAATGTATAAACAATAATGTATTTCAGGACCAATGTTATTCAAGATCACAATGTAAATATGCTTGTGGGAGTGCTTCTTTTTACACTTGCAGCCTCCGTGTTTCCGCATTTTAATGAGGCTTCAGGATCCGTTAACGTTGCGACAAAAGAACGAGAAAATTCATTGAAAACTTCCAAATTTATTTTTAGTTACTGTGGTTTATTCTTATTAATCAAAGCTCGACTTTGAGTCATTTTTAGATAAATATCCTTCTAAAATTTACAATTTATCAATGTATTAATAACAATATAAATTAATAGAGTCGTATTTGCATTAATCCAAAGAACTATACAAAGCCCGAATCAAATTTATTAAAAGAATCGTACAAATAGTAAACGAAAATATAGCAAGTCAGATAAGTTTTTAAGAGGATAAGTGCACTTCACAATATTCGTATAAAAATAGAGAGCAATGAATACTTTCGTTCCGGGAACCAGCATGTGTGCAATTGGCTCTTTAAGTATTTTCCTACATTTAGGGGAAGATAATCGCTTTCCTGCTCGCTTTTTATTAGCCCTATGTGAAGTTTTGTTACTATACTTTGTTGCTGCCTATACAAACTGCTAGACTATTTAAAAGATGCAATTGAGATGCAAAAGATGCAATAGGAAATAATATATGATAATATAAAGTTTACATAGATTTATGAATTGTCACTACTCGCGCTCTTACAGGCGAGCGGCGGCCAATCATTAATCTATGAAAATTTGATAAAACTAAATATTTAAGAAAATAATTATTGTAAAAAGAGCCCTGGTGCAAAACAGTGGATCGCGGACAACAGGAAGTAGGCGAAAAGAAAGAAATAGACGAATGTATAAATATTTTCCATGATTACCTAATTTTATTTCTAACTGATTTTTTTTCTTCATAAATGTATAATATAATATAGAGAGAAGTTTGCAATGCCACACTCATCTCATCAACAAATTTGACAACTGAGACAACTCTTGGTCTCCCGACATTTGTCTCTGGTAGCAGTTGTCTACGCTGTGCAGTCCGCACTCTAGTTTAACATCAGTCTCAGAGCTATTATATGATTATATAAAACACATTTTTATTCCAACATATTTATATTAAAATTATTCAATTAATATTCTGTTCGAAAAAAGACGTTGAAAAAAAAAAAACAAGAATTCAACTAATTTTGCAATAGTAACTATTTATATTATTTAGAAATAATCACAAAGTATTGTCGAAAACAGTACGAGCACAGCAAACATAATAACAAAGAAACTCTAATAATTACGGTACATTGTTCCAGAGTCGGCCCTAAACTGTAGCAATTATGAAAGTCATGTCACCAACCAGTACGGTCAGCAAAAAAAGAACTACAATAACGTAATCGTAAACCTTTGAGGAAAATATATATTTTCTAAATATTTTATTTTTATTTTGAGGATGACTAAAATGGATACTTTTATTTGCATCTTGTTTGACTCATTAATAAGATTATAAACTGAGAAGTAATAAATTGAATGTTTCGTAAAAGCTTTATAGTAATACTCCAACAGATGAAAATTGCTTTTAATAAAGTTGAAATCAATTGTTTCTGTTTATCTTTCCAAATGTAACGAGAGGAGTGTGCACTGTCAATCTAGATGGCTCCTCAGGTCGGCATAATGGTGCGACTGCTGCCTGTAGAGATTTATCTGTTGTTATATACCAGTTGTTTCCATTCATGGATTGCACTCTGTAAAGCTACAGCAGGCGGATTGTTGTCATATGCCGAGCTACAATAGATAAAAAGCGTTTTGGAGTAAAAGAGTGCATTTAAATTTTTATTCTGAGCTCACTAAACTATTGAAAATACTGATTGGTTTAATGGTATTAGGCGTTACTTTACGGAAATTTATAATCAAAATATTTTGTAAACACTACTTTGCAACTAATTCCCGCTAATCAATATTAGTGACAATCACATCAGCTGTCTGTGTTAGACCCTTCACCAACATGCAAATACTTCTCGACGCATTTCACCACTCCATGTTGAGCGACCGAAGTACATATATCAAAAACTTCAGACTTTAATCATCTCAAACAATAAGATTAATATATTTTCTTTTTTATTTCAGGTAAACTTATTTACATGGACGATCGCGACGTATCCAATCGAAGAAATATGAGAAGTTAAACGTTTAAAAAATAGACAATAAATGGAAAGAGGTATCCATTTTAGACCTCCGAACTGATTCACCGTTGTTAACCGGTAGGAACAAGCGACCTTAATTGAAATCGGAGTTTTTCGCCAACGAGTATTTTTATAGCTGCAAATAAAATATAGGGGTATACAAGAACAGCCGAAAACTGACTAAATAAACTATTTTTAGGTGCGAATTTTTCGGTGAAAACAACCCTTTTTAATTAATGGATAAACGTATGCTATATTTTACTTACAAAAATAACAAACAAAATAACATGTATTCTCCCAATCCTTTCACCTTGGATCCTTCAAGCGGAGCGTGAAAAGCACCTTCTCAGGCCGGCATAGTGATGGCGACTGGAGCCACCGTGCGAGCGGTTCTCTAGTCGTCAATGCTCATGGACCTCCACTGCGTTTACCATCAGACCAGTCGAGGTCACATGTCGTGCCAAAAAAAAAAAAATAAAAAAAAAAAAACAAGCGAATTGAAAGAAATAAATAAAAAATGTAGATGAGAATTTTAAAACATTTTTATAATACATTAACTGGAATAATTAATTTAATATACAAGACTGAGTCCGAAGAATGGACTTAGTCCGAAGAAAGATAAGCCATAAATAAAAAAAAAACGTCTAAAAATAATACAAAAATCTATAATAAAAAATCTCACTAATGTGATTTACTCGTAATGCTATTTTTTAAACGAGTGTGCACTGTCTTCGTCTCCTCAAGCCAGCATAGGGGAGGTGATATTGTTGACCGCATTCTAGCTTAACAACAGCCCGTTGGTTCATACGCAACGTAATTAATTAAGCCGAAATAATTACCAAGTCTGAATAATTATTATTTGAAGTACTCATACCAGAATCCACTTTAAAATTTAATCAAAACGTATTTTACCAGATTATTATCCACATGAGTTAGTTAATTGAAATTTGACCGTTAGAACTAGTAATTTAGATGTTGGACGAGATTGAAGACTCAATCATGCATGCTCCACTGAACCTTGTTTAACTATAGGCTAATTAAAACGGTAGGTTAGGGGTAGAACCCTAGAAACGATTTACGTAATTTCTACAACGATATTGCTTAATCTCTTCAAGCATAGTAATGGCGACTGGAGTCACCGTGAGAGCGGTTCTCTAGTCGTCAGTACTCATGGACCTCCACTATGCTTACCATCAGGCTAGTCGAGGTCACATGTCGTGTCATTATAAAAAAAAACCTTTGATTTACTAACATGTTTTGACTATATTTAAATATTCTCTATTACAATACAATACAAAACAATTGTCACGCCTTTTTCCCACAGGGATAGGCAGAGACAACGGAACGCCACTTACCACGATCCTGACACAACACCCTCGCTTCCTTCACATCCACAATTCTCTTCATGCACGCCCTACGGTTATGGGTACTAGGCAGCCCAGCTTCTCTATTACTTAGTTGGTAAATCTAGAGTGCGGTCTGTGAACGGATACAACTGCAGCAGTAGCGTCAAAAGATGAACGTGCACCATCCATATTGACAATGCACACTCCTCTAGTTATACCGAACCAAATACAAAACGCGATTAGGTCCCCTCTCAGTTTTTTTTTTTAATATTTGGAAGGTTACATACTTTTCTAATAGTTAAATATAGTAGTAATATATTATCTACGTATTTTGTTATCTTCGTGTACTTATTAATAATCATGAAAAATGCTCTATATCAAATTATGTTGCATCCCGCTACGTAGTCATAATAAATGTAAATTGACAACAAAATTTAGATGAAATTCCCTAATGAGCGTAGAACGAGGGTTGTGGATAAATTGCAACTTCATTTTGTCTCTTACCACAAATCCCGAAGCAATTAATTAAAAGCTCGCTTTACAAATAAGTTTCTCTTATAATCTAAATAAACGCAATGCTTATAACTATTACCATCTAACACTTTTGCAGGAGATTTCGAGACGCCTATTCTAGACGCCCCTGATTTAGATAGTGCTAATTAGACCTTTAAGATTTGACCTCTTGTTAAAACTTTATATTGGCCGTTCTATTCTTATGTTAAAATAAAAATATTTCGTTTTAAAAACTAGAGTGCGGTAATGAAAAACATGGGTAGCAGTGTTAGTTTTGCAAAGATCAAGCCTGACTTACTAATTAATCTCAGTCCCGCTATAAATTAAATAAATAATATAATTAAAAATAAAAGTAATAAAGTTAAAAATGAATATGTAAATGCCGTATAAAATAAACGTAAATAAAAAAACTGTTTTACAAAAATATGCGCTAGTTGTAATTATTATCAATATAATTTGTTTTTTTTTTCACTTTAATTTTATTATAGACAAAAATATTTTTTTAAACTTCCATTCAGCCGTATAGAAAATCAGTAAGGGACTAAGGCTAAAGAGGGCCCTAGGCAACATTGTAATTCCGGGCCTATTTTTCAGTCATGATACATACTTTGCGTTTCGTAAAAACCTAATTTTCGGGCCTAGGCACGTGCCTAGGTTGCCTAGGCCTTAGTCCGCCCATGTAGAAAATTATAAATAAATAAGATTCTTAGATTGCTTAAACATAAACAAACGCCACGATGTTATTGAAATAATAAAAATATAAACGTAACAGTATATTGATATTACTCACGAGTATGTTATATCTTTCTACATACTAGAAAACAACAAAAATACATAAAGTTAAAGGTCGTATTATAGAAGTCAAATGGATCCTTCCTGCAGGATTAATAACATCGTATTAAAATGAAACAAGGCGTCCTCACGCGGATGACATTAACTTGACTGATGTGAACATTTTTCTTAGACATCGCAGACTCTCCTTTGCCTTTGTTGTCGCGCGCTACTTGCAAAATATTTTCGTAACGTAATTTGTTTTTTTGCTCTTTCAAACAAATTTCATTAAACACAATATTTATTTAATATATAGGTATTACAACGAAAGTGGTTCATTGTCAGATGAACTACTGCCACAAAGGAATATCCGTAGGCAGCAGTCGCCTCCGCTATGCCGGCTTGAAAAGATAAATGTGCACCGTCTAGGTTAAGAATGCAATTGCCTCTCGTTATACGTATGTTTTAAGGTAAGTTTCCAAGTCCTTCAGGGGCGTAATGCTTGATCCTTGAAACGTTCAAATTGGCAGCCTATTTGTTTAAACAAATATATTAATTATATATTAACCTTGTAAGACATTTGCGTCATTAAGCATAATGTAGTCATGATCCGAACGATTTGCCTAATTAAAATTTAATAGTTATTTTATGAAAGAATGCGTCATTAACCTAAAGTCTGGATTACGTTTCCGAAGTAAACTAGACTACTAGGCCACGGCTGCTCATTGTTTGATAAAAAATTTGAATCTCTGTAAACAAACGTTGCTTGAAATACGGATGTTGTCAAATTGCCGAGAGAGTTACAGAATTCTTTCGTGCATTTTCCGAGCACATGGAATGAATGAGATTTTACACCACAAGCCGGTTAGATGGATACGACATTCCAACATTTTCTGATGACGCCGCAGCTAAACGAGTGTTTCAGTCAGGTTTCTTTGTTTAGCGACACGAAGCAATCTCTTGAGGGACCCCTTTACTTGCAACGCTTTTCCCGCGAAACTCGTCAAAAATGTTTGCGTTATTGTTATGACTTGATTTGTAGATGTTGAGCGTTGACAGTTTTAAGTAAAATACCACTTGAAAGTAAAGGAGATGTAAATGTTTTTGTTTTGAATAACACAATTTACTTTTCTCCCTCTCGCTGATGTTTTGAAAATATAGAAATTAATTGTTCCCCCGCATTCAAGAAGTTTGAAATAAGAATTAGAAATGCGTCATGAAATTTTAATTTATTTATTTATTTAAACACACAAAACGGCATGCAAGCATATACATGCCATAATACGAATACAGTTAAAGTTTGGGCTGGCTTGCATGGATACAATACAATACAATTAATACAAATTTTATGCAGTTATCTCAACATTGTCATACAAATACAGTCTAATTAAGCAGTTTTACCAACACGTTAAACTTATCATTTCATACTATGCACACAAACACACTATATCTTAAGATGGCTCAAACTATTTCTGAACACAGTTATTTATGTAAAGGTGAGCCCGTGAGAGATTTTTTTAAAGCAATGTAATTAATTTTAATTAGGATATTGTCATTAAATAATTAAAACTATTAAAAATAATAATAACATTCGCAAAGGTACAGGTATAGGTAAAGAACGACCACTCTTCTACACTTCAGTCTGTCGGATTGGAGTAGTACCACCGCTTTCAAGTATTAACACCAAGAAATCTTCGTGTTTGGGATCAGTTTGAAAGTTGCTGGGTATAACACTCTTCGTCCTATCATGCATATTGCACATTCGTCTCTAAAAGCCGGTATAGTAGAGTTGACTGCTGCCCGTAACTCTAGCTTAATATCAATTGAGGTGTGATCACATACCTAGATACCATTAAAAAAAACAAATAAGGAAAATATGAGACCTTAAGAACTCATAAAAAAGCTTCTAATAAAATTCTTGGAAGAATTTCTAAATGACCAATGTCAGCGAAATATTATGACTGATAGTTATAGATCATCATAAATTCCAGAACATGACGCAACTGAGAAACTTGAACTGACAGTTAAAGAAAACAAAGTTATAAACCGCAAATGTGTTAATTTTCTTAAGAATAATTTGTAATGTGTATTCTATGAATTCGTCCTAAAATGGCAATTATCTTTATTTATTTCAATAACAAAGCTTGTTCAAATAAAAAATCGATTTTCCTAGAATTAGGAAACTTCATTCGGTATTGTTAGTGCAGCCGTGGTCAAGTTATTGTAGACGTGGGTTGTCCAAAAACCTTGGCCGTACCAATGTAACTTTGGTCTCTTAGTTCCATATGACATAGGCACTAGCTTAGTATAAATAGGCATGTACAAATAAAGTTATCTATAGTCGATATTAGTAATCGTCAACGTCATTTTTTTACTTTTAAAGATGAATAAGCGTTGTAGCCAATCCATAAATTAAAGTCGTTTAAAAAAGAGCAAAAACGATGTCGACCTATCGCAGTAGCACAGATGCACCCCATAGCCAGGTACTCGAATAACAACGTCATAACAACCAATATTTGTTGGTTATAAATTGACTATTCCTACATGATTTAAAGGACGTGAATGGACACAATTTACATGCCTACACGGTTATTTGAGTTTTGCTTCACAAAAAGGTTTTATCTGTGCAATGAAAAGGGTTATACAGGATTTGTTGTATCTACTTTTTATACACATATTTAGATGCTTTCTCTCTAAAAACAGTTTTGTATCTTCTATGTTTAAAGCTTCTAATTGGGTGCGAACTTGAAATAAAGAAAAAAGTTCTAAATATTGTAATATTGTACTCGTATCAAATAACATGAAGAAGGGAGTAAAGTACATTATATACCTATTAGGTACATATTATTATGTTCAACAAAATTCTGAGTAGTATCAATTCCCGAGAACCTTTTGATTTATTTGCTGCTATTTATAAGATCAAACACTGATACACCATATCGGGGATGTTTTGATAAATTATCTGTTTCATATCAGAGAGTGGTTTCATTCAAGAGGGTTGAGAAGATAGGCTCTAAAAGGCTCATATTACTAGCATTTATCAAGCTTGATGGCTAGTCACTTGTATGGTATTTTTGGGCGTGTGTTTTGCCTAAGGGAGCGGAGCTTAGATTTTTTTCACCACACTCCAACTAAAATCTGATGTGGGATCATTATTCACAATTACTGCGTCAATTTATCTATATTTTTCTTTAGTTAGGCGTGACCAGTGCAGTTACTTTTTTATGCAATATTCAGTTATTTTGTTGAAAAAATATTTATAATATTTCTAGAGACTAATATTTCTTTATCAGAATACATTTTAATTTAAAAAAAATCTCTAAACTATAAATTTTCAACATAAATTATTTCAAAGAATGTTGCAGCAAATTCGTGATAGAATTCAATAGAATCGGACGTCCAAAGAGAATAGAATTCCCGAGATTTTCATGAGAATTAACGGGATAAAGTTCGAGAGGTAACGTCAGTATCTCCGCATAGTTTTAAAGCATTTACTTACTCAAGCCGGATCTTTTGTCGTTTTCATCTTGGTTTAGCGAACTAATTTTGAGAAAATGGTAGTTTAAGTTGACATCTTTGATTAAATGTCGCAGCGCCTTAGGTGAGTGCTAGACCTTATCGTCGGGTCTCTGGCAGCCATCTAATATTAGAAATATACTGTAAAGAACATAAAAAAAAACTTTTTTGTGTAATAGGTATGTATGTATTTATTATTTACTCAATTTTTTTTGCGCGACGTCTTTGAAACCTGCGCAAGAACCTAGATTGCTTAAGGGGTAATCCACACTGTTATTATATTTTTTGGTTTTGCTATTTTCTTTTTCTTATAAACCACTATAAATACCACTCTTCTAGTAAGCTTTAAATTTAAAAAAAAACTAATTTATCATACAATTCAGGAGTGAATCACATTCTCGAAGTTTCTATCAGAATACAAAAGGCAATATGACTACAACATGCGAGTCTATTGAAAAGTACCAGAGTATATCTTTAGAAATCCTGGGGATACATTGATTGTGAAATACCTAGGTAGAATTAGAAAAGTTGGTATAAAATGTGGTGGCCATACTTCAACGACTTTATTTATTATGGATGTTGTCAATAATCCATTGCAATTCATTGTAATAAAATACCTAAGTAAAAAATACAGTGCGTCATAAGACTAACCTTGCTGAAGATTAAACTGCAATGTCTAAGCATAATAATTTAATTATCTCGCTTCGATAAGCATTTAAACTTCAAGAACAATTTGGTACTTATTGGACACATCGTCATGAGTATTATCTTCCAATTGCTAAAACGAAAAGTCATTGATATTAATTTGCAATTCGGTAGTTCTTCATGTGGTTTTAAAATAACATCAATTAAAGCCGTTATATCAACATTATTAACTTTGCATTGAATAATAATTACTTCTTTATTGCATGTAAGTTAAACACAAAAAAAAATAATTAAACTATCAACGCATATCATCATCAAGAATTTAAATAGAAGTTAGTTTGATTGAAAAACTTTCGATTAAAAAGAAACTGAAAACATTCACTATCTACAGGCCAGTATTTCAATCCTTATGTTACGCTTAAGACTCCTAACTAACATTTCGTGTCTTAGACGACTTTAATCTTCAATTTTTGACTTAAAAAGTGACCTAAGTCGCTATTTTTAGGGACTTCAGGCTTCCTTTATTAGTGCATGAAATTGTTTTAGAATTCTTTATTTCACAAAGTAGCGTCATTACCGTGTTATAACGGTGTTAGTTGATTACCTGACTTAAGTCAAACTCGATTTACCTGCCCTAAGACACTGATTAATTTCTTAACAAAATCCTTTTACACCGGTCGTACTATTCAGTTTCAAAAAATCGATAAGAAATTTCAAAAAATCTAGTCACCCTTTTCAATTGGAATTGTTGGAATTCTCTAAAGGGTTGAGGTGGACAGACAGACGGTCTGAGGTCTGAGGTTAGGGTCGGGCGATTGAATGCGGCCGCGGTTTCTGGACGCTAAATTATATACATTCATTTTAATAGGGTGACATTGAGTAAAATTAATGGAGAATACAGAAGACCATTTGCATTTGGTTCATTATTTACTGATTGTAATATATGAAAGTACATAAACCAATGTACACCTATTGAAATTAGTACAAATACAAATTATATAACTACAGCGATAATTTTCACGCCATTTACATAGATAGAGCGGCCGTGGTCTAGCGGTGAACTCTCCATCGATGAGACCAGTGCTCAAATCTCACTGACCGGTACCAACTTTGACCATTAAAAATATATTATTCGGAACTTTGCAGCTATCAGCTCTTCAGATATCAGATTTAAATAATAATCAAAATAGGCCGCATAAAACTAATGTAATTTATTTATGTATGATTTGGACAAAATCCTTTTACCTATAATACTTTTGTTTAACCTAATATAAAATTTTCAAGCGATAATAAGCTTTAAACTTGAAAGAATACTAACTAAATTTCCTTGGCCATATCTATTGTTGATAATATAATTGAAAGGATTTGAATCGCTCGTGATAGTCAAATACCGGTCATGAATTTCCATTGTTCGGTATTGTTAACGTAGTAGGTATTTGCGTAGTTTAGTTTACGATATAATCTAATGTTTGTAAATATTATTGTTTTTGTTAGTGAGTAGGTAGGAAAGATTAGTAAAAATAGGTAACGTGCCTATTATATCGTTTTATTTGATACAATTATTTGATGGACTAAAAATGAAGATTATTATTGTATTTTGATAAGAGATAAGAATCATTATTACAATATATTATCTACATATATATAACGTAGCTGCATGGGCTTTGATCCCTTTGCCTTTGTTTTGGGAGAACAGAACAAAAAAATATTTTTTTTTTATTTTACTATTTGTTACAGCCTGTATGTTATAGCATTGAAAGGA
Source organism: Tinea pellionella (assembly GCA_948150575.1). NCBI lineage: Eukaryota > Metazoa > Arthropoda > Insecta > Lepidoptera > Tineidae > Tinea > Tinea pellionella. The sequence goes on from OX411259.1 coordinate 1,829,066, forward strand.
GAGGCACGATCATGATTTAATAATATTGGAAATGAGTCTATGTGGTTTAGTGAGCGTGACCATTTGAATAGGTATAAATTATGCATTATTCAGAGTGCATTTTGTATGCGGATATACTACGTCTATTTACGTTTACTATCTTGCAATAAACAGTAAATAAAATCTTGTAAAATTTATTTATAATATACTCGTAAAATAAAAAAATGAAAAAGAGTACTCTTTCCATGTGTTCTTCCAATCCTTTAACTTTGGATCCTTGTTGGAGCAGTGGAGCGTGGACTGTGAAAAAACACCTTTTCAGGCCGGCATAGTAATGGCGACTGGAGCCACCTAGTAAGCGGTTTTCGAGGCGTCAGTGCTCATGGACCCCCACTGTGCTCATTACCAGGCCAGTCGACGTCTTGTCGTGTCATAATAAAAAATTAAAATTTCACGTGTTTCCGTATATAAAAAAATAAAAGAAAAAAATATAAAAAAACTATAAATGAAATTGGAACAAAATTTGTTTCCGCCCGGGATCGAACCGGGGGCCTTCTGCGTGTTAGGCAGATGTGATAACCGCTACACCACGGAAACTTGCGGTAGCTCACTGAATTAAGACGTTATATATTACTAGTCATTCGTACGTATATCTGAGCACATCTACTTAGAGCTTATTTACAACGGGTTAAGAGTCAATTTAGTCTGGAAATTAATATAGTTGCTTAAAATATTGGACGTTATTTTCGTATTGGTAATCTTACACATTTTTTATAGTAGCTTTACATATAATCACACTCCGCCTGATGTTGAACCTGATGTTCATCATAAAACATCTAACTACTCAATAACCCGGATAAAAAAATTAAAACTGATTGTAATAAGGAAGTAGATTTATTTTTCTATAAAATAAACTAAAAATCATTGACAAACTCGAGACAAAAAATTGTGGGCCCATTTCTTTTAGGCGAATCCTTTAAAAGTCGTTCAGAAATGCTATTTTATTTATTGATTCTGAGGCGGTACGAAGTTTGCCGTTTAATAAATAATATCAAAATGGAATCGATTGATAGCATAAATCCACATCCACATAAATCTATGATATTAATAGAAAGCTCAAGGAATATACGACAAAGGTTCAAGGGGTGTTGCAACAACTTTAATTTCCGGTGAATTAACATTCCCAAGTTGGATTCCGATCTTCAGGAAACGAACAAAGCCTTTAATAATATTTGTTACACTAAGCTTGTATTTATAATTTGTAATAAATTATTACGTTTACGTCCTATAACGTATAACGAGAGGAGTGTGCACTGTCAATCTAGATGGTACATGCTCGTCTCCTCAAGCCAGCATAGCAGAGGTGACTGCTGCCCGCACAGGTTTCTCTGTAGTAGTAGTTGTTTCCATTCATGGACCGCACTCTAGCTTTACATCAGGCGGAGTGTTGTCACATGTCGAGCTACAATAAAAAAACTTTGTATTTATTTATTTAGTTTAGTAACAACTGCTACTACAGACAATTATTGAGACAGCAGTCGCCTCCGCTATGCCAGTTCAAGGAGATGAATGTGCACCATTCGGTTGACAGTGCACACTCCTCTCGATATACCTGGCTACTTTCAAACTGACCCCGTAACGTAAGGCAACGCGTTGGCTTCAAGTCAAGTCTAGTCAACGTGGACAGTGCAACAGACATTTTGTCTGGAGTAGCAGCTGTCTCCGCTCATGAACCACACATATACATGATGGATGACATGTCTCCGATCTTCCTGTCATCGATTATCCGTTCTAGTTACACCCCGTATACACTGGAATATTCTAAGCATGTAAAAGTCATGATAAACTTTGTTAAAAAGCTAAACTTAAGTAACGATTCAATTAGCAGCTACATTTTCCTTCATTATAATAAAGTTTAAATAACGACTTCGCAATTTAGTTCTTGGGCTATCAAATGCAGCCGTAACCAACATTGTTTCACTGTTCTCTTCGTAGATTAAATTTAAAGCACCGAAGAATAAAAGAATAAAGGTTTTATTTTGGATAATTACTTTGACAGCATTAAACTATTGCTGATAATTTTTCATAGGTATTAAAGAACTAGTGAGAACAGAAAAACAAAGAAACAAAACCCTTTTTTCAAGTTCTTCTTCGTTTATTTTAATTTCTTCACGAGTTGGTGTAATTTTTTTAAATTGTAGCTCGGCATATGACAACACTCCGCTTGATGTAAAGCTAGAATGCGGTCCATGACGATTACTATAGATAAAATTCAACAGGCAGCAATCGCCTCTGCTATGCCGCGATGCCGGCTTGAGGCGATGAATATGCACCATCTAGATTGACAGTGTACACTCCCCTCGTTATACCTGGCTACTTTTAAACTGTTTCCGAAATGCGACAAGGTCACACATCACATATACTGCTCTTTAGTAATTATCAGGAGCGCCGACTCCGTGGGTGCTCGGGAAAGAGACAGATCAGTAATCGCCTTTTAGGGATGGGCGTTTTTTCATTAGCCGACGACGACCCGTTTAGCGCAGTGGTTTAGAGCGCCGGTTGAGACGCAAGGGTTTGATTCCCACACACACAAATGTTTGTTTCTCTTCTCACACTTCGCCACTTTTTCGAGTCATCAAATGAGGATGAGCACCCATGAGGTTCTCTAAAAGCCGCCCCTGATAATTATTGATCTGACATTTCTAATTAAGTAATATCTCGCTATCTTATGCAACGCAGATGTAACCCGACAGTTGCAAGTGCACTGAATATAAAGGGGTGTTTCGAGAGGGAATCAAATTAAGACAATCATGTTTATACATACATACCTTTACCTATAGCATGTATACATTATACTGTGTGTCACATGGTTATGCCACACGGATGCGAAGTACCTTAAATATTAAACATAGCAAAATTAGTTAAAGAAGACTTCATTTTATTTTTAAAGATTAAAAAAAAATGCTATCTTCAGTCGGGAACCGAGCTATGAAAAAATAGCCTGTTTTAATTATGTAACTAACATTGTTGGCTAACTAACCGTGGGACACACTGTATATCTAGTGAATTCCAATAAATACTTTTACAATTAATTATTATATTTATTAATGTTAAATGAAGTGAGAATTGTGTTGGGTTTCAAAATAGATACGGTTCTAAAATTATTACGTATTTTGCTTGTTGTATTATTTTCACGGCTGCGTTTATTTCAAAATATATTACTTAATTTAATTTTCACATAAATGTTCATGGACCGCACTCTAGCTTAACATGAGCCGGAGTGTTGTCATATACAAAGCTAGAATTAAAAAATATAATTATGTTAATTAACATCTCACCTGAGTTCATCTGTTCATTTATAAAGATTTCCAAGGTACCATTTTAAAAAATGTATGGCGTAAGTCCGGGGGAGATGACCTTTATCTTGCGATGACTAGAAAAAATAAAATACGTTAAAATTAAGTTTTGATTTTACAAGATAGGTTCTTTGAAGTAATTTTGGGTTTTTCTTTTGTTCAAATGAACTGATCTCTAAATAATAATCTGTGGTTTAATAGGAAGGTAATCCTAGTTCTTCAATGTAATCTATATAAATGATTAGGTTTATGTCATAATAAAATAATGAAGAGTTATGCCAGTTAATCACAAAGTAAATGATCAGTCTGTGGAGTGCTCTCCTTCAACCCTACTGTTACCGATAGCTTACCCCTAGTTAATTTAATTTCAACCACGTCTGGTATTCCATTTGTATCTATATGTAGTACATATTCCTATAGTCCCACTGCTATTTGCACAGCTGTACTATCTATAGGTATCATTATATGAATAACTATATAACTAAGTTTTTATATGAATAAACCTTTAATGAATTTATTTATTTTGCTTTATTACGTTTGATGTTCAATCTTCTTTTAAGCTAAGTAGAACTTTAAATATATGAGCTTTAAGGACTAATTTTGTTTATCATTGTTATATATTTTAGTATTGTATTGAAGGTTTTATGTGGTTTCTACAAAGCAAATAAGTACTTCAGATTCATGTAATTAAAGCTTATAGTTAGACAGCAAATAGATATTATGAAAATGGAGATAGATGATTTTAGAAATGGAATCCGACAATTACAATCCCTAAATCAATTAGGTTTATGTTAGTTACTGGTCAGGTGTCGGAACGTATATGAGCCGCTGTCCTCGACTTAATCCAAAGTTATTGCGGATTATCTGACGTAAATTGAAGGTTAGATCTCCGTTAAAGGTTATTACTACTTTGTATTTAGATAGACGAATGATTGTTGAGCTTTGATGCTTTTTTTCTTGTTTTTTTTTTAATACATCTAATCTGTAGTCAGAGAATCAGTCGTGTCTACAATGCCGGTTTAGTGAGATGCCTCTTTATCCTTTACTTGAAGGGTCATCTTGTAGAAAGGAAGGAAGTTGAATAGAATAGGGAATACCGGGGATAGTCGGACACATAGTGTGTGAAATTTCATTTTTTAAATCATATTTTAAACCATACCTTCCCTATGAATTATGTTAATCTATTCTTGAACTTTAATAAGCTCTATAGCTTAATTCATTGTAAATTTATTTTAAATTTCTTATCAATAAAAGACAGTGAACGGCTGCGTGTTCGTTGAAGTATCTCTTAATTTATAGGGGTTATAATACGACCCCCTGATTCACAACCCTTAACTGCTGATGGATTTAATGAGCCTGATAAAGGACTTTTTTTATAAATTAAATTTTATGTAAGATAAAATCATTTGCATTGCCGTAGAAAGCCGTACAATACAATACAATTGCCACGTCTTTTTCCCACAGGGATAGGCAGAGACAACGGAACGCCACTTACCACGATCCTGACACAACACCCTCGCTTCCTTCACATCCACAATTCTCTTCATGCACGCCCGACGGTTATGGCCTAGTGCCCATGTGATAGTGCCTAGTGGCAGCCCAGTTTTCATGAGGATGTCTCCTATTTGATTGGAAATCACCCTTCTGAGTCTGCCTTGTTTAACGCATCCATTCACATCAGATTTATATATTCCTTTCGTCAATCTCCTTTCATTCATCCTTTCCATGTGCCCAAACCATCGAAGCATTCCTTTCTCAATCCGTAGTCAGAATTTTTTTAATATTTTGTCCTTTTTTCGGGTAATAATTTATATTGTTGTTTTAACACTTTTTGACAGAAGTAAGTAAGGCTTATTGTGTATGGCAGTTTAGTAATCGTACTTTAAATTAATTGTACCATATCAAACTTTATGAAGTCTCGGAAGTTAGCTGCGGGCGGGTGTGTTCTTCCCTCTCACGTTTATCATGCCCCGCTGATATTATCTCAATTTGTTTACTGCGCAGCGACTCGTGCCTAACTTCAGAGCTGCCTGCCTAGTTCGTACTATACCTAATTACTTATTGCATACTAACCTAGCGTAGTAAATAGTAGGTATTACAAACTTGGTAAAATACTCTCCACTTCTTAGTTCTTATTTGTTATCATCATTGTTAGATAATTAAGATTAGGTTTATTTATATTTTGATAATATATTATAAAGACGTACTTATTTATTTATTTTGTGGCATAAATTGTGATGAATAGTAATTTAGACATAGTAAAATATAACTACGTAATTTGAAGTTTTACGTAGTAAAGTCAACACCAACTTATATATGATAATACTTTATAAAGAAATGCCTACATAATATAGTACAGGACATGTGCGTAGTCGACTACTCAAGCCGGCAAAGCGGAGAGGACTGCTACCTACATATATTTCTCTGAGAATCGAATTCAAGCTTAACAATAGGTGGTGTGTGGTTACAGCCGATATACCATAAAAAACATACAATGCCCTGACCCCAACAAGAACATACATTTACGCCGCGACATTTCTTCACCAATCAAGTAACAAGATGTTATTTTGACCGCTGGGGTAATAAAAAATCAAATGAAGTGATCCTGTTGGTGACAAGATCTCGCGTTAAGCAGTCCGACTGTTCAGTTAAAATTGAACGTGTGTAGCCCGCTCACCTCCTGCTTGGCTCTCAGGGCAAGGACCATTGATATATACAACTAGATATGCAATACGATCCCAATGTGACGCGAGAGAAAAGATGACCGCAGTCACTTTTAGGTTCTCTGTCAGTTAGTATTTGACTTGACGACGTCATTGTCGCTTTTTTCATGTCCGATGTATGAGGTTTGTACCCCTAGGACAACGTAATATAATAGCCAGACCCGAAACAAATACTTCTTAATTTTTTAACCACGCATAATAATATCTACAATAATTCTAAACGAGTCATAAATTTTCAAAGGAGAATGCCCATCTTTGGGCCCACTTGATACCTAATAGTAATATTCTAAAATAGAGTATTATTTTTTTATTAATTAATTTTAGTTATATCAACACATCATTTACCAATCAATAGACAATGTTTAATTACATAAAAAAAAACAATCTTCAATTATTAAAGCATTTAAAATAATAATAACCTCACATATTGCATCAGAAAACATCTAATTACTTAATAACCTGGGTGAAAAAAATTGAAACTAATTGGTAATAAGGAAGTAGATTTATATTTCTACAAAATTAACTAAAAATCATCAACAAACTCGAGACAAAAATTGTGGGCCTTTTCTAGTTAATAATGTATTTCGAATTATCATTTATTTGTCACAACTTCTTTTAAAACTGTAGCAGCTGTTTCCTAAATAATACGTAGCGACAAGATATCTCATCTGCCATAATTCATAACAACACTTTTATCGATGTTATCAAGTTAAGGTGACTTTATATATTATATTATTTTATTATTTATCACACTTTGATGAGTCAATATTGTATTTACCTAATCTAGAGAAAAGTAAATATTTATTTTATTTCATTTTAATATTAATACCTATTTATGTTATAGGAACGAGTAAGATTTTAACCAAATACGCTAAAAACTTTTAATGTATACAATAAGAAATACCAAATAATACTTGCCCAAAGGTGATACTTCCCCAGTCTTCCCTAAATTATTTATTTACTGAGATGCAGACTACAAAAACTGAACAAAGTTTACAACTTAATAACCTCAAAAATTAGTAAAATAAGTCCTGTTGATTGCGATTTTGCAGACTGGACAGACAAGCATAAAACCGGACTGTTAGGTCAAAAATCGGACATTTGGCAATCCTAGATGTACGTACACAAACGTACATAAGCAACAACTATTTGAATGGCTTATTTTAGTGCCTATTCAATAATATAATTAATTAAAAACAAAAACGACATACGTATAAAATTTTAATAAAACGAAAAAAATTAAAGAAATGGAAATTCAATGCAAAAAAAAAAAATAGACAAAAAATAAAATGTAATTTTATTTACATTCTAACTCTATCGATGTTTATTTTTTGGCAAATAAAAAAAAATCCTAATTCTTGTGTAAACAAAGCTATTACAAGAATGCAAACGAAATTCTAATGCAAATATTACATAACGTTACAGTGCAGTATTATTGATAACATAGGCGACAAAGTTTGATTATTGGATATCCACTGGAATGTCCCCGTGTTCCTGTCATGTGCATCCCGTCTGCATTATTCAATATCCCAACAATTTATTATGAAATGCCAACAATATTTGACTATGCCGATAATAGTATTCCTATATCTAAATATATATATATGACATGTTAGTTCAACTTACATAATTAAAAGTAACATTTTCGTAAGTGCTGCAATTTTCATTATTGTAATCAATATTTATTCCGAAGAACGCATGCACTACGCACGCATGCACGCACGCACGCACGCACGCATGCACGCACGCACGCAGTTTTCAGGTTGACAACTTGATTCAGTATCAATAAATAAAGTATTATAAATGTTTTTAAGCCTTGAGTGGTAGGTAGACTGGTGACGGTTATTTTTTTAGTCCTGGGGCTTGGGATTTGATATCTCATATATTTTGTTTTCGATTCGAGATCGATTCGAGAGCGGCCGTGGTCTAGCGATAAGCTGTGAACTCACAATCGATGAGACCTGTGTTCAAACCTCGCTAAATTCTGACCGGTACCAATGAAACGGTGTATAAGTTTGGTGATATAAGATACGTACATAAAAGAACTAAAAATTGATCAAAAAACAAAGTTTCCACTAAGCATGTCGTAGATTAAGATTTTGCGACAAAAATAAAAATAAATAACAAACTTGAGCATAACAAAACAATAACAATGCAACTTGGCAACGTTCAGGCTAACATTAGGCTATAATTAATGTCTAGAGACGCCTTTCGTAGGGTTAAAACAAAAAGATAATTGTACTCAATTAATTTAAACTCTTTGCAAATAGGTTGAAATACCATTTTAGTTGCATTAGATAGGTACGGAGTTTTAACCGTTTTGTTTTCTCCTGTTTATCCTTTGTTAATTAAACATTTTAAACTTAATATTATTACTTTACTTTACAAGTTACTTAAGTTTACTTTCAAGTTACAATTAAACTCTTTAAATGACCGAGCCTGTGTGTAGCTTTTTTTTTACGACGCCTTGTCTAGTCTAATGATAGGTCTACCGTAGCTTTGAAGTAGTCGGATGTCCTATCGTTTCCAGCATATTGGAGCGACTATGACCTCACACATACTTTCTCATTGACTAATTCTTGTATTATAACAAAGAAAGCAACATTGATCCCGCCGAGCTTTTTTGGGTGATTCAAGGGTGTATTATGAGCCCAAGTCTTTACCAACTCGCCCACTTTTAAATTATGACGTTATATAGCAATGTTTAATGAAATTAAATTAAATACGATTTTTTTTGTTCACAGGCCGCATTGTGTGCTGACTACAGCGTTCCCGTCGATTGTGTATCGGCCGGTCCTGCACCCAGACCTAGTTCCTTTCATGAAATATCTGGGCCTAAGGTAAGATTGTATATTAAACAAGATTTTGGTTAGTTTTTGTTAAATACATGTTACTGTCATGTTACAGTGTGTACTGTCAATCTAAGATGGTACATGTTCGTCTCCTCAAGCCGGCATAGTGGAGGCGACTGCTGCCCGCACAGGTTTCTCTGTAGTAGCAGTTGTTTCCATTCATGGACCGCACTCTAGCTTTACATCAGGCAGAGTGTTGTCACATGCCGAGCTACAATAATAAAAAAAAAAAAAAAAAAAAAAACACGATACACAAATACAAAACTGGGTCTTAAGCCAGCTGTTCTTTAGGCGCACTTTAGCTTAATATAAGGCACAGTATTGTCATTTAAGCCGTCAAGAATGAGTTGACATTTACGCTATCACGGTGTTAAGTGAGTCCTGTCCACCAATCAGACAATATTATTTTAATAGTCGAGGTAAAAAATTGTAAAAGAAGCGATCCTATGTGTGGTGATGGGAATTAAACCTCTTAATTAGTTGTTGAACAGCCAAATAATGACCAAAAAGTCACGGATGACTGTTCAGAACGCGGTACTTGTTCCTACATTAATGTATGGAAGTGAATGTTGGGTATTGCAGAAGAAGCAAGAGAGTAGGATTAATGCTGTAGAAATGCGGTCATTAAGGAGTGTATGTGGAGTCACGATAGCGGATAGAATGAGGAATAGTGTTGTGCGCGATAGATGTGGTTTGAAAGATGATGTAGTGACTAGGATTGAGAAAGGAATGCTTCGATGGTTTGGGCACTTGGAAAGGATGAATGAAAGGAGATTGACGAAAGGAATATATAAATCCGATGTGAATGGATGCGTTAAACGAGGCAGACCCAGAAGGGTGTTTTCCGATCAAATCGGAGACATCCTCATGAAAGCTTGGCTGCCTAGTGCCCATAACCGTCGGGCGTGCATGAAGAGAATTGTGGATGTGAAGGAAGCGAGGGTGTTGTGTCGGGAATCGGGATCGTAGTAAGTGGCGTTCCGTTGTCTCTGCCTATCCCTGTGGGAAAAAGGCGTGACAATTGTATTGTAATTAGTAGTAAAGAGTAAATTTCTTTTTTTTAACTCAAAAAATCTTATTAAAAACTTTCCCATAGTCTAAAAAATGACTCATACTGACTCATAGACTCAAAAAGGATATGGTCACAGTATCAAGCGGTTAAGTTATATGAGCCGTTGACCGACTTCCGAATGCATACGAGGCCGAAATTTACCATTTCGAGTTGAATGTACTGAATGAATCATTTTACTGATGTGTAAACTTGAAGGTCATTAAAACGCCTTGTAATTGTGGTAGATAATTACGTATTACAAAATTGGAAAGGGGGAGATAATTACTGTTAAATTAAGTTGTTAAAGATCAGTTTCCTGTCTCAAAGAGAGCGGCCGTGGTCTAGCGGTAAGACGCGTGGACTCACGATCGATGAGACCCATGTTTGAATATTATGTACTTTGGTCACACACGCCTGTGATACTAGTACTAACTTATTTATACAAAATAATAGTTTTGTAAAAGTATAATAATTGTAAAAGTATAATTTGTTTTGATTAAATGTTTTTAAAGGAGAATGCCCATTCGCTTAAGAGAAATGGGCCCACAATTTTTTCTTATGACCGATCAGTTTTATTTTTTTCACCCGGGTTATTGAGTTATTAAAAGTTTTATGATGCAATATTTGATGTTATTATTAATTAAAATGCTTTAATAAATTAATTGAAGATATCTGTTTTATATATAATTACACATTGTCTATTGATTGGTAAATGATGTGTTGATATAATTTAAATGAAATAATAATAAAATAAGATATTATTTTAGAATATTGTTTTGTTACCAAACTATTAGGTATCAAGTGGGCCCAAAAATGGGCATTCTCCTTTAAAATATATATCGTATGAACTACGTGAGCAAGTAGGGGTGTGGCGATAAATATATATTGCATCTATAACTTCTATGTGACTTAACATGACACACCTCCAGAGAACTGGATATTACATATTAGTACTGACGTGTCTCTGACATGAAATGGACTGACTAATTGCATTGACTCACTTAAAAATACTTTTTTATTTTAGTTTTTTTTTATATACAAATGGGCCCATTTTTCTAAACTAGGCAAAAATTAAAATTAAAATCAAGATTATGAGGTAAAATTGCTAAAGAAATGCTCAATCACGTGCAGGACGTCAATTCTCGAAGTTAAATAGTACCTAGGTACGTATAGATTGCCAATATAAACTAGTTTTTAAAGTTTTAATACAAAAATATATTGTTTTAAGTGAAATAAATCGTTTCACGCGTATTGGCTAAAAATTGCCGGTCTACTTCCCATTACGACTGTTGAATATTATTCAAGATTTTTAATTAAATATATTCATAAAAACAATCTAATGTAATAGCTATAAGATTGAAATTTGAATAAACATTTAAAACTGCGAAGGTTGCATTACGTATCCGTAATTGAATTAGTAATTGAAAAGATAACAAATAATTAATTAATATCGAAAAGGAGGAATTTCCATTAGCGATATGAATTGAGTAATTGTGAATACATTAATCCGCATTATGATAATGTATAATTTATATTTGTCAATATAAATAAATGGGTGTTTTGTCTTAGGTCTATTTTTTTTTCTTTTAGATGCCTATAGTGTTCCATCAATTTCCCAGACGTTGCCTATGGGCCGCACCACGAGGGGGGCCGCCACCATACCACAAAAAAAAAAAATTAAATTAAATCGATAAACGCTCAGTAAAAACAAAAAATACTGAGTTTTGTTTAAAATTTTGTGTTAGCCAACTTATTTAGTTACTCTCTTCTTTACCTTGACCTTAATAGAAACTTTCAACAGTTAACCACAAACGATTTGAGGGCCTCCACAACATGCTCTGCCTATGGGCCGCCGAAGTCTAAATCCGACGCTGTTCCCAGCCACGTCTTTCCTCTTACGTATAACATGGGATTCTTCTATCGCAGTGTGAAGAGGCACCATGCCGGCATAGCGGACGCGACTGCTGTTCACGGATCGCACTCTAGCATCAGGCGGAGTGCGGTCATAATTATGACGTGCTAAAATAAAAATATCTCATAGTGTTTGTATTGTGTAGGCAGCACATAGATCTCATCGATCGTGTTTCCACGTCTTCTTCTCTTCCACCACTTCTTGTTGATTTTAAATTAATTATCAAAACCCTCTCGTTATACTTGGCTACTTTGATTTTCTATTTATTACTGTAGGTATTAAAGGGAAGTAATAACGTTAATTTTATATCAAAATTTTGCTGCGTTCGTTGTATCTAAAACTTTTCTAAACAGCAAAAATAAAATTGTTGTGAAAAATTTCATAATTTTTAAATTGTTTTAAGAACATTTTAATTTAACGTCGTAATTATAATAATATCTAATCTAAATAATTTGACTTGGAATTACTATTCCGATTTAAATTCCGTAAATAAAATCGCCGCATGAGTGATTTCTATGTCGACGGACCGAAATTGTGTCGAAAAAATTGTATCAGTTTGCGCTAAACACAATTATGTCCAAAAAATAGGTTGACACATGCTATTCAAACTTCCCACATGATGTTTGAAAGTCGTTATTCATCACGACACAAAAGGGAAGTAAGGCAAGAGAAACCACGCATGTAGTTATACACGCATACGATTTATATACATTATATTTTCACATCTATTTGTATAACAATAACGTTTAAATTTATTTCCTTTTGTGTAACGGATTTGAGTGTAAACATGTGTGTGTATGCAATTTTAATGGTAGACTTATAGGGGCCTTATGGAAATAGAATTTGGTTCGAATTTTTAAATACATATTTTAATCTCTGTAGGAAAATGGTTAGTGCACCAATTACATAGCAGTCCTAGGTTCAATTTATTTATAAATATTTATTAAATGTCTTATCAATATGCATTGCATGTTAATAAAAAAAAAAGGTATATATTTTATTTATTTTGGGTATTGGTTGGGTCGGGACCTGATACCCACAGCACAAGATATCTTAGACTAAGGGCATTGTACAGTTAACATAAATAAGTATAGTTAGCATAAAAAAAGTCTGAAAATGAGTTGGCTTCGATTTTTTGGTAATCTATTAAATTATTTTGTAATAATTTGCCAAATATTGTAGTTGCACTTACATATATTTTTTTTTTATTTTTTTTTATTTTTATATTTTATGGGCGACCAGTGGTGGGAATCATTATATCGGCGAATGATCCACCTTTAGGTGCCACATCTTACACAATAAACCAATAAACTGTAGTATAAAAAAAAAAAAAACAAACATTTCTAAAATTATATTTATAAAAGAATGAGTAATTAAGTTCGTCGACATTGATTTGAAATAAACAAAAGACGATGAGACGATTTTTAATAATAAATATTTGTACGTACATTTGTTACATCAATTTGATATCAATGACCCATCATCAGAATGACCGTGTAGGAAGAGACGAGGCTTGCTAGGCATTTTGCTTAGTTTAGGGTTGTATTGTATTGTATTGTAGGGTTGTCAAAATTATTTATTATAAAAATAGTTATTTTGCTAGTACAATAAAAAAATTGATAAAGATTTTAAAATTTAAAAAAATAAAGGAGAATGCCCATTCGCCTAAGAAAAATGGGCCCACAATTTTTTTTCGTGTTCGTCGATAATTTTTAGTTAATTTTGTAAAAAAATAAATCTACTTTCTTATTACCAATCAGTTTAATTTTTTTCACCCGGGTTATTGAGTAATTAGATGTTTTCTGATGACATATTTGAGATTATTATTATTTTAAATGCTTTAATTATAATTGAAGATATATATTTTTTTATGTAATTAAACATTGTCTATTGATTGGTAAGTGATGTGTTGATATAATTAAAACGAATTATTAAAAAAATAAGATATTATTTTGTTACTATACTATTAGGTATTAAGTGGGCCCAAAAAATGGGCATTCTCCTTTTAATGTAAATTGGTATATCAATCTATAATATGTATATAGATTCTATATCTTAAATCGTATGTTATTACGTCAGAATGTTATGTGTTATGAAGAAAATTAATTCATATTATAATTACAGTAATATAAAGTTTTAAAGTAGGCAAATAGGTGTCTACTTAAAGATAAAATATTATCTAATTGAGGCATAGAAGTAGGTAGGTACCTATAGGTTCATTGAATATCTACTTTTAATTATGTAATGGATATGAAGCCCGCATTCACGTTGTTTATAGATAGATATAAAACTATGACTACTCATACTAAACTTGTCTTTAATAGATAGATCTTTTAACGTATATATCACGTAAACGACCTTTATACGTAACCAACTAAGTCACTAACGTAACTTCACCTAACTTATACCCAACATGGTAACGTTCGCGTTTGCGTTCTGTTACCTACTTTCAAACACACGCACACCATTATACCTCTTATTACGAAGCAGATAAAGTTAAAAATAGTATTTTAGGGGTAGCACACGTGCGGAATCGAGTTATTAATGGAGTCTATTTCATAACAACCGATTCATAAAGCGCTGAGAACGCGGAGAAGTTCGCCGACCGTTCAAACGTTTAGCCCGGTTCGCAGCGCTACAGCGCTTACTTATATAGAAACGGCAGCTATGACTCAACTTCGGTAAACAGTATGCGGGGCGATGAGTCACCCGTTTTACACATTGGCGTATAGTGTTTGTTAGATGTTGTCAGTCTCCACAAGTATACAGTTGAATTCGTAGCGTTAACTGTCCAAGGCGTTTATATCGCAGTATATACTGTTAACGCCTAGACCTATTAGACATTTAAACAATAACAATTATTTAGTATAGACAAGGACTTGGTAACAATATAGTTTACGTGAAAGTGTAATAAGTACGAGTTATATGTGTGCGTGTCACAAGTGAAACTATAGATGAAGTTGGTTATAGTACTGTGTGCTATTTGTGAATTCTTTAAATAACTATTGGTTCGTACGATGCCTGTTAATAATAAGAAGGTAGCCTCGAAACTGAGGCAGATTGTCCAGTGGATTCTATTGGCGCATGTGGTAAGTTAGCAGTTTGAATTAACTTTTAACATTTTTTTTTAATAATAGGCAGTA
The DNA here is from genome assembly GCA_948150575.1 of Tinea pellionella. Classification (NCBI taxonomy): domain Eukaryota; kingdom Metazoa; phylum Arthropoda; class Insecta; order Lepidoptera; family Tineidae; genus Tinea; species Tinea pellionella. The sequence goes on from OX411259.1 coordinate 1,844,082, forward strand.
GATAAGTTACTAGCCCAGCCTAGTGCAGTGCGACACCCGTGCCCTAGTCGCGTTTTGGGATTGCTTGGTTTCCGGGTAAATTGGAAGAATGTGCACGGTCAAGCCGGCATAGCGGAGGCGGTTGCTGTTTGCAGACTTTCTCTGTGATAGTAGTTGTTATCGCTAATGAACCACGTTCTAGCGGAGTGTAAAAAGAGTACATTGTTGATACCTATAAGTGTAGAATACAATATATAAAAAACTAAGTCGAAAGGAAGGTATTGAAGTTAAAAATACCTAATGAATAAATAAATAATATAAAATATAATAATATAACGAGAGGAGTGTGCACTGTCAATCTAAGATGCTCGTCTCCTCAAACCGGCATAGTGGAGGCGACTGCTACCCGCGCAGATTTCCCTGTAGTAGCAGTTGTTTCCATTTCCATTTCATGGACCGCATTCTAGCTTTACATCAGGCGGAGTGTTGTCACATGCCGAGCTACAATAAAAAAAATCTATGTCAATGAAGATAGATTGAAATAAAACATAGTTAAAGTTGTAGGTAAGGTAATATTGATTTGAAGGTTTGGTCTACACTCTAGTCTATCCCTCGGGCGAAGTTAACTTAGTTACAACTTCAGAGAGCAAAGTTTGCTCCCAGTTCTCGCCAGTACAATCTTTTCTTTCATTTCGAAGTCACGTAGTAAATAAAATTGAATTGCCCTAGAATTGAAAGAAGAATCTGCACTGAAATAATTCAAATGATATATCTAGTAAGCGTATATAACATGACAACGCAAATTCACTCTAAAGCAAGAAACTTTAGTACTGGCGATACAATCTGTAACTGACAACAGAATAAACGGCAGATGCCCTCGACGTGAGTTCAAAGAGGTCCCAAAGTTCGAATCTGTCAGTCTCTAAGGGTTCTTGTCACGACTAACAATTTATCTTCGTTTTCACAACGGACATATTCGCAGCACTCAACAATCAGATAAATAAACTTTCTGATAAGATATATTATTGTTAAGTAGGTGCTGTTTAGCAAGGGGCATCAAAGAAATTTGATTTTTGCATAGGTTTGGTAAATAAATATGGGTTAAGCCCGGATGTCTTTCTAATAAACTCAACAGGGGATAATGGAAATGCTTTTTGCTTGATCTTTTGTTATGAATAGAGGTCCCAATCCATTCAAATTTCAAGGACGATGGAATTTTAAAACAGAATAACAATGCCCATTTTAACAACCGATGACGGAAAATAATGGCTCAATTAGATTTTTTTTTTGATCTCTTTAAGATTTTAATGAATTGGAATAACGATGCCAATGATAAAGTACGTACTCTCGAACAAAATTATGTTTCTGTATTTACTGAGATAGGGTGCGAGCTACCTGCATTTAAGAGGCGTTGAAAATTTCTTCTATAATTATTCTCTCTTTGAAACAAGTGAAAAGGACTAGTCAAGGAGCCCTCCGACCCTCTAGCGTTTTGGACCGGAAACTTTGTAATTAAGCTTATTTCCTTGGCTTGTTTTGTCATTTACAGCAATTGTGACTGTCTAGAAGACAGGAAACAATTTCGTATGGAATTTTCGTAGCGCTCAGCGAGCCGAGCTGCCTTGGAGAGCCTTGAGAGTAGTCAAACTGGTTTCCTATCTAAATCTTAGTCGCAGTTATATGAAGCAAAGTGTACATTAAAATTCCACATGAATAACTTGTTGTCTAACGAACAAGAAAATAAGCCAATAGAACGAGCGTCCCTAATAAAAATAAATTGAATTCAATTTTTCACATTCCTACTTCAGATTGAATCGCAATGACTAGACAGTTGTGAGACGATCCAGGGCTTTGAGCCAACATTCGCAAAATAATTGAAAGGCACGTCCATATCGGCGGCCATGAAAGTGAAAATAATAAAAGTAGAAATTGTGTTAATATTGTCGAGGAAGACCTGTTTGCGGGCGCCCGGTTTACCGAACGTGACCGAGCGAAGGCTCGGACTGCATCCCAGACGAACGAACCAATCCTATACGAAGAACTGGCGAACTCGTTATTTGTATAAGGCAGGCAGGTTTTAATTGCATTGTATCGTGCTTAAAACTACACTGAATTCTTCACTGTTATTTCAAAAAATATTATTCGCAGTTAGATAATATTTTATAGATATGATAATACATAAGTTCATTTTAATGCTCTATTCAAAAAGAAAATGGCTAAATCAGATTTAAGCCAATTGGTTGAACTGGAGTTCATTTCTACATGAATTCGGTAACTAGGCTCATAAAAATGTCATTGATACATTTTTTTAATATAACCTACACAGAAAATTCCGATACATTGTCATGTAAACAAACCGCGTACACATCTACGGAGCGCCTTGTGATTCTGACTCATGTACTCGTATCTTATAGATCAGAAACATCTGCTAAATGGTATACTAATTAATGACTGTATTCTTAAGTCTCATTAGCTGAAGTGGGATTGTATTGTTTTACTTTGTTTACTTTTCCAATTCTTACTTCACAATTGGTTGTTTCGTCGTTTAATTTAAAACAAGCATCTCTCAGTCTAGCTATGTACGTAAAAAAATATACTATTAGTCATACTCGAGCATTGTTAAGTTCAAGAAACTGGTTATCATTGCAAAAGTAATGCATATACAATACTTTACGTAGGACATGTGCCTTTATAATGAGAGAAAGGAATGAATCATCTCAACGTGTTTGTCTCTGGCTCTCGCTGTGCAATAATATATTTCCTCATAATGAGCTTAAAGAGAGATCATAATTTATGACATGTAGTTATAAAGTTGCATAAAAGTATTAAATCTAATAGTTATAAATTATCTCTTTTTTATCACATTTCATGCGCTCAGTTGTCATAAACTAATTTCGGAAGATAAAATTTTAAACGGATTTATGAACTTGATATTTTGGCGTAGTTTCAAAATTCGTATGTTAATAAAATTGTTCTAAGTTTCGAAATGTAGATTTAAGATTCAACGAGCATTTGAGAGAGTATTTATAGACGTATTTATATAAACTGTGACCTGTTTATAATAATTGCCAACAAATCAACATTGGCCCGTCAGTCGTGTTCCACATTTTTCCACGCAGCACGCACCAATATGTCACATTGTATCTATTTTAGCCACCGCACCCAGGAGGCGTGTCGCTTATTAATACCTCAGAGCCTGTGACTCATTTCTGGACATCGTTCGTCTGAAAGCTCCGGCTCATATCTCCCATACCGAGGTTATTACTCATGGAGCCACCCGGAAAGAGACGCCGCACTGACGACTACTCGTCTGGCCCTATTGGGATATTATTTTTGTTTGCATATTCTAATATTAGAATTTGTTTTAGTAACACTTATTCAGGAGTAGTAGGTAAACTGATAATGGTTATTAGCCTGGTTGCCGTCCACCCACCACTTTCGTTGTGTTTCGGAGTAGCATTTGCTTTCGTTCTATCTTAACATCAGGTGGAGTGTTGTCTGTCAGTTGCCGGGCTTTTATCAAAACAAATTAGAGTAATTAATAGTGCCCAGTGATAACTGCGCAGAATTCAGTGAATCACGATCACGACCTATGTTTTAATTCCAAAGCTTTAATTGTCTGATCCGTTTAAGGATTGAATGAATCATTTGTTGTAGTAACGATTGATCATGACAAACATCTGACATGTTACACTGATTTTATGTATATCACGTATCCTCAATCCTTGATTCCTGATCGCTTATTCATCAGCTACCAAGAAATTCAAGCTTCTGTTTATTTTTAGCAGCACAGTAGCTATTTAAGTAGTGGTTTATTTATATGGATAGTTTGTGGTTAAAATCTATTCTCTTCTTTAACTTTAACGATGGATCATTAGAATATTTGGGTGGGGGATTTAACAATCACTATGATGGTTTTGGGAAATAAATGTGCACCGTCTCTACTAGGTTGACAAAACTCACTCGTTATATCCGGCTTCTTCCAAGGTGATCTCACAACGCGACATGCTCTCTACACGGGTGTTACACTTGAAAGTGGTAGCGTACTACGCACATACTGGGCTAAAAACTGACCATAATCATTCTGATTACCACTCTTTTAAAATTTACTAAATAACTTGGCGTTGATTCATATAGTTTGAAACAAGATGTAAGCAACACATTAAAGGTAAAATCGTGCGTGAGTTTATTTAAGTTATGTACATAAGTGGTAAATACTTCCTTTATTATTGGTATGTAATCAATGTCCTTTTCAATACGAATTTTTCGAATGACTCATTTAACTTCCTTCCTTTGATTAAAATGTCAAAGGTGTTTGTACTTTTCAAGGATAGTTTACATTTCTCAAGCGCTATCGCCGTCTCTGTATACACAATTCGTTTTATCACCATATATTTTTGAAAGATATAGGAAATGTTTGATCGTTTTATATCTAGACGCCTGAAGCGACGCGTCGTTGCTTTCCATTATGCGATGCCATTGACGAATGGATGGGTTTACGAGTTTGTATGTGTGTTAGAGTGGAATTCAATTTGATCCCTTTCAACGTTTTAACCCTTTCGCTTGAATAACGTCATCGATTTGGATTTGTAAATAGAACTTGTTGAAACATCATTTGTTATGTCTTGTATCGGTTTTGATATGTAATCAACAATAATCAGTGACGGCACATAAGTGTTGTTTATCTGATAAATTAGCGTCTGAGTCCGATAGATGTTTGTATGCAATTGGACAAATAAAAATTAAGATTTATGTAGGTGGTGCGCGGGTGCCGTATATGCAACTTTTATATGTGATCCATACAGGCATGTGCGATATAGATGACGGTGTTATGTGAGCGAGACACAAATATGTAAACTCTTTATTTGACCAACTACTTAGCTCACGCCCTGTTTCCACTGGGGTAGGCAGAAACTATGGAGCGCCAGCGACTCCTCTCTGTTAAGGTACAGAGACTTCCCTCATGCATGCACGTCGGTTGAGGGTGCTCCTCATCTGACCCTTTCTGAGCAGTTGACCAATCTTGCTAAGAAAGGTCTTTCTAGGGCGCTCCATTCCGATACTGCCAATCGCGCAATAAATCTTTCTAGTTATTCTTCTTTCATGACCGAACCTTTCCACTCTAGTCACAATGCTGTTCTTGAGCTCTTAACGATTCCTTATCACGTTGTTTAGGATTCGCTCTAATGTTATTTCTTACTAGCATGTTGGTATTTTCTTTAGCTGAACGTTAAAGTTTGAATAAAATATGCTAATGAACAATCTCAGTAGGCTTCACGAATCAAAAAAGGAGAAGCTCGACGTTTAATTATGTAAATAATATTTCATGCATAGCAAAAGAGATCCAAACAAAGCAATACCAGATGAGGCGAACCCTTCTAAGGGTAAAAGTTCGAATAAAGAGTTTTGCCCTGAGGGTGAAATGTGCATAGGGTCGACTCCGAATGATCTTTTATTTGGTCTTATTTACAGAAAAACAAATTTTATTACCAAAGCGTGTGTTTGCTACAGTTCATTTTCCTAAAATACTACTTTTATTGAATTCGACTCTTCATTTTCATTGTGCTAAATATATGTAAAATCCCATTTTATTATTATACAATGCTATTTAGCTTTTAATGAGGATCTGCGGGTAAGGGAAGCTTCGACATGACCGGAGGCACGGAAGTTGGAACTCATCACCGAATCTAATGGCATGGAAAGAGCCCCCGGGCCTAGTAAACAGATATCGTCTATTTTAACGCATTCCAAAAACAATTGTGTTAATGGCACATTAAAATAAATTAATACATCGGACTTCAAAACGATCTGGAATATATTCGTAAAAAAGGACGTTTCTTACCAATTTTTTTCCGTAATGTTTCCATAATGAACGCATCATAACAATATGTCTCCTTACCAACTATATTTGGCGGGATCCCTCCAAAATGTTATCACCTCATCTTATCGCCTATGTAGCATAATATCTCATAATATTCTTTATTTCTGTCCCCATAAACACAAGCGGGTCGTGGTAATGACGTCGGTGAGGGGATAGCGAACGTCTAACCGCCCGTTACGGTCGCCGGATATGTGGCCGCTGCATTTTATTACCACTTTACTCTGCCACATAATCGACCTTCATGATGTAGGGCCTAATAGTTACTCGGTATACCCTGCTTTCTAGCCTCATAACATTGCCAGAACAGATGGCGTTGTATCAAAGGGTTAATTGCATATAACTTATAGTCCAGAATTAAGGTTTTTTTCTTTTGTTTCAGGTTGAATTTGTAGAAGCGTATTGCACTCCAAGGGATACCGCACGTCGGTCGCCACAACGTAGTCGCCGGTCTAAGGCGAGATCTCCAGGTTCAAATCAATGGCGATACGATACGCATCGGGAGAATTACGACATTGATTCGCGTCGTAGAGTGTATAACTACGAGTCCGGGCGTCGTTACCACGGACGTTCAGAGTTCGATGCCGACTCGGGACGGCGACCTGAGTTTGACGCTGAATCAGCCAGGAGACGAGCTGATTACGAGTCTGCGAGACGTACCGATTTCGATCTATCCGCTCCTGGTGTATCGCGGCGTAGTCCCGAGAGTGCGCCAGAAGGTTCTGTAGAGTCTCCGCCAGAGCCAGCGCCATCTGCTCCGTCTCGTCACAGCCGGGACAGGCGCTTCAGACATCGTTCAAAACAATATTACGAGTCAGGTATGTTTTTTTTTAAATTTTAATTTCACTTCAATGATTAGTGATTTTTAATATGTAAAATACTCGTAAACTCGTTCAGTTAATATTTTAAAGTATTATAGCGAAAGGATTTATATGAAAACAAATAGTTCGGCGATGCAGTAAGTACATAAGGCTCATAAATCCAACGAGCTTCAACGATCCATTCATGTTTTGAATTTCGACCATTTCCGTTTGTATTGAACACTGAACAGTCGTATACATCTATATCAATACTAAAACAATAAATTTAATAAAATTGAAACACGAAATTGGGAATTTATATTATTTGTTGCCAATTAGTGAAGTGGTTATACTACTTATTTTCTCGTTTCTCTGTGGGTTGCAGGACAAAAGTTTTTGCAAACAATCCCTATGAGTGCTCGGTTACATCTTTTGTTTTAGCTGTCTGTGTACTTTTGCATTTAAAGTCGTGCTAAAAACTTTACTCAGTATGACATCATTGAATTTAATTCTGGAAAATTCCCGAAATATATGTAAACTTTACTTTGATTACATTTACATTAACAGAAACAATTTGGTTAAAAGCATGACTCATGTAAATAATTGCTAGCTATGCCTTCAATTACGTATATTTTTTAATTACTTGCATTACCTTTTTTAATATTACGCAATTCTGATGACATATCTATTCTTGCATACTATGCATCTATATTATTTTATTTTACAGTATTTTCTAGCAACTTCATATGCGTGTAATAAATAATATAATTTAACTTGAGAAATAATGGGTTTCCATACAATCTTCTAGCTATTTTACCCTTTCGAGGGTGAAATAAAAGTGGTAGGCAGACTGATGATGGTTATTAGAACAGTCTGCCGTCCTGGAGTAGTATCACCACTTTCGAATGTAAGACACGTGAAGTGACTATGTCGCGTTTCGGGATCAGTTTGAAAGTAGCCAATAATAATAAATAATGGTTTTTAGAACTATAAAACAATTTTTCTTCTAAACTATTAATACCTAGGCTTTTTTATTTTCATCATGATATTAGACAATACAATACCAAGGGAATCTTCGGGTTATTTTTTTTTTTATATTTTTTTTTTTTACATAAATCGACACAATCGCGTGCGAAAAGTCAACGTGTGCATGGAGTATATCCAGCTCTTAAAAGACTTAATTCTTCATTTCTTACCAAAAGTCTAAATATGATTTTATAAAAGGCAGGCTCAAGATGCAATCTATCTTGCCTTATTAAAATCTGTTCAGAGTTTAGGTGTGAACAGTAGACAAACAGAAAAAGCCTTCAGAGCGGCCGTGGTCTAGCGGTAAGACGCGTGAACTCTTGATCGATGAGACCCGTGTTCGAACCTCGCTAAAAGACCGGTACCAATGTAACTTTGTTATATGTACTTTGGTCGCTCAGTGCCTATAGGCACTATTAAAGAGTGGTAGGCAGACTGATGATGGTTATATGTCTAGTCTGTCGTCCTGGGGTAGTACCACCACTTTTAAATGTAACACCTGTGAAGCGGTTTCGGGTATAGTTTGAAAGTAGCCAGGTATAACGAGAGGAGTGTGCACTGACAATCTAGATGGTACATGCTCGTCTTCTCAAGCCGGCATAGTGGAGGCGACTGCCGTCCCCACAGGTTTCTCTGTAGTAGCAGTTGTTTCCATTCATAGACCGCACTCTAGCTTTACATCAGGCGGAGTGTTGTCACATGCCGAGCTACAATAAAAAAAAATATATATATTTTAGTAATATTTATAGATATAGATGATTTAAACAAAGTTTAAAAGAGACGGCTGCGTCTCATCTAGACAGGCAGTAATCCTTCATTTTTCACAAGCTGCCTACGTGCTCTTCCGAAAGAACATTCTGAAATTAATACCGCCTGCTGTTCCGAGTTCCCACTATCGAGGCAACAATTGTAAGTTTTAATCAGGCCTTTTGTCGTCGAATGTCCGTCTAGACTTTGCACAAGAAAAAAATACGGGTATCTCAGCGGTAATAAATGACTTCTGTTCGCGATTGTACTTGAATTCAATAGGTTTGCTTTAGTGGTGAATAAAAAAAATTGTACTTTTGTTTCTTTCGGTTTTAGTTTTTTTTTTAATTAACTTTACGATGGTTTCAAAGCTTTATTATTATTTATACAAAAAACCTAATTTATGATAATTTATAATTTTATATAAAACACATAGTATTCAGTTTTATTAAAGAGTGATATTATTCCAGTTTCGGTACCAGTGGTACCACCACATTCAAATAAAACCCGTGAAGTGACTTTTGCCTTTCGTGTTTATCGTAGAAACAAAGAAAGTGTGCCCTATCAACAATTGTTTACATTCATCTTCTGAAACCGGCATAGAGGTGGCGACTGCTGCCTGTAACTAAGCGCGATTACATGCCGAGCTTATATACCTACAAGAATATTGTACAAGAAGTCGGAGTTGTAAAATACGCGTCTTATGAAAAAAAAAAACTTGTTTACATATTTTTTTCTATCTCGTGAACTCTGTTTTAAATGTCAAACTAACACAGATTGTATTTTTTTTTCCTCGTTTTCCTCGTTTTATACTCCATTATCCTCCTTGGTTTGCTTCAACATTTTTTTAAATAGTTACTAAGAAGGAAAAAATGTTTGTAACACATGTTGCTACTACAGAGAAATCTGTGCGGGCAGTAGTCGCCTCCACTATGCCGGCTTGAAGAGGTCACTTCACGGGTGCTACATTTGAAAGGGGTAGTACTACCCCAGGAAGGCAGACTGGACAAATAACCATCATCAATCTGCTTACCACTCTTTAATAGTGTCTATAGGCATTGAGCGACCAAAGTACATATAACAAGTTACATTCGAGGTTCAAACACGGGTATCATCGATCGTGAGTTCATACGTCTTACCGCTAGACCACGGCCGCTGTGAATTGTTCTTGCATATTTTGCCACGTATTTGCTATTTACATCAGTTTTCAAACCCTACGGTCAACGAAGCGGAAAAGCTATTACGAGCTCTAATGATAGCGTTCAACATGACCCGGCTACGCTAATTGTCAATTTACCCTAACTTTTCGATGTCATTTTGTCAAATCGAGCAAGTTCTGACGCGGACATATCGCTTTGAAGGTCCCTCTACCCTGCTTTTTGTTCTGATATTGACACCTTTTTGAAACCCGATTTTGTTTACATTTGTTGGAATATATATTTAATAGAATACTCGTATAATTAAGTGCAATAATTTTAAATAAAATAAAATAGGTATATTAAAGGTTCGCCTATTAAAGGTTTTTTTTTACCCGAATTATTGAGTAATTAGACTTTTTGTGATGCAATATTTGAGGTTATTAATAAAATTTAAGCATTTAAGCTTTAATTTTATTGCATTATTTGATGATTTCTTTTTTTCATGTAATTAAACATTGTCTATTGATTGGTAAACGACGTGTTGATATATAATAAATCAATGAAAAAATACGATATTATTTTAGAATATTGTTTTTATTGAATATTTTATTATAGCTCGGCATGTGACAACACTCCGCCTGATGTAAAGCTAGAGTGCGGTCCATGAATGGAAACAACTGCTACTACAGAGAAACCTGTGCGGGTAGCAGTCGCCTCCACTATGCCGGCTTGAGGAGACGAGCATGTACCATCTTAGATTGACAGTGCACACTCCTCTCGTTATACCTGGCTACTTTCAAACTATTCCCGAAACGCGACAAAGTCACTTCACGGGTGTTACATTCAAAAGTGGTGGTCCTACCCCAGGACGGCAGACTGGACGAATAACCATCATCAGTCTGCCTACCACTCTTTAATAGTGCATATAGGCACTGAGCGACCAAAGTACATATAACAAAGTTACATTGGTACCGGTCAGAATTAGCAAGACTCGAACACGGGTCTCATCGATCGTGTGTTCACGCGTCTTACCGCTAGACCACGGCCGCTCTTAAACTATTAGATATCAAGTGGGCTTAAAAATAAGCATTGTCCTTTGCTAATGGACAAAATGAGAGCTTTCCTGTTTTCATATTCTCTTCTCGACCAATTAAAAGAACCATGTCTGAGCCAAGTTTATATTAGCTTAAAAGACGTAGGTTGTATATTCCAAGTCACGAAGACTAGGATTAAAGCCTTATACACACTTTTACTTAAGTGTTTGCGGTAGAAATAACAAACTTTATTTTAATTTTAATACTTTAGTTTTTTTTTTTATTTTAGTACGTCATATGACCGCACTCCGCCTGATGTTAAGCCAGAGTGCGATCTGAACGCTATGCCGGCTTACGGCCGAAATTAATAATCAATCTTGATCCCTTTTTCACTGACTCAGATAGAAAAATCAATCAAGATTGGGAATAAAGCGTGCCAATAACCTAACTGCCAATCGAAATTGAATCGAGATCTATCAGTCGGTATGTGTTAATCTAAGATTGATTTCAATCTCGGGTTGTGGATACATTATTAATTTCGGGCGTTAATGAGATGCCTCTTCACACTGCGCTGGATTGCCCGAACTTTTTAGTCCGCGAGTAATATATTTTTAACATACTAGCGGAGCAAATCACATACACAGCACATGAAAAAAGCGTAAGCGGCTTCATACGATTTGACAATGTTGCCATCAAGTCAAATACTAACTGACAGAAAACCTACACGTGACTGCGGCCATCTTTTCTCTCGCGTCACATTGGGAGCGTTATTGCTTATCTAGTTGTATATATCAATGGTTTTTAATTATGTTATATTTATCAGACTATATTTCGCTTGATGTGAACTAGAGAGCAGTTCAATCACAGAGCAATGTCTGCAGTTAGCATTCGCCTCCACTATGCCGGCTTGAGAAGGCAAATGCACACATTCCAAGTTGACTGACTTCAATTTAAGCATCAATCCTGAATTAAGATTAGCCTATAATAGCCTGTAAACACATCATAAAATAAAAGCAAAAAAAAAAACTCTAGTTTGCAAATTCTCTCGACATACGCTCGGGATATAGAAGGCATTATCACAGAACTAATTCCCTAGTGGATAAAAGACCTCAAATTCAATGCGCATACCTTTTTCACCACGAAAGCTTTTCTTTGTTGAACGCGAAATAAGGATCTCTCATTAGGGTTCTACTTGCTTTTGAAATGGTATTAGCTTCACGTGGGGGATTTAAAATTAAAGTTTCCTATACGCTACCATATTACGTAACTTTGTAACTAAGCCTCGCGACAAAGTAATTTAGTATTGAAAAATTCGTAAACACTAATCCAATCGGAGAACTTCTTTTAAGTTTGACAACACTCTGTCTAGAGTACGGTTCATGAACCGAAACAACTGCTACTATAGATAGATTTCTACAGACAGCAGTCGCCTCCGCTATGCCGGGTTGAGGAGACGAATGTGTACCATCCAGATTGTCAGTGTACACTCCTCTCGTTATACATGGCTACTTTCAAACCGTTTCCAAAGTCACTTCACGGGTGCTACGTTCGAAAGTGGTGGTACTACCCCAGGACGGCAGATTGGGCTACCACCCATCATTAGTCTGCCTACTGCTCTTTTTGTTCCCTAGTATATCCTACGTGCTTTGCAAAAGGTTATTATTATTAGAAAGTTAAGTCAATATAGATAATTTATTTATATGTAATAGTGTGCTGGAAATCAAATGAAAGTCTAATAGGGTAACTTTAATTACTCCACTTTGAAGTAGTTAATGGAACGGGTCTATAATGAATACTTGAATCCTATAGAAATTGGACGTCGACCCTTGCAAACAACACTATTTAAGAGCTAACAGAAACGCTGTTCAATTTGCCTACGAACTCTGTAGGGTCATTGAAAACATCTAATAGTTGTGGAAATCTAATGCAAACACGCGATATTCTGAATGTCCCCTTATTTAAGAATAAGTACATCATGAAAAGAGTACTAAAGAGCACAATATTCCTGTGCTCATTTAACGAAGGTACTTGAGACAGGTCGCTACTGCCTTAAACCTTAGAGAAGGTCGTACAATTTGTGTCTAGCTCGTTACTGGCTCCAGTTTATCTGTTAAAGGCACTTCTCTCGCACATCAAAACTGCAAGCCCCTTTTAGCACCGACATCTTATTTGTCATGACTGTAATATTATCATTATAATTTTTCTATGTATTTTTACAGAATCTTCAACTGACGAGCCCTCGTCGTCAACTGACGGTGAAGAGGAAGAAGAATTTGGTGAATTCGATCCCTTTGCAACTGCACCGTCCTTACATTCGCCTGACAGCGGAAGGTCTGATCCCCGCTACGCGAACGCTCCGCGCCGAAATCCGAGCCCTTATTATTACGGAGACTTGTTCAAAACTGCACCGTCTGCGCCCACTCCGTCGGCGCCGACGGCTTCTACTGCGTCGTCATCACGCGGCCCACGCTACAGAAAATCTGCTAGCTTAGACGCACCTCACGTCGCTGCCCGTCCTACTTTGCCAAAACGATTTTCTGTCGCAGAAGATGGCTTCCGTGAATTAGAACGGTCGTCATCTTCGTCGGGTGAGAGCGCGTTGATGCCACCTAGGCGGCGCGGTCGAGACGCGGCCGGCTGCGTGTGCGCCGCGTCCGACGATGTAGAGGAGCGCCGACCCTCACGCAGCGTCTTTTACGTGCCGGCGCCGCTGCCTCGCTGGCCGCAAGAGATGACCACCCGACAAATATACGAAACTGCGTTCGACTGCAAAATCGCTAGGTCAGACGATGATTTGGATGATTTCGACCGTGTCAGCAACCATCCGGCTTTACATCAAAAAGAGGAACGAAAAGTTATTTCTTCAGCTTCATCCGCATTCGAAGCTGTAGAACGCGGCGAACCGGATTATAAAGGTAGACGCAAGGTTACAATGAAGACAGATAGTGTAAGACGTTCGAAAATTCCTACTATCCGTCAAAAAAGAGAAAATGAGGGCAACGTTTCAGCACTCTCTGAAGAGTTAGAAAAAGTACACATCGAAGACGATGATCGTACAGCGTCCACTTCACAGTTACCACTTCGCGGCTATACACCATCCCCACCTTCGACGGCACCTCTGCCAACAAAATTTCAACAATGCAAAGACGGCACTGCGATGAATAGTATTAAGAGTGCCCCGAATCTGCCTCAGTCACAGCCAGCTCATCCACGTCTGAAAGATTTAAGACTACCTGTCAAGTCGCTTCGAGCTCGCGATACACCGACAAGCAGTGACACAAGCATGGTTGATTTAAAAGGAAACACTGAAGCAGATCCTACTCAACGTTTGAGAGATTCTAGTCGTGAATCACGCGACGGTGATGATGAAAGAGCTCAATCCAAGGATGGTATTTTTTTAGAGATTAAGGGCCGGCCAACCTCCGATTCAGATACACCCGAGTTGAATCGGTATGCAGGGCCAAAGGGGGTCGGTCCTATAATGGAGTTTAAGGGAAGGCCCAGCATCGCGCGACCGCGACGCAAATATAGCAGCAGCACTGAAAGCATGGCGACGAGCAGCAGCGGTGGCAGTATGGAATCTCTTCGTAGCAGTACCAGCGAAGGTGATCGCAGCAGCAGCAGCTCAGAAAGTCGCAGATCATCTTCCTTAAGCTCACACAGCTCAGATTCTGGAAATATTGCATTCCCGAAATCACATCATATGCAATTATCGGGGTTTGGACATCATCCAGCTAAATTACATATCCTTAGTCCGATTTCGGACAAATCTTCACAGGAGCCCGCCTCGGAAACCTCAGATAATAACAGAAATAATAATTCACAAAAAGTTTCACCTGAAGAGGGGGATACAGGGAATACGATTCAAACTGAAATTCTGTCAAAACCTAAAAGACGTGCATTACAGAATAGAAACCTTTTGAATCTGACATGCAGACTTTCCTCCACAACGGGAGATGCTGAGATTCAAGGCTCCGACAGTGGTATTTCGATACATTCGCGAGAAGGAGTTGATTCTCGAAATGCATTTATGAGCTTTAAGAATAGCAATAGCAGTACCACGGAGGAGGAACGCAAAGATGAAGGCGTAGATCTGTCTGATTTACCATTTGATATGCCAAAGTTACGCAGAAGGCGAGCTGAGGCAGAAAACGTCGACTTACGATCGCTCCCGTTCGACATGCCTAAACTTCGACGAAAACTTCGCGGACAATCTCTTCAGTTAACAAATGATTTTGGAGGCGTAATCTCTAATGCTTCCTCGAGTCAAAGTGTCCAAGATTTGAATCAAGGTGAGTGATTTTTTAATTTAATATTCTTTAAAAAAAGGCACTGTCAAAACTTATAAAAAAATAAATTCGTAATACGAAGATGTCATAAGAAGTTAGCTTCAAAACGTTGACTCAATAATTGATCCTTGTAATGAAAATTCGGTATGATTTCCACGTCAATCATGTCGAGGAAAAACTGACAGTATAAGTAGGGAAAGTCGTGTCGCATCAGTAGGCCCTTTCTAACTCGCACAGACTGGTGCCACATTATGCCGATTAAGACATATGACTTCAGATTGCTCTGTACGAACTTTCTCTGGTCCGACGCTCTCCTAATATTTAATTTGCTTGAGTGCTTTTTGAGGGGAACTTTTTCCTTGCACACACGTTCAGGGTAATTTGTAACCGTTCTCTTGAATTACGAGCTCTTAGATGCCAGAAGATTGCGTGTGCTTCTGACATTAAATACAAGTGGCAGATCACTCCAGTCGACCTTATTACTTCGTATTTGTTTAGTAAACAAGACATTAATAAATCAGTCCGTGGTAGAGACGAGTGTATAAATATTTGCCTTTGCTTATTACAGGTAAACATCGGGAGAAATTAACACTGAACTTTGATAGAGGCCCAAAAGGCGTTGGAAGTTCTAAAGGGCTTCACTTGAATTTAGGGCCACTCGATCCTACGAGAAATCTCGTAGACGCTTCTTTACCACTCGACAGACAGGGGTAAGCATTTCCTTAAAAGAAAATTTATATACATACTTTTTAAATCTGTTTTAAATCTAACTAATACAATTAACGTTTAATTTCAGATGGTACCATGGAACATTGTCTCGTGTCGAAGCAGAAAGTCTCCTTAGAGATGTAGATGAAGGTGTATTCTTAGTACGAAACAGCGAGTCTGCGAAACACGACTATTCTCTGAGTTTAAAGTAAGTTAACTTAATTAGCAAGTCCTAAATTATATTTTCTTGTCTTCGTGAGAAAATCTAAATTTTATTCATTCCTGTTCTTGTTTTAATTTAATTTTTTTTTTTTAGGTCGACTCGTGGTTTTATGCATATGCGCATTTGTCGCAATACTGAAGGCTATACCCTAGGAGGAGCGGCGACCGCATTCCCAAATGTACCGACGCTGATGAAGCACTATGTCACAGCACAAAAGTTACCTGTCAGAGGGGCTGAACACATGGCACTGTCAACCCCATTACAAGCCGTATTACTCTGAATTCACCATCAATTGTAATGGTAGGATTTTTGTACGCGGGTTTTGTTTACATTGAACGCCAAAAGATAATTTTTAAGTAGATTTCGGATGTTACAATTTGTAAATTATGGAGTCGAGAGGAGTTCGAAGACGAGACGTCTTGCTGAAGGAGTAAGAGTATAAATGCTATTTACATTTGCACAAAAATTGCATATAAATAATAGCTTTGTACCAGTGAAACATACCAAAGAATTTGTGAACACGCTTTACGGATGTTGCTTAGCAAAAAGCATTTTTTAAAGGCACTCTCAACTCGAGTACGGCCTTTATGTACACTATGGAACAAGTCGTGCAAATGCCGACATAATTTTTTAATTATAATTATTTATTAATCAGTAACTTGCAGGGAATATAGAGTACCTACTATTTAGATGATTTAGATAAGTTAGCATTCATATTATAAACATACGTTATCTGTACAAGGTTTTTTGAGTCATCTATTGACGTAAAACCGCTATTATAATTAACATTAAGAATATAAATTTTGATAACCTTCGCAGTATGATTGAATATATTAAAATTTCCACGTTAACTATTTAAAGTTTTGTGCGAAATTGTCTTTAGGATCGGTCTCTATAATCAATTTAGACTTATATATCTAATCATTTATATAGTTTTCCAATAACTATTTAAATCTATCTTTGTTACAATGTAAACTCTATTTAAAAGAAAACTTAACATATTTTATTGCGTTATAGAAAGTTTTTGTTAAAATAGAAAATACAAAATAATTGTATAAGTACAACTTAAAAGTTTATGATATTATTAGGCATGCTCTACGCTGGTCTTGAAACCGTGCCGCGGTTCGAACCGTGAACTTCGCGCAAAAACGCTTGTAGTGCACGTTTTACAACAAACAAAAGAACGCATCTAACAACTGGTATCTGTTTTTAAATATTTCTTTTTAAATAGATAATCTTGTGCCTCTCAAAGTGCACATGGGCCTCTTTGCAAAGCATCTTAACTACTTAATTATTAACTTTTTTTTAACAAAATCAACAGAAAAATTATAGATGCAGAACAGGAGTCTCTGTTGCAATATGTATTACAACTATATTACAACAGAAACTCATGCTCTACGTCTATATTTTTAAGAAAAAATAACTTATGCCATTTTAAACTCGTATTTTCTGTTTGTTGGTAAAATATTGTAATAAATCTATCTACCTGGATGTATAAACTTCTAAATAATGACGTATCGTTTCGCTATTGAAAGTGGGTGTTACGACACATACTATGTATAAAGATAAACCAAAGAAGTCAAGTGATTTCTATATTTATAGAGTTTACACTGTATTTGAAAGTAACGGTTAGTCTAAAACTAAGTCTAGAATGAGAATTGAGATCGCATTTTTGTGTTGTGTCGTAGTTTTGAATCTCGTATGAAATTATAAAGAAATCCACGGAGGCATTTATACATAGCTGCTTAATTGTTTATTTAATGGTCTAATTAATATAATATATACATTTTACATTATACAACATATGTTTATTCTATTTACAGTCACTATAGCGAACCAATGTATACTCATAACCAATATACGTAGCACTTAGTTTTATAATCCATATGAATTTTGATAAAGTAATTTTCATTAGTTTATCTTGAACATTTTTTAGAGAAACCCCGAGAGTCATAATTCTATTAAGAGTAGGTCTTAACTATTTATTCTAAATGTTTGATGTTTATTTAATAGTTTTTTTATTTAAAATTGATGTTAGTTCAGTAACAATGCGAGTAGTATCAATAGGATTCGAATAATAAATAAAATTACTGAATATTGTTCCAGCTTTTTAGAGTCGGCGTGAACTGTGCATGTTTTTGCAACAGAATTTCATCAGCTTGTATAACTTTGTTTTACTGTAGCTTCGTTTAAATATTTAACTTAAAAATATGCTAAAGTAAATCTTGCTTAAATATTTGTTTTTTATTTAGTCTGACTCACACATAACATCTTAATTAGAAAGATTTTTTTTTTGTCAAACTTATAAACTGTAAATATTTTTTTTTTAAATGTGTGAAATCTGGGAAAATATGAGAATTATTAAATTAAAAATAACGTCTTATTTGCTTCGTCTAGTAAGTACCACCTTATTATAAATTTCGTACAATTCTATTCAGTTTATTTTAGACACATTATTATTATCATTACTATTATTTATATCGTACTGATTATTTAGACTGAGACAGTCCATATTTATATATTAATAATTTTATTTCTATTTTAATATATATTAAGAAGTAGGTACTCATTTTAACGTCATATATATAAACGAATAAATCGCACATGTTATGCGTGGTACACATAATTATTTATTTTTGTTAATTTAGTTGTGTATTTAAAAAAAACTAATCGGGGCCCTTTTTAAGTAATATTAAACGTATTTGTAGTTTTAGTAGGTATTGCTATAATTATTATGAATGTTAATTCTTTTAAAAATAGACGGCATAGTGGAGATTATTTACAAAAAAGAAAACAAAAAAAACTTGTTTTTTACTGCCCTTTTAGGCTTGGATATGTATTTTTTTTTGTACATATTAAAAAAAAATGTTTTAGTTTATGGTTAAATGATTTAATATTCATAATTATTGTAGAATTTTTATATAAAGTTTATAGCGCCTAATGTTTAATAGGTACCCACTTAGAAAGCCCTTTTTAGTTTTAGAAACGTGCAGCCGCCTAGCCGGTGCAGCTAATCTTAACAATTTGGCAGTTTTTTTAATGTTATTTAGTATTTTATTATTGTGAAGCCAAAAATCTATTATTAATTTTTCTTATTAATGCATTTTAATAACTAACACCTATATTGTTTTGAAATCTATTACCTTATTACACCAGTAATCTATAAGCGGAAACGACTGCTACCTTTCGAGATATGTTTGCAGGCAACAGTCGCCTCCGCTAGAGAAGAAAGTTTGAGAAGATGACAGGGTGCACTCTTCTTGTTATACACTATGCAGTTCACCATCGCGTTTCCTTTTTCGTGTTACCTCTTGCCTTGATGTTGAGATCTCTTTTCTCTTTGTGGAAATGAGATAAGAGGAGATCTATAATACTATAATATAATAAAGCAACAGTTTGTATGTTTGAACGTGATAATTTACGAATACATTTTTTTGAGTTAATTAGCCCGTTTTTTAAAAACCGTTTTAGGGAACGGGAACGCTTAAACTGCTAGTATGTAATAAAGTGATAGATTTCTAAATAATTTGTCTGGTATTCACGAGGCTAGTTTTTTCAAATCAGTCTAGCAAGTGAGTATAACTAAAAAAAAAATAATAGAAAAACCGTCCTATTAAATTTTCCTGGCTTGAGACACGCGCTTGCTAGCTTCTTCACTAGCTTACGAGCCAAGGAATGAAGCTAGCTTACTGGGCTACTAGTCTAGCTTGCAAAACTAGCTTCGTATATCTGGTATAATGCAAATATTGCTACTTTAGAACACGATCTCAAAATCATTTCTTCTTGTAAATTCTTTTACACGATTAAGTTACCTTTTAGTATTAATTTTGTTGGGTACCTGAATTTGATTTTTTCACTTTTTCCTAATTGACAAACAAGACTCGAACTATTAGATCCTGTCGAAGCAGAGAAGGGAAAGTGGAAAAATCCTATTAATGTCTAATTGATAAAAGTTTTATTTTAAATTTAATATAGGAAAGTAGTGGTTTTAGGTGTAAATGTAGTTTTGTATGGAACGATCGAATTTCAGTAATAAGTATAGTTTTTACTATGCAAGTAGCGCCTTAAGCCTTGTTCACATGAACACTGTCCTTAAATTTTAAAACATGGAAATTGGTGTTTGAATAAAAAAATATTTTCTTTAGTGTGAACGAGGTTTTTTTAGATTTATTCACGATGCAAATATACTTTAGAACCTATTTAAAACTGTATGGTCAAAAACTTGCTTAAAATTAAATAATTACCTAAAAATCATGAGCATTCCAATATATTCTTTTTATTTAATACTTGAAATACGGAAGTAATTATTTGATTTCGTTTTTTTCTCGTAAAGGAGAATGCCCATTTTTGGGCCCACTTGATACCTAATAGTTTGGTAACAAAACAATATTCTAAAATAATATATTTTTTTAATAATTAAATTTAATTATATCAACACATCATTTACCAATTAATAGACGATGTTTTATTACATAAAAATAGGCATCTTCAATTATTAAAGCATTTAAAATAATAATAACCTCAAATATTGTATCAGAAAACATCAACTCAATCACCCGAGTGAGAAAATTTAAACTGATTGGTAATAAGGAAGTAGATTTATTTTTCTACAAAATTAACTAAAAATCATCAACAAACTCGAGAAAAAAAACTGTGGGCCCATTTTTCTCAGGCATTCTCCTTTAAATAGAACTATTTTCATATAAATAATATATTTATATGAAAAATTACAATTTTTAAAAAAAATTTCGTCCTTAATATTTAAACAGTAAGGTTGTATATTGCATTGAGAATAAAATCTTAATATTGTAGAAACTAAACTACAAAGTCGGTCCAATTAAAAATATCTACATTTTGTGGAAAGATCTCACTGAAATGTTTTGATTGATTCAGACTGTATGATGTATAAATTGAAAATGTGTCAAAATTTTTCTCTTAACAAACTTAGGGCTAGTTTATCAACATAACTTAAACAATATTATCTCTCTTTAAATGCCATCTTATTACGTCTCAAGTTAAAAGAGCGTAGTTCATGTTGAAATAGTAGCCCTAAGTTTCGGGTTGGTTTGTTAGATAAAATTTATAGCTTGCAGTAGTTATAATCAATTGTAATTTTGAAGGTGTAGTTTGTATGGATAATAAAATAAATTCCATTATAACAAATATTCCGTCTTTTATTTTTTTATTAACAAGCCCTAGTGGCGAAGTCTATTGAATTAGGTTCATTTTAGGTAATGTCCCATCGATTTCCAATTTTAAAAAAAAATTCAAATGAAGTAAAACTGTAATAGTAACCAACGTTAACTGCATTTCGCTATTTACTATTTTATAATATTTTTATAATATAAAAATAATAATATTGTGTATTATTTTTAACAACATTATGTTTAGTAAATCTGTTATAAAATTTAATCAGCGCCATCTAGTTGTATCTGTTAAAACTATCTGAATCAAACAAAAATTGAAGTAAAAATTTCCTTGGCTGTGTAAAAAATGGGCAGTAGTTCAACAACTTCATAATAGATGGCGCTTCAACAGCAACACTACCCGTAACTACTAGACACAATTATACAAACTTATTTATTAAAATTCTTTTGGTTAAAATAGTAACACTCATCTATTCGAATCAAGGTCCACGGAGCGGAGTTGTCTTGTCGATACTTCGATATTTGCTGGTATTAGTTTGTTAAAATGCTATATTATGTCTGTAAAATATTATATAAAAATATAGTGTTGAAATGGATGAAGTGGATGAATTAGTATTCGTTTCGGATCAATCTGGGGTCGAGTTAAACCCCTCACGGATTGTAGATTAACGAGTATTTCTTTACTTTTTGTTGTATCCATTTCAGGTAAATTGCTGTAGCCAGTCTATACCCCTAATAAAACAATGTGCCTGTCGCGTTGTGATTTTGCAATAATTTACCTCATAATTACGATGAAAATTGAGAAGAAAAAAATTAAAAATAACATCCTGAGTTGAGGTGGATTTCGAACCTACGGTCTTCGCTTTGCGGACACGCTCTGACCACTTAGCTATGTAGTTATCAATAATTAATAATTTACATATAAAAATAATTCATAAAGATTATTACTGTAGTGAAAATCTACAGAAATAACTGGAACGAAAAATCGACAACGTATCGTTGTAAAATATATTTCTAAAAATTATCTTACGTAAAATATATTATATAACAATCTATTTCTCGAAACTGACCTATTTTTTGAAAGGGGTTTGATATTTTAGGATAGCAATACTCGTACCTAAATATACAGCTGTATGTATTATTTATTAACAAGCCCGTATAACTCTTTTTTCTTAAATAGTCTGCTACCACAGATAATTTTCTGCAAGCAGCAGTCGCCTCCACTATTGATAAGACGAATGCACCGTGACGCGACGTGCAGATTGACAGATACACTCCTCTGAATATATCCGGCTACTTCCAAATTGATACCGAAACGCGACTATAGACACCATTAGACGGCAGACTGGGGTAATATACCACTCTTCGGCACTGAACAATCAAAAACATATTATAACAATGTTGCAAAGTACAGTCCAAAATTATGCAAGATTTGAACACGGGCAAACGACAGTTTGGAAGTTGCCAGGTATAACGAGAGGAGTGTGCTGTGTCAATCTGGATGGTGCACATTCGTCTTCGGACAGCAGAGGCGACTGTTGCCTGTAGAAACTTCTCTTTTTTATTGCAGCTCGTCATGTGACAACGGTCTGCTTTAGAGCTAGCTTTAGAGTGCGGTCCACGAATGGAAACAACTGCTACTACAGAGAATCCTGTACGGGCAGCAGTCACCTCCACTATGCCGGTTTGAGGAGACGAGCATGTACCATCTAGATTGACAGTGCACATTCCTCTCGTTATACCTGGCTACTTTCAAGCTATTCCCTAAACGCGACAAGGTTTCATTCGCCTACCCTATAGTGGAAAACAGGACCCGCCGTTTACAATGGACGAGCTGAAAACTGCTGTGGAAAGTTTCAACCCAAAGAAAGCCCCAGGTGCCGATGGACTCACGGCAGACATCTGCCAGCAGGTTATTTCTAAGGACCCGGAATTTTTCCTGTCCCTAGCCAATAAATGCATGGAGTTAGGACACTTCCCTACCATCTGGAAGGAAGCTACAGTTGTAGTTCTAAGGAAGCCAAACAAAGACGATTACCGAAATCCGAAATCGTACAGGCCTATAGGACTGCTACCTGTGATGGGGAAAATTCTGGAGAAGATGACTGTTGGCAGATTGAAATGGCACTTACTCCCTAAAATCAGCACTCGCCAATACGGGTTCATGCCACAAAAAAGTACTGAGGACTCCCTCTATGACTTGATGCACCATATACGCAGAAGAATGAAGGAGAAGAAATTGATAGCGATGGTGTCTCTGGACATAGAGGGAGCCTTCGACAATGCCTGGTGGCCTGCCATCAGAGTAAGACTGGCCGAGGAAACTTGCCCGATAAATATCCGGAGAATGATTGACAGTTACCTCCAAGACAGGACCGTAAATATAAGGTATGGTGGCGAACAGTACACAAAAAGCACCAACAAAGGCTGTGTCCAGGGGTCTATTGGAGGTCCTATCCTCTGGAATCTCCTCCTGGACCCGCTACTCAAGGGACTGGATCAAAGAGGAGACTACAACCAAGCATTCGCGGATGATGTTGTTTTAGTGTTTGATGGTGATACGGCGCAAGACGTGCAGAGACAGGCCAACGCCGCCCTCGCTTATGTTCTGGAGTGGGGTGTCAGAAATAAACTAAAATTTGGACCTCACAAGACTAAAGCAATGATCCTAACTAATAAGTTGAAATATGACACACCACTCCTGAGCATGGGCGGGGTCGACATTGGTCTGTCCGATGAAATTAAGATCTTAGGCCTGACTATCGACCGCAAGTTGACATTTAACAGCCATACGGTGAATGTCTGCAGGCGAGCGATGGGCATATATAAACTGCTCTCAAGAGCTGCCAAAATAAGCTGGGGGCTTCACCCTGAAGTAGTACGTGTCATTTACACAGCAGTGGTGGAGCCAATAATTATGTACGCAGCAGGTGCCTGGGCACAAGCAACGAAAAAGCTTGGTGTGCAAAAACGGCTGAACGCGATCCAGAGAAGCTTTGCCCAGAAGCTGACTCGAGCGTACCGCACTGTCTCCCTAAACTCAGCGCTGGTGCTGGCTGGCATACTCCCACTCGATCTTAGGGTGCAAGAAGCCGCTGCCCTGTATGAGGCGAGGAGGGGGGTGCCCCAACCGGGGCTTGGGGATGGGGAGGTAGAGCTGGTCGCTAGTTTTGCTGTAACTCCTCACCCGGCGGAACGTATGAACCTGGAGTTCATGTGCCTGATGGACCAGCTCCAAGTTGACAGCCAGAACACCCAGGCAGTCCGAATCTACACGGATGGCAGCCGAATTGAGGGTAAAGTCGGAGCAGCAATGTCTATATGGAACGGCGATGCCGAGACCGAGGCCCGCAAGCTGAAGCTGTCTCCGTATTGTACGGTCTATCAGGCGGAGCTCCTGGCCATATGCGAAGCCATGAGAGTTATAGTACAACGTCCGGAGACGAGCTTCGGGGTTTACAGCGACTCTCGATCAGCGTTGGAGGCCGTCGCCAGTTTTAAATGCCTCCATCCCCTTGCGGTCGAAATACGGAAGCATCTAAAGAGGGCGACACTCCAGAACAAGGAAGTATCCTTGTTCTGGATAAAAGCACACGTGGGGCTGCAGGGGAATGAGAGAGCAGACCAATTGGCCAAAGAGGCGGCTCTAAAATTAAAAAAGAGGCCAGACTATGACCAATGTCCGGTTTCATTCGTCAAGCGACATATCCGAGAGGAATCGCTTCACGAATGGAATCGACGGTACAAGGCTGGAAGTACAGCGGCTGGCACAAAGATGTTTCTCCCGGACGCTATACAAGCATACAAGATTGTCAGGCAGCTTGAACTGACCGGCATAGTCACACAGGTGCTCACGGGACACGGCGGGTTCTCAGAATACCTGTGCAGATTCAAGTGTAAAGAGAACCCGTCGTGTGTCTGTGAGCCCGGAGTGGAGGAGACGGTCTCGCACATCATGTTTGACTGCCCCGTACATGGTCTGGATAGGTTTGAGGTAGAACAGGAGTTGGGTATGGTTTTAAGTAAACGTAACGTTAGTATAATAATGAATGATAAGTTAAAAAGGATAAGATTACTAAAATATTGTGTAAAAATAGTTATAAATAGAAATAAGTGATAGAAAATTATGATGTATATATATATTGATGTATATATATTACAAGCATAAATATTAAGGTGTATATAAAATAAATAAGTCAGAATATAAGCTATAAATAATTATAATTAGCAATAGAAGTTAGAAGAGTATAAATAGTAGGTATAAAACAACATTAGGTGAAGAATAGCTAAGATAATGAAGGTCTCTGAGCAATATTGTCAGAAGGATTAGAGAGAAAAAAAAAAAAAAAAAAAAAAAAAAAAAAAAAAAAAAAGGTTTCATTCGGCCTACCACTCTTTAATAGTGCCTATAGGCACTGGGCCACCAAAGTATATACATATATATAACAAAGTTACCGGTCAGAATTAGCGAGGTTCGAACACGGGTCACATCGATCGTTAGTTTACGCGTCTTACCGCTAGACCATGGCCGCTCTGTAGTAGCAGTTGTCATATGTCGACTTACAATAAAAGAAATATATAAGGACGTTTCGCGCAAATGGCAACTTAATTTGTAAAAGTCACACCGAGTTAAGCTTCTGTCTGAATTGTGTTTTGTCTATGTCGTGATCCTTTTTTTCCAAGGTTCGAAATAAGGACCTTTTGTTGTTTCTACATAAATCACGAGACGGTTCAATTTATACTATATCTCTATAAGAAGTTTTGTTTGTTAAGATTTTTTTTCTTTGTGGATGTGAAGGAAGCGAAGGTATTGTGTCAGGATCGTGGTAAGTGGCGTTCCGTTGTCTCTGCCTATCCCTGTGGGGGAAAGGCGTGACAATTGTATTGTATTGTATTTAAAACCGAAAAGAACATTGTAAAAATTTCAACAAAAATAATTAAATACCTACAAATCTTTGAAAAAAAGAAAGAAACAATTATAATACCTAAGACAAGGCTGTATGGGGTTTGAAGTCTTTGCTTTTTCAGAATGTGAAAATAGGCCAAAAATAATGACTACCAAGCCACGTTAATTCAAAATCTGATCTTAATTATCTGTCAAAATCTGTCAAAAATATCCTGATAATAAGGTTACGTCACACAAAAATTATTTGTGACAGCCGAAATCAACGTTTTAATTTTCACGTCAGTTAATGTCAGATTACATGAAACCTTAGGGTGTTACGTTGATTAATAATTTATTATTTTATTGAAATGTTGATAACTATATATGAACTCTAAAAAAAAAGTTACGCGTGAATTCACGGTTGATGAGACCCATGTTCGAACCTCGCTAAATTCTGACCGGTACCAATGTGTTATACTCGTAAGTACATTGGTCGCTCAGTGTCTATAAGCACTATTAAATAGGGGTAGGCGGACCCGTAATGGTTATTAGCCTAGTCTGTCGTCTTTATCGTCCCACCACTTTCGAATATGAATGGTGCACATTTATCTTCTCAAGCCGACATAGCGGAGGCGACTGCTGCCTGAAGAAGTTTGGTAGCAGTTGTTTCCGTTTCACGAACCGCACTATAGCAGAAGATCAGGTGGAGTGTAGTCATATGCCAGCTACAATAAAAAAACCTCTAAAATAAGCAGGTCTATTTGTTAACGTCCGCACGGGCTGGCCGAGAATGCTTGTCTGACTTCTGTCCATTAATCCACATTCCCGATATATCTTTTAAATCGTACTTCATTGTCCCTTCGAGATGGAGTAAGGTTTATTAGTATACAAAAAAAAATTGTTAGAGCAACCGTAGCAGAGTGGTTAAAGGCGAGGACTCGTAATAGAGAACTCGTGTCCTAATCTCCAATCTCCGTTCCCAATGTAATTTTATTATAAGTACATCAATAGAATTTATCGTTTATTGAGTATAATAGAAGGCTTTAGGCTATAAAGAGAAAATGAAAGTAAGTTTTAAACTAACTTTTAAAAGGGTTAAAATAGTTGTACCCACTTTCTTTATTTCAAAAAAAAAAAACAAAACTAAAACCTATATCGAAAAGTATCCTATACCTTATAATTTGAACGCGATTGGGAGACAAACACACATACCTTCACATTCATAACATTAGTATGGAACAAAATTAAGCTTAATTTATTATATTAACGTAGGTAGTGGAAACAAAAAAGATATCAAGCGATAAATTATTAAAGAAAATTCCAGGAAGTTTTTCTTTCTTTTCCGTTAACGCTACGTAACTTTAGGAGCCAGTATCAATTTATTATAGAGGTATAATTATACGTTGACATAATTGTAGCGTTAGCAGTTTTGATAAATGACCCGCATAGCTATTTATTACTAAAATGATGTTAATGTAGGACGTAATTTTTCTGATTGATTATATGTAAAAATGTACACATTAGATATGTCTTTCGAAGGTTTATAAGGTTCATATTTCTCTACAATATACCTTCGCACGACAGTCGCATACGAGCGCTATGAAAAAATATTTATTTAAGTAATTAAGAAATTAAGAAAATTGGAGATGTGTCGAATTGGAGATACTTGTGCGGAAATCAATAAATAAATAATAAGTATACTTTCGCACAGATATTAGTAACATTTCCAATATATATTTCTCACAATAAAGTATGCATACAAATCTCAAAACATACTATTTGTCACTTAGACCATTTTCCTTTTAAACTGTGAATTTTATTGTAAATAATTAATCTTTTATTGTATTACGCCAATCTACGTTATTACAATTTTAATTGAGCGAGTAGCAAAACCCTTACTAATTAATAAGCAGGAACGCAATAGTTTAAATATTAGTTTAGTTCGAATCACCGAAATATATTTAAACATTTCCAAAAGGTATATTGAACAGTATAGTGTATATTGTATAAGTACGCAGGCTCGACATACAGTGGTAATATTATACAATAATATTATATACGGTTGGCAACCCAGGACAAGGACAACATAAATGTATTAGAGGTTATAGACGAAATAAAAAAGTAAAATGTCATTATCTATAGATGCCATCAAAGTAAAGTATCATCTTTCCCTTAGACATTAAGAAAATTGTCTCCTTAAAATACGGGTATTTTATTGTTAACGTTTACTTTTATATCCATTAAGGGAATATAATGTAAAAATGAGACGAGGTAACTTTCAAATGATAATTTTATGATAATATTCCACATTATAAGTTAAAAAGTATAAATTAAGTTGGAATAGCGGAGAGGATTGTCGGACATTTCTGTGTGTTTCATTTGTTTATTTCCATGAACTACACTCTAGCCTAACATCATATTTTATGCCGTCATACAATACAACATGGCGTGCTACAATAATAACAGTTACGTTTAAAATGTTAATGTTAGGTATCCGATAGTGTTTTGATTACGACTAAAATACTATTTATACCATATTTTTTAATATGCTATAATCTATTCTAACCCATAATAGTCGTCAGTATAGTAGGTTGCAGCAAAAAAATAATAAAAATAATGCATTATCGATCAGATAAAAACGATACAATAAAAGCAAAAAAGCGGGGAATTACAGACAATTTTCACAAAACAACATTAAATGACAGGATATTTGATTTTCTGAAAGATTTTTATCAGAAAATTGAGTTTTATCGAATGAAATTATAGGAATACTAAAAAGCGTGTTTTAATTCCACCATTTTTTATAGAATGAAAAATAAAAAATAAAATCTACACTTTGTATAATAGTATGTTTGTTTGTCTTTCAATCTTTAGCTTTACATCGGGCGGAGTGTTGTCACATGTCGAGCTACAATAAAAAAAAAAAAAAAAAATCAAGCTCAAACTGTTAAACCTTAAATGGGTATTGATAAAAATGATAAAAAGCTATAGAGGAGATAGCATAGAGGTAGAATAGGAATCTTCTCCAGGAAACGGACATATAGCGCAAAAGTTAAAACAAAAACTATTCCGTTTCGGCTTATGACCGTTTACTGAAGAAGGTTCATATATTTGTTCTATTAATTAAAGCAGTGTACAGCTACGTTAATTGGTTTTAAAAAATCCCTAGGGAATTAACGGGAATGGTAAACACATAATAGTAATTATGTAATAGTAATAGTAAATAATTTAATAACATTGTTCCTTGTAATACGAATATATACCAATATTGTAGCAGGGTGTTCGTAGCAGTTCTCTGAAATGGTAGCAGGAAAGTTTGGCTGCATATTTTTTTTACAATAGTTTGTTTATTAAACACTAAAAGCAATTACTGGGAAATGTTATGAATTCACTAGGTAACTCATTGTAGATTTTAAACCTACGAATTTTCGCTAATAGAATACGAGGCAACGCAAGTTCATTGTTATTATTTTAAATTTAATTAATATGCATACACTTAAGTTTAATGTGTGTCTAACTATTTATATCAGTATTATTAGTGGTCAACTTCTCATAAAATCTTATTTTCTTAAGAGAATTGTTGTTTATGTTGCAAAAACTCAAGGGATTAAAGCTATTTTCTTCAGTAAACGCTCGGGAGTACTAAAGTTTACAAGAAAACTTTCCACGATAGTTCCAATTTTCTCTAACATGAAAAGTGATTGAAGTACCATCAATATTTTTATGGGTGAATGACTTTTTCTTTTAAATTACATTTCATACGCGTGTTTGAACTCTTTCACTCTCGTGTCAGGAAAACTAGTAGTCTTTAATGTGAATCTTTAAACGGACGCGACTATGTCCGTAGAGGAAGATGTGCGTGGTTGGGAAGGGCGTTCAATATTAAAATTTTGGTTTCAGAGATTTTGTAAATACTGTCTTAACTGAAGACCTGTTTGTGTCTTGCAAAATCAAGTCGAGTCTCAGTCAAGTCTAAAGTAGTTTTAGTGTAGCAATGGGATGTTTTATAAAATTTCCAACGATACGTGTAAAAACACGTTTTTTTGCTTTTCTGCATCGCCACTAATGTCTTTAATTGCCCAAAATTAGTACTCACTATTATTCTCTTCAAAACTCTCTCGTCTAACCCGTTTAATAGAGGCTCGCAGTGCTAAATAAAGTAGAATAATAAACATATTTAAAATTTATTCATTTCTATAAAACTTCAGTCGAACAGAAAATTATGAATGTATGATATAAATTTGCAATTGTGATGATTTATCCTATTGTGGTCGTTGGTTTGCGTTTATTTATATAATAAATTGAATTTTAAATAGGAATGGTTTACGGTGAAAATGTTTTGACAGATTTTCCATTCTAATTTTCGCAACAAATTCAATATGAAATTGTAATTATGTACATATTTTATTTTGGTGATGGTAATGGTCTCTTCTTCTACAATTCTTCTAAAAGGAAACATTTCTTTTACATTCATTGAAATTTGAAAAGTCTCTCATTTAAGCCGGGAATTGGCCCGATATATTTTTCGTTGAACGGATTGTTAATCGTTATTAGGACCAATTCTTTCTAATAAATGTAATAGCCCAAAATTGACGAACATCAGAATTGACAGGTATTGACAGCTTATTCGCTATGCCGGCTTGAGGAGACGAATGTGGACCATGCATACTCCTTCATAAGTCTACCTACCGCTGTAATAAGATAATTAAATAGAAGTAGTGTTGTTAGAAACTTTATAATATTATGTGAATACTTGTCATAGGTATCTAGTAATCCGAATAAAACTATTTTAAAGAATGACCTAAACATAAAATCCTGTCTTCATAGTACTCTATATTTTAATACCGACGCATTTGCTGAAGAAATATGACCCTCGGGCTATAAAATGGTTTACAACTCTAGAGAATATCCTAGGTTACTCTTAAAGTTAGCGACAAAAAATTTAGATATAAGGATTTAAAAAAAAATATATAACATACATATAGGTCGTGTCAAATTTTATGGCGTCTCGGAAGTTAGCTGCGGGCGATATTACGCGCAGGTACATATAAGTTTACGATAATAAAATTAAGAGTTAAGAGAAAATTAAGAGAAGAGGAGTGTGCCCTACCCTCACACTTTTATCGTGTCCCACTGATACCTCAATCTGTGTATTACGCAGCGACTTGTCCCCAACTTCGGGGCCGCCATAAGTTTGGTTCGTGCTGTATAAATATAATGGGATACGCACTGCTATTGAAACGAGGACCAGGACAATACTGACGTAGCACCCAGACCCGAACCAAATAATACAAATAAATATTTGTATTCGGGAACCGAACACCTAACCCCGAGCCTCCGTCTAACCGACACAGTTACCGCACTAAACACCAGACAAAACACTAAACACTACACCAGAGAGGCCACTAGCTTTTAAAAGTACGGAAATCAGAAAGTAAAGTACGGAAAGTTCAGCTTAATGGAACACATTAATTATTTATTAATTATTAATATTTTTTATTAAAGTCCAACAAAAATATAATATGACAATGAAATGGGAAATGGCTACCTTTCACGATCCATAGACAAATCTTTAGTTATTCCACCCTTGCTCTACTATCTTCTTTACGACTATGGACCTCCGTTTAAAGAAAGTCTCTCAGCGAAATTATATTTGTCGCATAGTTAAAAATAGTGCCTAAACTTTATTCAGTTGACATAAAAATACTTAATAGTGAGTTTAAATACTAAGACATAAGATATAAATTGCTGTACGTAACTTTACTGTTTTGTTATACAAAGCTAATAAAATTGTTGTATTTTTAAAAGATTTTTAATAGTGAAATATACATTAAATTGTATACTAACATCTCTATTAATCTTTATTGGAAAAGACGTAAAGATATAAATTACAATGTTTGATAATAAATAACGAATTCTTTGAATTTAAACTAGAATTTATGGTAAGCAGCCAGGTATAACGAGAGCAGTGTGCACTATCTATCTGGATGGTGCTCATTCATCTCCGCTAGATGACATAGCGGAGGCAACCGCTGCCTGCAAAAATGTCTTTGGACCAAAAGAAATATTTCACAAGTATAATGTTTTATTTGATTAAAAATACACATTTATTTATTGCAAAATTCATCAATGAAAATATCCTAAACCCATTGAGATATTCATTAGAGGTGCAAACCTCATATATAGGAGATGAAAAGAGCGTAAGCGGCTTCAAACAATTTTACACTGTTGCCGTAAAAGTGACTGCAGTCATCTTTTCTCTTGTGTCACATTAGAAGCGTTATTGCATATCTATCTGTATATATCAATGCTTAAACCACACTAAACTAATACAAGGAGAAACTAGAAATGTCGAGCTGACAAATACCACAAATGACGTTCTAGCGGTAAACATTGTAGATAGATAGACATCTAGGACTGCACCGAGAATTAGTTTGTTGTCATACTACAGTAGTAGTTGGCTTAATTAGTATTTAGATTTATGTAAGACTAGCTGACGATACCCGACTTATATTTAAAAAAAAAATTGGAAATGAAGTAAGATTCCTTGAGGATGATCGAAGGCAATAGATAGAGGTATGTATGGGCCCTGCAAGGCAGAATTACTGTACCTATTCTTTTCAAGTTTAGGTCTTTAGGCCTAAAATGTATTTTATTTCTTTACACATATAATAATATTATTGATAATTAATCTTTTAGAAATCATACTATTAACAATAAACTATAAGAAAAATTTAATGCAATTGACGATTTTATTAAAAATAAAGAAAAATATATATAGAAAAAGTATCTCTAAAATTAAATATTCTCTTCCTTCATAAATTACCGGCAAATAACAAATTTGACCCATTAGTGATGTACGCGATAAATTCTTAATGAGGCCCACTTTTGATTTAAATACCAAAATTCCTATACAGAACTTTCTTTGAATAATGTACGCCGAAAATCGGGTCAGATTTCCTGACCTGGTATAAATAAAAAAATACTACTAAAAATAGGTAATTTTAGCGTAGAACATGTATTTTTAGATTTTATTGGTAGTAACTTCCTTATAGATATTATATGGAGTTGGTAAAATGTTTTGTTTCTGTTTTTTTTTTAATGTAAGTTAATTACTTTATTATTGAGTCTTATCTACTGTCTTAATTGATGAAAAGCTATAAAATCTTAATAAAAGTATTATTTAATAATCTAATAATTCAAGAGGTTATAGGTCTTTAACGATGCCTGGCCTAGGCAACACTAATTAGTCTGAGAATCGCGTTTGGTTAGCATTAAAAAAAAATTCTGGTAGGTACTTAGGAACTATACAAAATCGGCCTCGAAAGTTGAAAGGTGAACAAATAGAATATTACATAATATAACCGCTAGAAACGAAGTGTTCATTTATATTTAAATAAAATGCGGATAAAAGGAGGAAAAATCAAACGAGAGGAGTGAGCGACTGATTCTCAAACGAGTCAATTTGAATTCGTAATCATTAGGATGTTGAATTTAAAGGTGAATTCACACTATATTAGATGTAGTTTATACTGCTGTAACGTATTAAATATAAGGTATATTAACAAATAAGTGTCCAGTCTGTCGTCCTGGGGTAGTACCACCACTTTTGAATATAACACCCGTGAAGTGAACTTGTCGCGTTTTGGGAATAGTTTGAAAGTAGACAGGTATAAAAGAGGAGTGTGCACTGTCAATCTAGATGGTACATGCTCGTCTCCTCAAGCCGGCATAGTGAAGGTGACTGCTGCCCGTAGAGATTTT
The DNA here is from genome assembly GCA_948150575.1 of Tinea pellionella. Taxonomy (NCBI): domain Eukaryota; kingdom Metazoa; phylum Arthropoda; class Insecta; order Lepidoptera; family Tineidae; genus Tinea; species Tinea pellionella. The sequence continues at coordinate 1,877,701 of OX411259.1, forward strand.
TCTGTAGTAGCAGTTGTTTCCATTCATGGACCGCACTCTAGCTTTACATCAGGCGGAGTGTTTTTTTTATGCCTCCTCCTCCCTCTGACGTACAAGTTAGTCAGAGACACTAATGGACACAGGCGGAGTGTTGTCACATGCCGAGCTACAATAAAAAAAAATATAAACAAAGTAGTCTAAGGTGACCGTAGCCGGGTGAGTGGGCTAAAAGGCGAAACATTACTGGGTGGATGGGCTCTAGCATTACCTGGTAACCTGTTAGGAGTGGCTGTGGTCTAGCCGGAAGGTGTTGGCTCAGTTAATACCGTATTTAAATTCATTACAATTTTTCCATTAAGAAATTATGATGTAAATTAAACTTACTTTAGTTTTTATTCTAATAAACATAATGTATGTATTGAAAATAAAACAATAACGTCAAAAATAAAATTTGTCGTATTTTAAGCAACAAAGTATACCATAAAGTAAATTATTAACATCTTAAAGTTTAAAGTAAGTTCTTAATTTGTAGCAAGTCGTGTAACAACTTAATTTATTAAGAATTTTCAAAGTTTCGTTCACGCCATCTTATTTCGGGCACAATATCAAAGTTTTATGTTTAATTATTCATAGTCTTACATCTAGAGTAATCTATAAATACTCTTGAACTTTCAAGACTTTACTTTCTTCCGAATTAACCGTATTTGATGATGGTTATTAGCCCAGTCTGCCGTCTTGGGGAAGTACCACCACTTTTGAATGTAACATCCGTAAAGTGTCTTTGTCACGTTTTGGAATTAGCTTGGAAGTAGCCAGGTATAACGAGAGAAGTGTGCACTGTCAGTCTGGATGATTCATATTCGTCTCCTCAAGCCAACATTGCGGAGGCGACATCTGCTAGTAGAAATTTCTCTGTAGTAGCATTTCCGTTCATGTCATATGCCGAGCTACATTAAAATAATGGCATCTGTGGCGCAGTGGTTATGACGTCAATCTGTTACGCCAACCAGAGTGCCCGCGTTCCATTCCCGGTTGAAACAAATATTTGTGACATTTATTAATAAATATTTCTCTCATATGTCGTGGGTACATTTTAAAATAATTTTTTTTCTTAGGTTTTACGTGAACATGTGTTGTATAACATTGTATTATTTATCTATCGCATTTATTTAATCCACCGCGACGTTTAGAAAGCTTTACAGCCATCATAAATAACAAATAACTTATAAAAAGAACGAAAACCTTTTGAATAAGCTTAATTTTAATTTTGTACATATTGTATTGTAGGATAAGTTTGGATATTTTTTCTTTAGAAACTTTTTACTTATAAGACCTTTTTTTATAAAGTGTTTAGTTTTCTATCATGAAACTTATAAGGTTTGATCCCTTTTTTGTTTCCTATATTAAATTTACAAGATTTTTTTCCTATTTATCATACTAACGTTAAAATAATGGTCAACAGAATAGTGATGGCTATTATCCCAGTCTGCCGTCCTGGCACCACCATTTTCAACATATTAACAAACACCTGGTGGCGTTTAGGGATCAGTTTAAAAGCAGTGTGCATTGGCAACCTGAACAGTGCACATTCGTTTCCTCAAGTCGGGATAGCGGGGATGACTGCTGCCTGTAAACATTTGTCTGTAGCAATGACTCTTGCGGACGGACGAAACATTTATTTTATTTTTAAAATTTCTTTACTAGAAAATATAAGTCGAAAAGATTAAAGCACTTGATGTTATTCAAAAGAACTTCAGTAACTAGATCATTTAAATTCAAATATCGCCTTTCAGCCTTCAAGTCATGTAATTTTCCCTACTAAAGGACTATTTAAAAGGGGTTAGACAGACATACTTTCTGGTTATGCTGTGGGTTAATATTATTTAAGTACTTAAAGTTTTTGCTTACTTAAGTTTTGTTCTATATTTTAGAACATAATGTTATATCTTTAAGCCTTTACTTTCTCATTGGGATACTTCTGGAGTGTAATAGGGTCAAGGATCATTTGTTGGAGGAGTGTCTTCGGAATGATTCTGAATCTAAAGAGAGAAGATGTCCACATGTTCATCCCTTTGCTCCATCATCCGCATCATTGTAGGTATCTGTTGGTGAAGGGATCCAACTTTTTATTTTAGTGTTTTTAGGTTTTTAGTTTTAATTTTGTGTGTGTATTTATTATTACAAATGCTCAGTATTTATTGGACTGAAAGTCGATGTATGTGGAGGTATAGTTAACCTGCCAGTATAGTTCTCGGTTCGATTCCCCATCGAAACAAATATAAAAAAGCAACTGTTGTGTTTTGATAATTTTTTAAATTTTATTACTGTCTAGTCTTTTTTTTTGAAGAAAGTTTCAAGCTATGTTTATTTTATTTTTTTCTTTATAGGAATATAATATTAACGTTAATCGCATAAATTATTTAAATGCATGCGAGGTAGTCTATGATAACAAAAAAAAAAAAACACTTCGTATATATCAAGTTAGTAATTTTGTTGAAATGTAGACACGTGCACTACCAATGTTCCTTCATAAAATTGAAATTTTAAACAGAACACCTCGTGTTCAAGCAACAAATGCATGCAAATGTAATTCTAAAAATGCGTCGTATTTTCTCAGAATCGTGCTGAAAATGAACTCGTGTGAGGCAAAATCTTACATCCCTTTTTGCCATGAAGTTACAAATAGAAAAACAGATTTGTTGCAACAATGTAGACTTGCCTTATACATTTTTATAACAACCTATATGCCTACTAGCTAAATAATAAAGTGCGATCGGGTCTGGTAGGCAGACTGAGTATGGTTAATAGGTAACCCAGTCTGTCATCCTGGGGTAACACCCGTGAAGTGACCTAGCGCGTTTCGGGATCAGCTTACCCTGTTAATGGATGGCGCACATTGGTCTCCTTAGGGCGGCATAATGAAGGGGAGTGCTTCGTGTATCAGTTGCTTCTATTCATGGATCGTGCTGAATATGGTAAAGCTACTATAAAAATAGATATTTACCCTATCTATTGAAACATCTAGCTCTGTCAAGAATAAAATTGCTTGTTGTATGCTATTTATAAGTTTATTTATTCATGAGTTTCAATCTAGCAAGATTTTCAGTAAGTACCCGTAAAAGAAGATATACAATAAGTAACCAATTGATATTGAAATTGTTTATTCATATTTTCCTTTATTGTCTTATTTAAAAAACAAAACAATATAAAATTTTGTTTCTTTTTTATTAATTATTGGCATATTAAAATACTGAATTGAGATTTGGGAATCGAACCCATATTCTACGACTGGAGCACGAATGCCCTGACCATTCGTGTAGCTACTCCGTTTTTTTTTCTATTCGATTTTCATCATATCATAATTTTTATTTTCTTCCTATTTTTATGGTACCTACCATTATTTTAAAAATTAATGTAATATTTTAAATGTTCAATTATATAAGTATTTTGAAAATTATATTTAATTTTCATCAAAGAGTTCGGCATGTACTGTATGAAAAAATAATAATAAACGATTAGGGAATTTAAAAAAGTTTTTAATTTAGAACAATGCAATTAAGTTTTTATAATGAATCGCAATTACGTTCTAGACTTCGCTTTAAAAATTTAACAAGAAAGCTACTCATGTAACTGATAAAGATAAGGTAACGTTTTCTAATTAAAGCTACTGGATAACGATCGTATATACGAGTACGTGTGCAGTTTTCTTCTTTTTTTTTCTAGAGAAATAATTGCTTAGCATTTTTCCGAAGTATATTTTTCATATTTTTTTTTACTATTTCAAATAGAAATCCCTTTAACCACGTGTTACACTATCAATACTAAATCATTATTGCAATAAATTTTTTATTAATTTTTTTTATTACTCGTAATGGACGCGTAATACCGCTAACATAAGCACGCTCGCATCTCTTGAGAGACCTCAAGATGTCATTTATTTATAAATCGTCGCGGTTACACTGCTAGTTTTGATATTTTAACGACATTTAATTTTTTAAAAATATATAATGTTTTATAGTCAATTCAAAATTTAAAAAAGTATCTATAAAACTTCTGATTCGTGGGGTTGTTATATAGGACACTTAAAAAAATGCGCATATTATCCATACACTGAGCTACGAAAGTACATGAATTACATTAGTACCGGCCGGATTTTTGCGAGATTTGAACAAGGATCTCTTAATCCTGAGTCCACTCTGACTCCATGTTTTCAACCTCTAGGACACGCGGCACTGGTTTAATTATATTTACTAATAATTATTGTAATAATTGAAAATATATTTTAGTCTTTAAAATTATAAAATGAAGTTTATATTGCACGAAACAATATTGCAAGTAACCTAACAATTGAGAAACCGTGAACTAATATTTCGTATAGTTTGACCACAAAGCAAAATTGCTTTGTTTGTTACATTTTCACGCTTAAAGCGCTGAACAGATTTCGATAAAATTTGGCATGGAGATAGATTACATCTTGAGAAAGAACTAGGCTAACTTTTGTATTGAAAAAAAAAAAACTAAAGAGGGTAAAATAGGAGATAAAAGATTGTATGGAAAACCCATGACCATGTTAGGTATATGTAAATACATATTTATTATTTTTGTAAGAAATAAAGAATTACGTGTTTCAGAGTTTTTGTAAAACCATTCCTCAAGAATGAAAGTTTGTATAGGAACTCATCATTTTTGAAGTTAATTGCATAAAATTGTTATAAACACACGAAGTTGCGAGTAATGGCTAGTAGCAAATATATCGAAAACAAACTACAATGTTTCAAATATTATTAAATAGGTCAAAGCGCTGAATGCAGTGCTATTGTTTAATTCTATATTCACATTTGCTTTGTATTTTGGATGAAATATAAGTTACGAGAAGTTTAAGTTGCTGTATGTAGTTTGTATTTTAATTGCAATTGAATTCGACAAAATATTAGGAAGTTTTGTGAAATGTTTCAAGCATGGTGGATTTTCTGCGCTAGTTTCTGTAGTTTTAGTTAAGTTTAGGTTAAGTAAATTAGTAGTTATGGTGCCTCTCGAATAAGACCATGTGGACTTTGAGAGGCACGATTTTTTTTTCTATAAATATATAATAAATGAAAAAAAAAAGGTTTAATTTCTCAGTATGGTTTCATTTACATTTCGGGTTTATAATGAGCACAAGAAAGATGTTTTAAATACTCGTAGATAATTAAAGAGGCGTGTTGCTGGTCTAGAAACTTACCAGATTGAAAGTTTTCTTGTTTTAAGTTGAGGAGATTTCCGGATACAGAAGGTCACTTTGGAAGCCAGGTGAGACCAGTATGACTGAAAAAAAAAAACAAAACCCTATCTTAATAAACTTTCCTGGCTGCAGACACTGGCTTACTAGCTTATTGGTCCAACCATTAAACTAGTACAAACGTAGTTCAAAGTCAGAAGTACTAGTTTACTAACCTGTCTTGCAAAACTGTCATCGTGTATTCCGGGCATTATATCATAGATTAATAAAGCCCACGCGATGCGACGCATACAATTTCATAGAGTCAATTACAATGGAAAATAAGTATATTAATTTACTTATGTACCTAAGAATATGTAACAAAAACGTACACACTTCTTAAACACAGGGTATCAATATAAGTCCCTAATTTAATTAAAGCCGACACTTTGTCTTCACAAATAATAGAGGCACCCGCTTGGCATTTCTCATTCCGTTTTCGGGACAACAAATTATTATTCTTACTTATAAAAAACTATACTTTATAAAAACCCAGAAAATATTTGAAAATAATTGTAAATAGTTTTTTTTAGCTTGCTTAATTTACTTCGAATTTGTTTAACTTCGGGTGACTGCTGGATTTTTAAAGGAGCTCGGTCTAAGACCACTCTTCGCCTGATGTTAAGCTTGACAGCAGAGAAAAATGACCGCAGTCAGCCTCCGCTATGCCGCTGTGGTGGGTGCCACACCTACTACACTTTCTTTATTTAAATTAAAATATATATAAGCATCAGAATTTTAAACAAAATCTTGACAATAGTAAACGATACTTGAGTTAAAAACTGTCCAGTACGCACGTCTTATATTTTCGCTCGATCATCAGGGCTACAACTTGTTTCGCTGTAAAAATACAATAACATTAAACATATTTTTTTTAATTATAATTTTCTAACATAAATTATTGTTAAAGTAATAAATATTTATATAAAAGAGCGGCCGTGTTCGAACCTCGCTAATTCTAACCGGTACTAATGTAACTTTGTTATATGTACTGTGGTTGCTCAGTGCCAATAGACACTATTAAAGAGTGGTAGGCACACTGATGATGGTTATTCATTCAGTCTGCCGCTTTGGGGTAGTACCACTACTTTCGAATGCAACACCCGTGAAGTAACCTTTACGCTTTTCGGGAATAGTTTGAAAGTAGCCAGGTATAACGAAAGGAGTGTGCACTGTCAATTTAGATGGTACATGCTCGTCTCCAGAAGCCGGCATAGTGGAGGCGACTGCTGCCTGTACAGGTTTCTCTGTAGTAGCAGTTGTTTCCATTTATGGACTCCAATCTAGCTTTACATCAGGCGGAGTATAGTCACATGCTGAATTGCAATAAAAAAAAGTAACGTAACATTGTAAGTCATAAAGTCAGTCTTTGTGTAGAGCTATTAAGGTGTCTCAGAAACATTGTCTGAAAGCTATAAAAAGTAAAGTAAACCCTTGTCCATTTCCCAGACGTACTTAAAAAATCATTGACCGTATCTCACTGCAACCGCTCATAAATAGAAACACACTTTAAAGAAAGCGACTTTGAACACCGATTACACATAAAATACTGCGTTTTATTTTATAGTAACGTTTACGGTAGAATATTGTGGAACAACCTTCCCAGCCACGACTTTTTTTTCATTGTAGCTCGGCATTTGACAACACTCCGCCTGATGTAAAGCTAGAGTGCGGTCCATGAATGGAAACAACTGCTACTACAGAGAAACTTTTGCCATCTTAGATTGACAGTGCACACTCCTCTCGTTATACCTGGCTACTTTCAAACTATTCCCGAAACGCGACAAAGTCACTTCACGGGTGTTACATTCAAAAGTGGTTGTACTACCCCAAAGCGGCAGACTGAATGAATAACCATCATCAGTGTGCCTACAACTCTTAGTGTATCCTGAATAAATAATATAATTTTGGTTCAAATAAGAAGCACAATTGAAAATGCTTTTAAGTGTTATTATTATAAGCAGCTAAAATTATAGAAAATGGAGGAACGAAAATTGTTTTAACTTTTATGAATAATGTATTTCTTTTGGTAATAATTGAACCTCATTTCTAATTGAATTTGGGGTTGTTGTATATTTTATAATAAATAAATAGATATCGTGTCTCAGCTGTGAAGTGGTTAGCATGTTTAGTCTGTTAAGCAAAGGTCCAGGTTCAATTCTTGCAAGAAACTTTTTTTAATTTTTAATATTCATGATTATCGGTTATTTGTTATTACTATTTGCATGCGCGTTCATAGCTGGGGACGTAGGTTCGATACCTAACTTATTAGTAGGTATGTGTATGTGTGTTTTGCTTCTCCTGATACCCATAGTATTGGGTATCCTGATTTGAAGAAACGCCAACTAAAACACATCTCTTTAGGCCGGCATAGCGGAGGTGACTGTTTTCGTTCATTGACTGCACTCTAGCTTAACATCGAGCGGAGTATAGTCATATGCCGAGCTACGATTAAAAAAAAAGTTTCAAAACAACAATATCGTTAGTGGAAAACTTTTGAAACGATTTCATGATAACGTGCAATTTAAAAATTCTGCAACACTCATTTTACACGATCGCTAAAGACAAAACTTGTGGCGTAGCATTAATGGTATAAAATAGTCGTTTTCCATTAATTCTAGTGACTTTTCTTGTGGTGAATTGGTGGTCTCGTATCAGCAGGATATCCGTTGTCTATAAATTACTGTGCCTACTCGGAATCGTGAATCCCATGAAGTTATAAAATTATTATTATTTAAAGGAGAATGTCCATTTTTGGGCCCACTTGATACCTAATAGTTTGGTAACAAACAATATTCTAAAATAATATCTTATTTTTTCATTAATTAATTTTAATTATATCAACACATCGTTTACCAATATTTAATTACATAAAAAAACAGATATCTTCAATTATTAAAGCATTTAAAATAATAATAATCTCAAATATTGCATCAGAAAACATCTAATTACTCAATAACCCGGGTGAAAAAAACTGGTTGGTAATAAGAAAATAGATTTATTTTTCTACAAAATTAACTATAAATCATCGACAAACTTGAGAAAAAAATTGTTTGCCCATTTTTCTTAGGCAAATGAGCATTCTCCATTATTTTAAATGTTTATTTAATTATATTAAGGTTTATACATTGATATATATCTCTATGGGTTTATACATTTGTGTCATTTTAAATATATTAATATTATTTCTAGAATATTCGATTACGGATGGTAGGCCAATTGATGATGGCTATTAAATTAGTCTGCGTTCTGGGGTAGTGGCGCTACTTTTAAATGTAACACTCGTGAAGTGACCTAGACGCATTTCGGGAACAGCTTGGATGTAGATTACTGTCAACGATGCACATTCGTCTATCTAAACCAGCATAGCGGAAGCGACTTCTGCCTGCAGACTTTCTTCTGTGGTAGCACTCTCACTCGGCTAGAGAATAGTATGAATATACCTTATCAAATTATCGTAGAACAATTTATGGATGAATGTAATCTGCAGTATGCCGTGGTAGGAAATCGTCACGCAAGCTGCAACCCGGTCGTTTACCTGTGCCCTGGGTGAAACGACACCAAAAGATAATGGATATCCCCCATATAAATTTAGGAAATGTAGGTCACACATTGTTCTTTGTCATGCATTCTTTGTTCTTGTATTTATATTTTCTTTTAAGGTTCTTGTTTATTATTGTTGGATGTTGATTAGAATTTATGTTTGTTTATTATTAAATTATGATGAGAAGGGAATAGAAAGCGTTATTGTGTAATTTAGGAGGTGGATTGTAGATTACAGATTCCTCGTGGGCTCCTATTCCGCAAATGTGCAGCAATGGCCGCTCGTTGCGCTTGAGATGGTCCCCATCACTGCGGCCACTCGATATCTCTCAGAAAGGCCACGAGACTCATCACGTCCAGGAATTAAGGATCGGAATATCGCCACGCACTATAATAAAAAACGTAGTTAGGCATGATATGACAACATAATATTAAGATAGAGTGCGGTCCATGAACAAAAAACATTTGCTACTAAAGAAAAATTTCTGCAGACGTGTATAAATTTTTTTTCAGTATATTTATAGTTTGATTAAAAAATGTATTAAAGAAAGGAAATGTAAATTAGTTTTTTTTACTTAATTAAGTAGTTTTAGTGGTTATTATAAAAATCAAAGCTTTGCTAGTTTATATGTACTTACATATATTTGCAGTGTATACGTCTTGAATCCATTTGTATAGATAACCCCAAAGTATAGCTTTGAAGTTTCCAAGAAGTTTAGGGTAAAAGATTAAGTAAGATTGACACGAAAGCATTCTTCTGATCGATTTGGCTAATATAATGCTACCCTCGCTTTTTGTTTACGACTGTACGAATAAAACATTATTTAATCTATTTTAAGAACAATAGAGTTTATTATAATTGGTAATTTATTTAAAAGGTTATTTATTTATTATTATGCATCACGTTGAGCTAATAAATATATAGTTATTATAGTTATATATATAGTTAACTGCTAAATTATGTATACTAACTATTACATGCAATTTCGTACGCGTATAATTGGTAACTGCAATTGCTCGTTGAATTCTCAGGAAACTTATGATTTGGAGAATAAATCAAATTAATATCATTTTTATTTTGTGTGTTGGTGAATTTGATACATTATTTGTTAATTATTTTATGTACAGGTTATTTTTTTTATTATAGCTTGACAACACTCCTTATGTTAAGTTAGAGTGCGGTCCATGAACTGAAACAAGCAGTCACCTCCTACAGCTTGAAGAGGCGAAATTTCTTACTTCCCATCCCATTTATTAGAGAAGTCTCTCTAGGGATGGAATGAGGAATGGAATAATAATTATAGGCATGTGTTATAGTATATGCTTAAAATGATGTGTTGTCTAAATACCGCTTCTGGGTTTCCGTAAATCCGTACATCTCGTTTACGCTTGAGAAAATTCTAAAATTGATTTTCTCATTTTGCGGTCTACCGTCTTTAGAAGATTAAATCAAGCGCATGAACCCCGAAATCCTTCATCTAGATACATTTTTTATTTATCCACTTGTACACACATCCACTTGTAACCACAGAGTTCGACATATGACAACACTCCGCCTGATGTTAAGCTAGACTGCAGTGAACGAACGCAAGCAATTGATACGACAGATAATTTTTACAGGCGGCAGTCGCCTTCGCTGCACCGGCTGGAGGAGACGAATGTGTACTATTCTGGATTAACAGCATACACTCCTCTCAAAAAGATAAGTATAAGCAGGTACGATTTATAGAATTATTATATCAGGCACTCGCGCGATTCTGGTCATTATTTGTGTATTTTATTATTTCTTTGAAATATATGTGAAAATAATTGAAAACAGTAATCTGAATAAGTCAAATACAGCCAATAATTTATCAAAAATACTTTATTATTTTTTTCAATAAACATTTTTAATAAATAATTTACTCTTTTGTAAACATTTTTTATCACCGACGGAGAAAAACGAGTATGTACTCGTATTATGTGTTTATATTGTAAGCTTCGCATATTACCTTATCCCGTATGAGTTGTTCAGCTTTGTTTGACAGTTTATTTTGACCTAAACAAACATATGTAGAAACCACATACTTCGATACACAGGTCAGAAGAAAATTAAACTGTAAACTCTAGTAATTAAAGAGGAATTTTGATTTATGTCGCTAAGTTGTAAAGTTTTATTAATTTGTTTGCCGCTTAATCGTTTGCAATTTTGAGGGATAAAATACTTATTTAAATTTGTATTATGTTTTCCTTCATAATATGAGTTTGTTAAAATTTTACCACACACATTTCGCTTCTTGCAATCAAAATTGTTTACTCTAATCAATTTTAATAATAAATGTAAAAGTATTTTTTTTTATTGTAGCTTCGGCATGTGACAACACTCCACCTGATGTAAAGCTAGAGTGCGATCCATGAATGGAAACAACTTCTACTATAGAGAAACCTGTACAGGCAGTAATCGCCTCCACCATGCCGGCTTTGGGAGACGAGCATGTACCATCCAGATTGGCAGTGTACACTCCTCTCGTTATACCTGGCTACTTTCAAACTGCTCCCGAAACGCAAAAATGTCACTTCACGGGTGTTACATTCGAAAGTGGTGGTACTACCCCAGGACGGCAGACTAGACAAATAACCATCATCAGTCTGCCTACCAATCTTTAATAGTGCATATAGGCACTAAGCGACCAAAGTACATATAACAAAGTTACATTGGTTCCGGTCAGAATTAGCGAGGTTCGAACACGGATCTCATCGATCGTGAGTTCACGCGTCCTACCGGCCGCTCATTTAGAGAGTGAAAAGTGTACTCAGGGAGCAGTGAGTACCTACAGCCGAATCTGATGGAGATTATCAGTGAAATTCGCCACCTATCGTGAATCACTCACAACTCTCTATGTATTATGTATTTTAGTGATGTATTTCAAATAGTTGTATAAGAAACAATGAGCGGCCGTGGTCTAGTGGTAGAGGACGGATCTCATAATCGATGATACCCGTTTTCAAACCTCGCTAAATTCTGTCTGGTACCAATGTCATATATACTTTGGTCACTCAGAGCCTGTGATATAAGCTTAGGTATAGGCATTAAAAATATATATAAAAAAATAAAGACTGATCCGTTTGAAAATATATGTTGGGAAGATAAGTGCATTTCCTACATTATAAATTTTAATGCATCCCGTCGTCACCTTCCTGACACGTTCTTGTTGAACGCGCGACGAGAGGAATTTCATGAGGATTTTTCCAATTCTAATAACTGACTTTGTGGAATATTTACAGCGCCATACCAGAAGCATAATTATTTATTACGATGTAAATAATATATTATAGTATTATAATAAAATGATTTCAAAGCGACTTTGCAAGGAGGGGTCTCGTCAAAGACTTTTTAAATTTTTTAAAAATTGTAACTCGGCGTATGATGTAAAATTTAATGCTTCCGCTATACTGTCTTGATAAGTGCACCATCTAGGTTGATAGAATTGACTCATCTTCATTTGAATTTTTTGCTAAAGAACAAACAAGCATAAAGCTTTGTTATTTTAGAATGAAGCTGAGAAAAATATCTTTGAAGCTAAATCTTTTCTTCAAAGTAACAAACAGTACATTGTTAAATTTTATATTCTCTATACGCGACACGAGATTTATTTTCTTTATAGACTCCAGTTTTCTTATAGTATGAAATTTTAAAAACCTGTTGAAAGGGATTCATTAAACGCATACAAAAAGGGAAGCTTTTTCAAGAAAATGTACACAACACACCGTGAAGCCTCTGTCGTTCTTTCACACGACAATGCCATTGTATAACAAACAAGGAACTTTTATGAAAGGAAAAATTCTCTAAAAATGGTTATAACAGTGGACCATTGACTATTATGCTTGCTGCATGAACTTCCTCTGTTTCAGGTTTGCTTTTCTTCGGAAAGGTGCGAAGACGAGAAGACTGCCACTTGTAAATTATAGAATGTGTATATAAAAATATGTAATATATAAACAAAACAAAAAAATGTTTAACAACTCTAAATAAATAACGCCTGCCTGTAGAGTTGTATCCATTCATGGATCGCACTCTAGTTTTACATCAGGCGGAGTTTTGTCATATGCCGAGCTATAATAGAAAAAAAAAACTATTAAATAAAAAAAAAAAAATTAACAGTAAATACGTCTGTGTATATTTGATATCGGCATTAATCGGCTAATTATTTCATATTTTTGTATTAGTAAATCTTTAATGACGCAATGTATGGCAATGAGTACTTAGTGGTATGCAGACCTATGATGATTATTAACCCAGTCTGCCGGCCTGGGGTAGTACCACCACTTTCGAATGTGAAGTCCACATCAGTGAAGTAACCTTGTCGCGTTTCGGAAATAGTTTGAAAGTAGCCAGGTATAACGAGAGGAGTATGCACTGTCAATCTAGATAGTACATGCTCGTCTCCTCAAACCCGCATAGTGGAGGCGACTGCTGTCCGTAGAGCTCTCTGTAGTAGCAGTTGTTTTCATTCATGGACCGCACTCTACCTTTACATTAAGCGGAGTGTTGTCATATGGCAAGCTACAATAAAAAAAAATATTTATTGTAAATTGTTTTAGATAACATAAATATTTTTGTAATTGCATTGTTTGTAAAAGAAAGAAGTATTTTTGAATTGAATAATTTTGAACAACTTTTTGTTGTAGTCTCTATAGGCCGGTGGAATTTAAAAAAAAACATCTTAAGCACGGGCTTTAACATGGTTTAATTTACATATTTGAATGAGGAAAATCGTTATTTTGATCCTGTTTTGGAGTTGAGAAACAATATTAAAATGACATTACAATCTGCAAAAATCGAATATACGTTTTTTAGAATCTGACACTATTTTTCTTTTATGATGGCCTCGACTGTCCTGATATTAAGCACAGTGGAGCTCTATGAGCACTGACGACTCGAGAACTGCTTCCACGGTGGCTCCGATCGCTATAACTATGCCGGCCTGGAAAGGTGCTTTTTTACGCTCTGCTTGAAGGATCCAAGGTTAAGATTATTCTCCTATCAATGTAAATAGGATGTTGTCTGAATTGAATCCAAAAAGTGGAAGCGGCGTGTGCATAATCACAAACACAATTAGCTTTTCTTTATTATTGTTGCTCGGCATGTGAAGCCAGGAATAGTGGAAACAACTGCTACTACAGCGAAATCTAACCACTATACATGCTGGTTTGAAGTGTGCACTGTTAATCTGTGTGCACATTCGTCTCCTCAAGTCGGCAAAACGGAGGCGACTGCTGTCTGTAGAGATTTATCTGTAACTGTAAGTTGTTTCTATTCATGGACCGCATTCAGTCGGAGTGTTGTCATATGTCGAGCTATAAAAAAATATAGTATTATCTATACTCAAAAGGAAATGTTTAAATTAAAAATTGACCGTCGTCAGCAAGTGGCTTTGTTTACATGAAGGTATAATCTACTCGTACTGTCTTGGATGCGTTAGTTCAAAAACTATATAAATTGTGGGACTTTAGAACAGATTCAATTTTAGAAAATTAAAAGAAATAGAAAAGGACTAATTTGGGATCAAGTGTACTTACGGTGAGCTAAGTAGTAGTGGCACAAATTTGAATAAATAATAATAATAATTATTATTATAATAACTAATTAATTATTGTAAATGGGCGACAGATTATATAAAAAATCTCACCGGAATTACGAATTCATTAGTATTGAATTTATTTAGGTTAATATGTTTATTGATTTATTTCTCATTAATCCGATTTGACACAATAAAACCCATGATGCCATATCCAAAAGAGCTCATTGGATTTACCTACGTTTTATAGTAGAACGTTGTAAGTGACCACTTCACCATATGAAGTGGAACATCCAACAATGAGGACAAGGGCTATTCAAAAAATTCAAACGTTACAAAATTTCGTTTTCTACCTTTTCAAAGATAAGTTATTATGAAAAAAAGTAATATAAGTCACTTGTCACTATACACACACACGCATACACACACACACACACACACATACACACACACACACGCACACACACACACACACACAAGACACACATATTGTATTGTATTATAATGTATATCTTTTATAATTTTCTATTTTTTTTTTCTAATTACGATGTAAATGTATTTTCGAAATCGATTTGGCTTTTCTTCTTTGTTAATTATTTGTTCTTTCTATATATGTAAGCTGTGTTTTCTCTGAACAAATAAATAAATAAATAAATAAGAAAACACGGAGGGATCCAAAATTCTTCCCTGCATGTGTTTACCCCAAATAAAAATGGAACGCAAATAAAAGTAACAATTAATATTATGAATAAATAATAATGTAATAAAAATAATAAAAACAGAAAGAGACTAGACGTGTAGGTACTGAAATAGAATGGGGTGTCACAACAAGCCTATAGCCAGCTCACTACACCGCAAAATTACCACACAAAATCCGTTCAACTTCATCCGATTGCTTTCTAAAACCAAACGCTTTTTCGAAGTAATTCCTAATTGAATAACAGACAGAAAAAAATATATTTAGATTTTTAAAAAGAATTACAATTATTACAACTAGAGCGGAGCGGTTGAAGGCGTGGACTCATCGATCGAGAAGACCAAATCTCAAATGTTCAAATCTCATTAAATTCTTGTCGGTACTTGTACATGTACTTTGGTCACTCAATACCTATACCTATATTGTAGGCATGTTTTCTAAGAATGGTAGGCAGATTGAAAATTTAATAAGCCCGTGAACTGTTGCGGGTCAGGATCGGCTCAGAATCGACTCTTTCAATGGATGGCGAACTTTGGTCTTCTCAAGTCAAAATAGCGGAGGTAACTGTTGCCGGAGTGGTTTCCGCTCATGGTCTACAATCTAGCTTAACATCAGGCGGAGTGTGGTCAAGTCCCATAGTCAAGCTACCATATAAAATTAAAATTTATCTACCGAGGCTTGCTCTTGAGTTATAAGGTATGTGTGTATATACAAAAGTTAATTGGATAACATAGTTATCTAGCAGTTAGAGAGGCCATTGACTGAGAAGTGGGTATTGATTTTTTAATTATAGCCCTCCATGCGCAATGACCGGATACACTGAAGGAGGGTTTCCGAACTAACAGACATGAGCGCGCACACTCATGACATAGCAATTAGTAAATTAGTCAGGTGCTTTAGTTTCTTTTCGTTTTTTTATTTGTCCATGTGACCCAGTCCGGCTCATGTTAACATGAGCACAGACAACTATTATCAAAGTAAATCTGTTTTAAAGTCGAAGGTTTTTTTTTTTTTTTTAACCCCTCTAGTTTTGCATGGGTATAAATATTGGGTTTAGGAAAAAGAAATCCATTATTTTTTCGGTAGATGGCTGTAAGACCAAGGCTTCTATGAGAGAGGTATTATGAAGCTACCTTTAATATGGCAACAAATTATACAACAAAACTGTGTATATTTGACCCAAATCGGACAATCCGAAACATGTTAAAATAATTTTTCCCCAACCTATTATATAACAAGATTAAATAATTAAAAAAAAGTTTTTTAATAAAATATATTATATTTTGCGCATACGATGAATAAGTAATTGCAGCGTTAATTTTAACATTTATTGGACATTGCTCATTTTTTGGTTCACTATTCTAAATGAATATCTCATTTTTTCTTTAATATTTAATTATTATCAACACATCGTTTACTAATCGATACTCAATGTTTTATTCCACTTTTTAGTGATTACCTATATCAGAAAAATTTAAAACAATTTAATTAATACCTCAAATGTTGCAACAGAAAAAATTTAGTTTAACCCGGGTAAAAATAAACGACAAACTCGGGATAAAATTGTGGGTTCATTTCTCTTAGGCGAACTATCTTTAATCCTTTATAAACTTAATATTTATTTGTAATAAATTGTCGGTAAACGCAGAAGCGACCTTAATAGTAACTTGTGCATTTATTCTATCTACTACTTTATTTATAGATTAGCACTAAGACTAAATGGAAGTGGGACAACTTTCCTATATTATTATAGTTATCTACCTTCTATACAAACTAATAATGCACGTGTTTAAGGCTAGTTTGCACCAGAAGGCCGGTTAAAGTAACTTAAACTATTACTTTAACCGTTACGTTTACATTATGGTTTACTCCACACGAGTTGCATCATTGCATCGTCGCGCCTGTCATTGTTGACGGTTACTTTAACCTTAACCGTAACCAGCGAATCTTGGCTTGGTTAAAGTTAAAATAATCGTCAAACCAATCTAACGTAAAATGTATGAAAAGAAGCATGAAGACTATGAAAGACATATGTTTTTCTATTATTTTTCGAGATCAGCCACTATTTTAACGATACCAATATGAATTTACATGATATTGCAACGCGTGTGGAGTAAATGTAAACGTTTAACGGTCGTCGTCGCCGTTAAAGTAATAGTTACTTTAACCGGCCTTTTGTAGCAAACCACCCTAAGCATGCAAGATGGTGCTGGGATAGTACCATCCCCTTTTTTATTGTAGCTCTACATATGACAACACTGTCTAATGTTAAGCTTGAGTATAGTCCATGAACAAAAACAATTGCTAACACAGAGATAATTAATTCTGCAGGTAGCAGTCGCCTCCACTATGCCGACTTGAGGAGACTAAGGTGCACCATCGATGACGACACTTTTCGCAAATTAGGATAGTCCCAAAACTGCGTCACATTTTTATTAAACTTATACTTAGTTAAAGAAATGACTGCAGGCAGCAGTAGCCTCCACTATGCCGACTTAGGCAGACGAATAGGCACCATCTAGGTTGACAGTGCACTTTTCGCAAATTAGGATAGTCTCAAAACTTTAGGTCACATTTTTATTAAACCTGTTCTTAGTCACAGTCATAATTTTAGCCAAGCTTAGATACTAATAAAAATTGACATAATTGACTTGAAATCCTACGTCTACTCAGAGAGTGTAGTAGAAAATTGACATTTGAATTGACAATACAAGCTCAGATCAATTCGAAATAACGTCGATTTATTATTCCCATTCGGAGTATTATTGGCATTATTCTTGTTAAATACATGGAAGTCTTTTGTTAGGATATCTAAAAATAACTTACTTTATAATAGGGACCCTTAATATGGTTTAATATTTCCTTCTATCATATATACATTTAATAGTATGTCAACCAGGCAGATTTATAGTGGTTTTCATCTTTGAATCCTCCGTCTGATGTCAAACTAAAGTGCAATTAATGAGCGAATACAAGTGTTACAGGAAAGAAATCTCTGCAAGCAGCAGTTGCCCTTTCAGATTCAGCACATCTTAATTCGCATTGATGTTTTTCTTTTCAATTTTCATTTTAATTTCATGAAAATAATTCTTCATTTCACGCTCGTAACGAAATTGAAATCTATACAATAGAACCTTGTCGCGTTTCGGGAATAGTTTGAAATAAAGAGTGGTAGGTAGACTGATGCTGGTTATTTGTCCAGTCTGCCGTCCTGGGATATTATCACCACTTTTGAATGTAACCCCCGTGAAGTGACCTTGTCACGTTTCGGGAATAGTTTGAAAGTAGCCAGGTATAACGACTCTCGTCTCTTCAAGCAGGCACAGTGGAGGCTTTACATCAGGCGGAGTGTTGTCACATGCCGAGCTATAATAAAAAAAAAGGCGACTGCTGCCCGCACAAGTTTCTCTGTAGTAGCAGTTGTTTCCATTCATGCGGTCCCACTCTAGCTTTACATCAGTGTGTTGTCACATGCCGAGCTACAATTAAAAAACCGTTCAATCAGAGGAATATAATAAAGTGGACTATTTAATAAGGTACGTGAAACCTTCGGAATCGGTTTATCATTATTTTTTGGTCCGTAAAGGTGAGAGCTTAGTAATATAAATTATTCATAGGCTCTTCTTTGAATGTCGTTTGTCGATTTTCCACGTTGTGTGGGTTGATCTATAGTTGATTATAGACATACTAGAGCGGCCGTGGCATAGCGTGAACTCATGACCAATGAGGCCCGTGTTCAAATACCGCTGAATTTTGCTCGATAACTATGTTATATGTACTTTAGTCGCTCAGTGGTTCTGATACTAGCTAGCTTGAAAAATAAATACAAAAATACTAAAAAGATATATATAAAAAAAAATTTTTAAGTAACACATATCGATATATACACATTTACTAGTTAATATGACTATAAAAGTTTTTATGAATAAATAAAATAAGAATAGAATAATGCGATTTTATTTTTAAGCTAGCTTTTTCACTTTACTATCTTATGCACTTATCCTTGAGTGAGCTTTCAGTGCATTATAGCTTTTGCCATATAAAATGGACCTTAGTCTTACTAGGTAAATATTTGTTATCTTATAAAACTACCATATTATTTTCGTTAATCAAATAATAATCACTTACCTGGATACTTTGCAAAAATTACATAAATAATATTACCATTGAATACTAAAACATAATTTGTTAAAAAATGGATCTACCTCTTACTATTTATTTATTACTAAAAACAAAATTTTCTCCAAGGCGCTACAATAAAATAGCAATTAGAAACGGTTCGGTGAGCGTTAATTGCCGTTAATGGGGTTGTGTTCAATATAACAGTATTGCCGCTAAATTGGGTTCTTTCAAAGGCAAACATAACTCTTTGGAGTACTCCAACATACAATTGAATATAGTCATATGTACTTTAATCTATAAGCCGGTTGCAGCATAAGAGCTAAGCTAAGCTAAGTTGCTTACATAGTTTGCGGTCTGCATATAAATATACAGCTAAAATTTAGCTTAGCTCTTGGTCTGCAATCGGTTTTAGGCCCGCTTTAAGAGCGGCCGTGTCGATCGCCTCGTCATAGACAAACCTTATCAGCGCCTCCATTGAATATAAATCTATTTAAAAAATATTGTAATTATCGAAAAAAATGTTACATTTTTTTGGGCTCTATCTATGTGAAATATAATCCTTGCAAAACAAGTAGCAGCTTGTCTTTTATCAAGAACTCATCAAATAATTTACAACCACTTTCAAGTGTAAAAGTCACGAGAAGTAGCCAACTGTAAGAGGAGTCTGCGCAGTCAACCTGGACATTCAGCTTATCAAGCTGGCACAGCAGAGGCGACTTCTGTCCGTATACATTTCTTTGTAGTATACCGTGCAATGCCGTCAAGTTACAATAATAAAACTTGATTCCCAGCTTCGGAACTTCGGATCTATTGAAATCTAGGTCGCAATTAATTAACAATAAATTGCAAATACATCAAAATTAGTATCTCTTGTTACTCAACATTGAATTAAGTATATAATTGAGTTAGGAAGCTGTCAGAGATATGAAAGATCCTATGGGAAATCACAGGAAATTCTCGGACTTACTATAGAGTGTAGTAAAAATTGCTACATGATTATATCCTTGATTTTTTTTGTGCAATTAAAAAATGGAATTAAAGTTTCATCTAATAACTACGAATGTAAGGTTTTTAGGTAAATTATATATTACATATATTTTTTTATAAAACGTTGTATTTGCGCATGTAAATACACTACATAACATTAGGTAATCTTTTTTAAAAATAATTTTCAGCATTAGAACTGTTGACAGCTCTGTAAATATAACATTTTCAGTTTTCACAATTCCACAAAACTTCCATTCGAGGAGTAGCTTTCAGAAAACCTCTAACCTTTTGTTTACAAGGAAAATACATATTTTTCAGTATAAAAATACGAGAGCTTTGAAAAGCTTCCCAGGACACGATTTAAAAAAGTGATATTAAAACTTTTAGTTTGGGTTAACGGGTTTAACTTTTATAAAAATGTCGCATTATTATAAACTTTTTGATCGAAAGTTTAATGCATGATAAAACATTTATTTCCAAAAAGATAAAATATATGTAAAATTCCCTTCTACAACCTGAAATACTTTAAGCATAGTTTGAACAGGCATCTCACAAAGCCGGCATAGCGGAGGCGACTGCTGTCGGTGGATCCCCTTCTCTGATAGTTGTCGGCCCCGTTCATGGATCGCACTCTAGCCTAACACTAGACGGGATGCGGCCACATGACGAGCTAAAATAAATAATAATACATAAAAATTAAGCTTATGGTCTGATTAATTATGTTTGTCTCTTTTCAGCCTTAGCTTCGTGAAGCCTCTTTCATTCCCTATTCAATTAAAAGACCTTTTTAATCGCTACCGCTGATACCAAAAAGGATGACACAAGAATTTACATAACCAAAATCGCAATGAAATTCCCAAGACTATAACTTTAACAATGTGTCAGCTAGAGCCTGATATGAATGCTTATTAGGTAATAAATTAAGTTAACGGCCGAACAGTAAATTAATATTGTACTTTAGTTGGTAAAGTTTCAAGTATTCTTGTAAAACTCGTGAATAAATTTGTTGAGAATGGAGAATGTGAGTTATTTTTTGATGAAGAGTTTTTTATGTTATGTTATTCTTATGTTACCCTAAAGTGCGGTCAATGAACGGAAACAACTGCTATTACAGATAAATATTAGCTGTCACCTCCGCTATACCAACTTGAGGAGATGAATTTCCACTATTCAGGTTGACAGTGCCCACTCCTCTCGTTATACTTAACTACTCCCAAACTGATCCCAAAAGGTCATTTCACAACATAATAAAATATAGAAATCATTAAAAAATCAAAAACTAAAACAAAAACGCCGCCAAACATAATGGCCACAATACGTATTAAAATTTTAACGTACTATAGAAATGAATTTTTTTTAACAACAAGTATATTCCCAATTCTATGTGAATATTGTTCACAAAATTTCATTGGAGCGTGAAAATTTCTCGGTATAGTGTGAATTTTTTATTTCTATTCACGTGTTCGAATAACGCGCAGATATGTAGTGTTTGAAAGGGATTTTATGTTTTTATCTAAATTAAATTCCCTTCTCTAACAGCAGTCGCCTCCGTTCATGGATCGCACTCTAGTTTAACATCAGGCGGAGTGCGGTCATATGTGTGCTAATAAAAAAATGAAACCAGTGAAAATAATTGTAAACACATTTTTAAGACATTGTTTTTATTAAATGCGGTCATTAATGTGGAGTCACGATAGCGGATAGAATGAAGAGTAGTGTTGTGCGCGATAGATGTGCTTTGAAAGATGATGTAGTGACGAGAATTGAGAAAGGAATGCTTCGATGGTTTGGGCACATGGAAAGGATGAATGTAAGGAGATTGACGAAAGGAATATATAAATCTGATGTGAATGGATGCGTTAAACAAGGCAGACCCAGAGACATCCTCATGAAAGCTGGGCTGCCTAGTGCCCATAACCGTCGGGCGTGCATGAAGAGAATTGTGTGAAGGAAGCGAGGGTGTTGTGTCAGGATCGTGGTAAGTGGCGTTCCGTTGTCTCTGCCTATTCCTGTGGGAAAAAGGCGTGACAATTGTATTGTATTGTTTTTATGTAAAAACGGGGAAAATATGATAATTTTTTTAAAATGTCATAATTTTTAAACTAGCAGGCATAAAAAAAAACAAAACCACTACTTACGGGACATCCTGTACATTAATCATTTAGAAACTACGAAATTAAACTGATAAATATACCACTGTGTATATACACCAATAAAATCATTACGTTTACTACGAATGTATGTGTATTCGTAGAGCGCATATTGATTTGGTTGTTTGCCGTCACACAACCATTTGCGGTCAGATTTAGCAAATATTGACCAAAGCTGCGAGCTCTAACTATGCGAGAACGTTTAGAAAATATCAATCGATGCTTTATTAGAATATTTTGAGTTAGGAAATGTAAACAGAGATTGTAAATCAACTTAATTACTAATGAATTAAGAGATTTAGAGATAAATAGAATACAAGAATGCTGCCGCTATGGGTGCTTCCCTATTTTTATTGGGTCCGTATGACGGTGCGGTGGGTCGCCTTGTCCCAAATTCGTTATTGGGAGCTTTGCCTGGGACGCAAGTACAAAATTACAGTGTTATTAAGATATATAAACGGAAACGCTTGTTACTACAGATAAATTTCTACAGGCAGCATTCGCCTTCGCTATGCCGGCTTGAGGAGATGAATGTGCGCCATCCAGATCTGTTTAGCTTACGTAGTATTTCTACTTAACCTTTTGAGCCAAGCGTAACTTTAGCCTACTTCCTAGAAACATTGTCAAGTAAATATGAAAATGTAGTTTTAATTAACAATATCACCATCGCCCAGCAAAATTAAAATGATTTCCCGTAGGACATTACATATGCCTCGATGCCAATTTTAATTAAATTCATAATTACTTTTTATATTTGTTTTTGTTCTTTAATGCGAACTATCTATATAATAAAAATCAATTGCTGGTCGTTAGTCTCGCTAAAACTCGAGAACGGCTGGACTTATTTCGCTAATTTTGGTTTTGAAATATTTGTGGAAGTCCAGGGAAGGTATCAAAGGTGAGTAAATATGAAAAAATGCTTGGAATATAGTAAAAACAACAATTTCGCTTTCCCTTAGAAACTATTCCTTTGGCTTTGAATGTCAAACATTTGATGTTCGTCCCGTCGTTTAGAAATCAATTAAATTTAAAAGTCGTTCAGAAATGCTTTTATTTATTGATTCTGAGGCGGTACGAAGTTTGCGGTCTCAGCTAGTATTATATAAATATTGAAGTATTTTTTTTATAGGAGCAGAATCAAACCGTTAGGGATTTTTTACTATGATTGAAGTGTCCATTTGCAAAAATTCAGATTGCTATTGCAGTAGTGTGAAGGCCAGCTATAGCGAGAGCTGTTCTAGAGTGAAGAAACGACGGTAAAGAGACATAAGTGATAAAGTATATATTAATTTAAACGATAAAAGATATTTGTGGTATCAATTAATGGCTCTTAGATGTAAATATTTATATTAAGTTATGTTTTATAAAAGCTGTTCGATGCCCTAATAAATAAAATAAAATAAAATAAAATAAAATACTTATATTTAATAATATGTAGGTATATTGTAAAAAATGTATAAATATATGTTTTTAATAAAAAAAGTCAACATATATTTTATTTAAATAGTGTGAAACTGTAATATTATAAATTAATAATATTGTACGTAAAACACGCGAGTATCTGAAGAGGGAACGAATATGACGTAAGCTGAAGCGAGACTATCTATATTCTATTTCTAATAGAAAGTATAACCTCACCCTTATCAGAAAAGCTGTAGCAATACTACTAGTAGGTTAATATGAAAATCTTCGATAAATAATAATGGTGATAAATTTATAATACGAATAATTGTGGAACAATTTATTTTATTGTAGCTCGGCATGTGACAACACTCCACCTGATGTAAAGCTAGAGTGCGGTCCATGAATGGAAACAACTGCTACTACAGAGAAACCTGTGCAGGCAACATACGCCCCTACTATGCCGGCTCCAGGAGACGAGCATGTACCATCTTGATTGACAGTGCACAATCTCGTTATAACTGGTTACTTTCAAACCATTCCCGAGACGCGACAAGGTCACTACACGGATGTTACATTCGAAAGTGGTGGTACTACCCCAGGACGGCAGACTGGACAGATAATAATCATCAGTCTGCCTACCACTCTTTAATAGTGCCTATAGGCACTGAGCGACCAAAGTACATATAACAAAGTTACATTGGTACCGGTCTTTATCGAGGTTCGAACACGAGTCTCATCGATTGTGAGTTAACGCATCTTACCGCTAGACTACGGCCGCTCTTTAACATTATACTAGTTAATTTTCCAAAAAAAACTGTGTTACATTTTTATATATATCAGCTCGTTCGATTTAAGCAAGAGCCCGCTTCATGAACAGAAACAACTGCCTACAGAAAAAATTAAATGTTTATATCTCGCCTCCACTATGGCTTGAGATGCATCATCC
The DNA here is from genome assembly GCA_948150575.1 of Tinea pellionella. Taxonomy (NCBI): domain Eukaryota; kingdom Metazoa; phylum Arthropoda; class Insecta; order Lepidoptera; family Tineidae; genus Tinea; species Tinea pellionella. Next base: position 1,902,344 of record OX411259.1, read on the forward strand.
CATCCAGATTTCTTCTTTTTAATTATTTATACACTAAGTTCTTACATAGTTTTATCCCAATACCAATATCTTCATGTAACGTAATATAACCAATATAATGTGAAATAGATGTACTGGTATAATCATATTAACCTAAATGATTTGTTTAATTCCGGATAGATTTTTATATAATTTACTATAACAGTATGATTATTATTTTTATGTGGTTGTGGACAAGGATTGGGGACCCGCGCAAAAAAGGATCTCCTTTCAGAATGCAGTGTATCTCCAGCCTAAATGATTGTTCCTCATCAGCCAACAAATTGATGAAACACGACTCTATCAGTAATTACAATTTATATCACCAATATCATTTGTAATACAATAACCGCTTACTGATAATATTTTGTTTGTTATTCGTCGAGTGGGTTTTGTTTGCGTTTTTTTTTATTATTGTAGCTCGGCATGTGAACACTCCGCCTGTTGTAAAGCTAGAGTGCGGTCCAACTGCTACTACAGAGAAACCTGTGCGAGCAGCAGTCGCCTCCACTATGCCGGCTTGAGGAGACGAGCATGTACCATTTAGATTGACAGTGCACACTCCTCTCGCTATACCGGGCTACTTTCAAACCATTCCCGAAACGCGACAAGGTCACTTCACGGGTGTTACATTCGAAAGTGGAATACGCATGTATAAAAATGATGAAAATTTAATTTATCTGTAGTAGCATTTTTAGTTCGTGGACCGCACTCCAGCTTTACATCAGGTGGGAGTCGTCATATTGCGAGCTACAATAAAAAAGGCAAGAATATTTATATTTAGTTTTGTATTTTTACCTATTTATAGTAATTAAACCTATTTATAGAAATTTCTGCAGGCAGCAATCGCCTCCGCTATGCTGGCTTGAAGAGACAAATATGCAGTATTCTGTTTGACAGTTCACATTCCTCTCGTTATACTTTACTACTTTCAAGTTGATCCCGAAACTCGGCAAGGTCACTTCACGGGTGTTACACTTGAAAAGTGGTGGTACTAACCTAGGACGGCAGACTGGGCAAATAACCATCATCAGTCTGCCAAATGATATATATTTAGTTCTTTTAATAGTAACGTTTAAGTTACTACTAGTAATTAAAAGTTATTTTTAATTACTTTTACTTAAATTTAAATTTCGTTTATCTCTTACAAAGGATTTTGTAACTTTCTCGTCGCAATTTCTGTAATTGAATGAAAAGTTTTTGGAGACAAGTCAGACTTAATGATTTGTAAAGTTAAGTGCGTCGTATATTACATCTTTTTCTTGCAGTAGCTCGGAATATGACTACAGTCTCCTAATGTTAAGTTAGATTCTATGAGCGGAAACAGCTGGAACTACAGAGAAATATCTGCAATCAATAGTCACCTCCACAAATCTTTTTTTATTGTATCTCCACATATGACTAAAGCTAGAGTGCGGTCCGTGAACGGAAACCACTGCTACTAGAGAGAAATCTCTACCGGCAGCAGTCACCTCCGCTATGCTGGCCTGAGGAGACGAGACTCCTCTCTCTATACCTGGCTACTTTCAAAGTGCTCTCGAAACGCGACAAGGTCACTTCACGGGTGTTACATTCGAAAGTAGTGGTACTGCCCCAGGACGGCAGGCTGGGTAATTAACCATCATCAGTTCGCCTACCACTCTTTAAGAGTGCCTATAGGCACCGAGGGACCAAAGTGTATATAACATAAATAGTTACATTGATACCGGTCAGAATTAGCGAGGTTCGAACACTGGTCTCATTGATCGTGTGTTCACGCGTCTTACCGCTAGACCACAGCCGCACTATATTTACAATCAAATCAATTGTAGAAATGTTCGATAGATTTAGCGAAACTAATTTATTCATATAACTTAAATGTATTCAGCAAGTTATCTTAAGTCAGAATGTTTGTAAAATGCAAATGAATCTGTTGCAATATGTAAATTGGATTAACTTCTAGAAATGTACGAATATAACGGCTGTTGTTCACAGAGACGAATAGCTGGCGTCTATCGTGGAGGTGGTAAAACGAGCGGTGCCCGATCTGATTCGGTTGTTAAGTTACATGTGTCTATCTTCAAAGTAAAACATTGTTTTATAAAAAAACGTACTGACATGACCATACTATATAATATTTGTAGAGGTACAACGACATTGACAGAACTAATTAACTATATGACCTCACGGATTCCTCTTCGCAAAACTCGCCCGCAATGCCTTTTCTATATATTTAAAACCAACACTAACCTAGGTCGCACGGTCCCGATACATAGAATGTGCGATACATTTCATGGGTGTTGACTTATTTAGCAATTCACGCGCGGCCTTCAAAACAAAAATATGGAAGGCAGTAATCCTCAACGTCAGCACACAATAACCACCGCCGCTGGCTATGCTTCGGGGGCTGCCGCACAATGTCTAATTGAATGACCGAACTGCATCCTAGTAATATAGTAACAATTGTCTGAGTATTTATTTATTGTTGGTGAAAGTGCACAATCATTGTACATAGTGGGAAATTTATTTGGTGGCGGGTACATTTTTTGTATTTTATGTTTTAATTTTTCTTTGTTTCTGTTTCTGATTCTGCCTGTCGCTGTCTTTTCTCCAAAATAAATAAATAAATCCCATTTTTTTTATTAGTAGACTATGTTAATCTAAAGTGCGAGCCATGAGTGGAGACCGTTCTATCGCAAAGGAATGCCTGCAGGCTACTCCTTGAGGAAACCAAAAGCGATTAGTATAGATTCCCCACTACCACAGAATGGCGGACTGAGCTAATAACCATTAACAGTCAGCCTATCACTGTTTAAATTACCTCTTTGTTTTTATTATTCAGAAGTTTTTAACACTGATATTCTAGGCGTTAATATAAATAAAATATTCAAGTAAACTCGTGAAACAGTACAAACTGCTACACATACGTAATGAATGTTTTAAAAATTTAAATATACAATTTTCATTTCAGCAACATGCGCATGTCCGAGGAGTTGATGATACGATTGTGTATGTCGCGATATCAGAACCATAAATAGTGTAAAACAAAAATCGATTTATTTTTTTAATTGACAATCTATGTACGTACACTAAACAATATGCTTATTTTTATTAACCGACTCCAAAAGGAGGAGGTTATCAATTCGTCGCGTATTTTTTGTGGCGATGTTACCTCATATCTTCGCCGTTTGTGGACTGATGATTCTTTCTTTGTTGGATAGAGTATATAAAAAATATAAAATATTTCATCTCTAAGGGTGAAAAATTAGATGTTTCGCCGTTTGGGAACCGATTTTAAGAATTTGTTTTAAAATCTGCGTGTAATGGATGTGGTGGACGCGGAAGTGGTATGTTGAGAGAGGAGTCGCTGGGGCCCCATAATTTCTGCCTAATTGCTAATTTCTGCTATTTTTTTTGCACATTTGTGCTTTATTAAATTTGTTATTAGAATATTTGTTATATAGAAAGACAGAAAAGAGGAAATTCGATACGGTCACGTGAAGCGCGCACAGACTGCTGTGTGCTGTTTTTTTCTATTAAATTTTTATCACTTTTGAAATGCTTTATTAATTTAAGGGCTTTTAAGTAAATTTGACGTTTAAGAAAAATCCTTGGTCCCGACAATCTGACGTTTACAAGGAGTGATCCCTACAGCGAGGCAGTTATGCATAATCATGAAGTCTAGATTGAAGGTACGGGTAAATGTTTAAAATGACAGCTGGAATTGGGCTCGCCCGGATTTATGTTATTAAGTTATGTTTGCTGTTAAAATATCTTTAGGCGATATTTAAAAGAAAATATCTGCCTTCATTCATGCTGCGTGTCTCAAGGGTGTGGACAGGGGACCAAAGATTTATTAAGCCACAATCATTCCTTGACATGTTCACACACAATAGAAAATTGTGAAAATTAACATTGTGAAAGCGAATTTCTCCTTGTCCAGCGCCACTTGCTATCACAATCTTTATGGTCACGGCTGATTTATAACCATTTATAACGAGTACAGTGCGTGATGTACGGCCTACAAGAATATATAGACGAACGTGACCGACTTGAGGAGTTTTTTTTTTATTGTAGCTCGGCATGTGACAACACTCCGCTTGATGTAAAGGTAGAGTGTGGTGTGGAGAAACCTGTGCGGGCAGCAGTCGCCTCCACTATGTCGGCTTGAGGAGACGAGCATATACCACATCTAGATTATCAGTGAACATTCCTCTCGTTATACCTGGCTATTTTCAAACTATTCCCGAAACGCGACAAGGTCCACTTCACGGGTGTTACATTCGGAAGTGGCGGTACTACCCCAGGACGGCAGACTGGACAAATAGTGCCTATAGGCACTAAGTAACCAAAGTACATATAACAAAGTCACATTGGTACCGGTCAGAATTAGCGAGGTTCGAACACGGGTCTCATCGATCGTGAGTAGACGCGTCTTACCGCTAGACCACGGCCGCTGTGTTTGAAACTCTCAAAAATATATTTTTATAGTAGATCGAAATGTGACCCCACACCATCTGATATTAAGCTAGAGTACGGTCTACGAGTAGAGATAACTGCAACAACAGACAAGTATCTCCGAGCAGCATTCCCCTCCACTATGCTGGCTCGAGTAGACGAATGTTCTGCGTCACTCTGATCAATGTAGCTACATTATATTGTCATTAGCTTAGTATTTATATTAGCGTAGTATACCCTAGCTAAGATTTTTACACATTAATAATTATTTGTATAATCGCTTTTTACATACCTTCCCCCTCCCCCTCCCCCTTTCTATATCTTACCCCTAATTATCCCTACTTCCCTTTTAGCAATTAGGTGATATAACAATCTAGTGCGCGAACTCTTAAATGTGAACTCATACTGTTACTAGATCCCACAGGACAGGCCAGACCTAGTGTGGGATCCACCAGTAAACAAATCCTGTAAACATTATTATTTTAAATAAAGTTATTATTATTATATGCATTAAAAAAAAGAAAAAAACTTCCTTTATTACTAAACTAAAAAGGCAATTGCTTGATTGATTGAATAGCCAATACACCTCTAAGAGGGTAATATAGCACAAAATGACCTCATCATCATTTGTAAGATATTGTAAGTAGTTTTATTTGATCCGTGATTTTGAGCCTTATATGATTCAGATAAAGTTTAATAGAGGTGATTATAATATACCTAATTTATTAATGTGTATTTTACTAATATAAAAAAATGCGAAAGTATGTTTGTTTGTTTTCCCGAACCACGTTTAAACAGCTGATTAAATCTTGATAAAAATCTGAATTCGAACAAAACATTAACAATTAGGTTCAACAGTTTCAAATGCTAACAACAATAAAACTACTAAATTTACATAGTCTTAAACTCACAATTATGAACTTTTGAAGAGAATTCTAAATTAATTCTGTTTCAGTTGTGTTATCTTTTAATTTCCTATTCCAATTTTATTGTGTTCACACAATACTGTATATGTGTGAATGAATATTACAAATTTCAATTTCTACTGCCTTTTTTTTCTCCGCCTTGTTTTCCATCGTTCGAATTGTAGGAACAATTGAAATTCTGCAAATTAATTCTTATATGCTACGTAATGCTTAATAATCCCTTTCTTTTATGTTTTTATTAGTACAACGTGATCACTTCACTCAATCTTAAGCTAGTGCGTTCCATGAGTACGACAAAAAAAATGTCTGTAAGCATTGATATACTCGTATATGACAGAACGGGAGAGCGGTCCAAGGCTTCTATCCTCCATTTGTTGGCGATAACTAATAAATACAACGTGTCCGCCACGTGGCGTGTTTTTCAGAGACTCCGTCAAAGCGTAACGATGCTTTTGTTTCATATCCAGTTAGTGCTTGTACTAATTTTGTTCCAAGTTAGTTTCCGTAATCGTTCAAATTAGAGTCCGTATTCATGACCGTTCTGATATATACAACTAGATGTGCAATAACGCTCTCAATGTGACGTGAGAGAAAACATGACCACAGCCACGTTTAGGTTCTCTATCAGTTAGTATTTGACTTGACGGTAACATTGTCAAATAGACTTCTTATGTCAAATTTTTGCACCTCTTGTATATATTTCAATGTCTGTACGTATGTTAGTATGCCAGGTTGACATGCAGACGAAATGCATGGATCATTCACGGGTGTCATTATTCAAAAGTGGTTACGGCAATAGACTGGGCTAATAACCAATGTCTAAATAAAATATATTAAATAAAACAAAAGCAGCTTTTAGCCTTCACAGCAATTAGACGAATGACCTCGATAAAATAATTATATATTAAATATTAAAATCTATGTGCATACTCGTATTCCACCATCCCAAGGTTATCTATACTTAGTTATAAGGCATTTTGTTTGAAAATTAATAACAAATCAATAACAGCTGTTACCAAAGTTGTTAGAGTAAAATATTTCGACAGATAAACTTTTAGACAAACTATTCATGGCGATAAACTTTTAGACAAACTATTCGTGGCGATAAACTTTTTGCAGACACACATGTTTATTATAAATCATCATTGCTTTGAGTACAATCTTTAAAGTAATCAAAAACTGAACGGTTTTACACTAAGCTTGTGTAAGATGTACAGTGCAGACGGAATGATATGGTCATGACATACTCAAAGCGGCTTGTAAAGCTTTTCAATAGATGTGGTTTAAAAGAATATATAGTGACGAGGATTGTGAAAGGAATGCTTCGATAGTTTTTTTTTTGTTTTATATGGCGTAATACAATTTGCCAGTGTCAAAGTAAATATTTTTGTATCAATATAATAACATTGTACATCACGAGTCATTCATTCATCACACCAAACAGTCAGGTCAAGTCAAATAAGTCAAAAATTGTTCCAGTAAAGTTTTTGTGGTCAACCTGACGTCTCAAGATGGCCGCCAAAACTCGCTTCGATAGGATCAGTAATAGTAGATTGATGAAAGAATTTATAAAACTGATGTGAACAAGGCAAGGTAGACCTTGTGTTAAACAAGGCAAACCATTAAGTTGACAGTGCACACCCCTCTCGTTATACCTGGCTACTTTCAGACTGTTTCTGAAACGTGACATTTCACTTCACGGGTGTTACGTTTGAAAGTGGTGGTCGAAACCATTGATAGTGCTATACTAGATGTGCAATAACGCTTCCAATCTGACGCGAGAGAAAAGATGACCGCAGTCACCTTTAGGTTCTCTGTCAGTTAGCATTAAACTAGACGGCAACATTGTGAAATCGTTTGAAGGGGCCTACGCTTTTTTCATGTCAGATGTATGAAGTTTGCACCTTTGGAGTGATAGGAGACACTCCAATTAAATAAAATACAACATGTTGTTGCTTGAGTAAAAATATATTTCATACTGCATTAAAAAAACAAAAGAACGAGCTTGTCATATTTCTGACATATTACTTTATAAAACAAAACTATTAAATAGAGGTCGCCACACATATAATCTCTATGGTCGAAACATAGTGCCCATAACCGTAGAATGGTCAGTTGTGTCAGGATCGTGGCATGTGGTTGTCTCTGCCTATTCCAATGGGTAAAAAGCGGGACAATTTTATCGAATGATTAAAAGCTTATTCAATTATTAAAGAAAAAAAAAATATCAGAAAATGCTTATTGTATAGTTCCTACACCCGATTAAAACGGCAGCTAAAAATTTCTAGGTAAATTTTAAAAACCAATAGATTTGCAAATGCTATCAATCACTAACTTACTCTGATCAGGGGAACAAAAATGAAAGCTTAATATAAAAATATTCCAATATTCAGGAACATTACTCAATATGTCGATTCAGGTTGTCATTGGTTGATGACAATCGTTAAACTAATTCGGGGGCATACGGGATTGGACCGTTTTTGAAAAATGGTACACCATTAGCACTCTTGATATTCTTAAAACTGAACTGTTTTAAATATTGTAGCAGATATGTTTATTCGATACTTATTTAGAAAACAGAGATGTACTGGTTTTTTTTTCAATTCAATTTTCACTATAATTTGATTTTTTTGTTTGTATTATATAATTTGAATTATTCATTGACGGGTAATAAAAAATATATATTACTAGCTGACCTGGCAAACTTCGTACCGCCTCGGAATCAATAAATAAAAAAGCATTACTGAACGACTTTTAAATTTAATTGATTTCTAAACGACGGGACGAACATCAAATATTTGACATTCAAAACCAAAGGAATGGTTTCTAAGGGGAAGCGAAATTGTTGTTTTTACTATATTCCAAGCATTTTTTTCATATTTACTCACCTTCCCTGGACTTCCACAAATAATTCAAAACCAAAATTGGCCAAATCAGTCCAGCCGTTCTCGAGTTTTAGCGAGACTAACGAACAGCAATTGATTTTTATTATATAGATATATTTGCCATTTATTTATACTTATCACAATAAAAATTATTACCACATTAAAAAAATATAATATAATTTTATAATAACATTTTTTTTTACATTTGCTTTCAATCTTACAATTTGACTCAAAATAATCTTAACCTTCTTCAAGAATAGGGTTGCTATTACAGCTTTTATAGGTTCGTCTTAAGGATTACGGCGCACGAAGTAATTTTTCACATAAGTACTCTTGACAAATCTGCGGCTTAAAAACCTACCTAAAACCTATCATTTACCCCTGAATATACAATTTTATAATCTATTGCCTGATTCTCTTGCTCTAGGTACACGATTTTTTAAATTAATATTCTACCATTGGATACAACAATTACAGACACTATGCGTTTTTCCTCCACCCCTCCAAACAAAAAAAAAATCAGTTTCATAAAATTATGAAAATTGAACAAAGTAAGCATTGGAGTAGTCAATCCGACTAATTTTTTAACACGATGGTATAAGAGCTGTGTTCAGTAATATAAAGAGGTCAGAGCATCCTTTCGCAAAGGGTAGGGTGGGAGGTAGGAGGTTTGATTTCGACCTCAGCCTGTGCAATGTTGTAAAATTTTTATAATAGTTAAATAATAACAACTCTAACATTTGAATGCAATATGCCAAATAGAACTTGCAATAAAAATGGTAACAATAGTTAGTGCTTCCAGTTTCTATGTATCTGTATTTAATAATTCACCCCAAACGATAATTATCTGGAATTATTTATGACTCTGCCACAATAACAGAGTCGTATCTAATTGTACAATATATAGAATATAATAGACACCAAAATTTTGGGTTTGGTTTACTTAATATTTATTACTTCAGCTTCGCTTTCGGGAACAAATAAAACTTTATGGTAGAGATATGTTTATGAAGTTAATTCTATTATATATTTTTATTGAAGCTTGGCATAAGACAACACTCCGCCTGATGTAAAACTAGAGTGCGGTCTATGAACGGAAACAACCGCTTTGCCGGCTTAAGAAGACGAATGTCCACCATCCAAAATGACAGTGCACACTCCTCTAGTTATACCTGGCTACTTCCAAACTGTTGTCCATCTGAAAGTTAATAGTATAGTTCAAAGGGAGAACAAAGAAATATCTACAGCTAAATGTATTAGGTTTTAATGGAAAAATCACATTAATCACTTATTTCTGTCGTTATTCATCGTTAGCAGTCAGAGATTGATTTATTATTGAACTATGTTCTTTTTCTATCTATTCAGAACTTTTGTTTTATGGTAGCTCGGCATGTGACAATGTCACAATCTCGGGTCAGATACTAGACCAATAACCTTTATCTGTCTATCATAGACTACATAACCTCATGATGCAGAGATATTGTAATGAGGCGGCATAGTGGGATCTACTTAGGAATGCTTCGATTGCTTGGGCACATGGAAAGGATGAGTGAAAGGAGATTGACGAAAGGAATTCATGAATCTGTTGTGAATGGACGCGTTAAACGAGGCAGGCCCAGAAGGGTGTTTGATCAAATCCTTATGAAAGCCACCCATAACCGTGGGGCTTGTATGAAGAGAATTGTGGACGTGAAGGAAGCTAGGGAGTTGGGTTGGAGGATCGTGGCAAGCGGCGTCTCTCTCTGCCTATCTCTATGGGAAAAAGGCGTGACAATTGATAATGATGATTTTACGTTAATTGAATTAAAAGCATAAGAAAAAGTTGTAGGAACAGATTTTATCGTGGGCGTAATATTGTGATTGAAAGTGCGTTTGTTGTACCACACAAATATACACACGCACACACACAAATAGATGACTTATAGTTGTTGAGGACTGAAGTACCATATTGGTATTCATTCCACGAAATCTTTAGTGCTAGACTATTCTTGATAGAATAACAAGTTTATTTTTGGCGGAAAAATTATGTGCTTTTAGATATTTGATATCAAGATATGTTTTCCTAAGAAACAAACACAATAAATAATATAGGCACTTGCTCATCTTTAGACTCTACCATGATGGCTTCGGAAAGGCGTATGCCGAGAAGACTCCAACAAGAAAAAAAATATATATCTAGCATGACACAAATATAACATTTACACTAAAATATAAACTATTCATATTACTATTTTTAAAAACATATTTTAAAAACATTATAATATATTGTGTCAATAGGTCACCTTTACTATATCGACTTCAAGACACTCCTCTCGTTATACCTGACTACTTTCAAACTATTCCCGAAACGCGACAAGGTCACTGCACGGGTGTTACATTCGAAAATGGTGGCACTGCCCCAAGACGGCAGACTTGACAAATAACCATCAAGAGTCTGCCTACCACTCTTTAATAGTGCCTATAGGCACTGAGCGACCAAGGTACATATAACAAAGTTATATTGGTACCAGTTACAATTAGCGAGGTTCGAACACGGGTCTCATCGATCGTGCGTTCATGCGTCTTACAGCTAGACTACGGCCGCTACTTCCAAACTGTTCGAAAGTGGTAGTCCTACCTCAGGATGGCACACCGGACTAATAACCACCAGAGGTTGGTAACTCTACTGACTGATTTTTTATTAATTTCTTATAATTATTAAGATCGTAAAATTCTGAATAAGATGTCTAAGAAGCTTTGTATAATTATGAACTTCATAAATGTATTAAGTTCTGAAGCAGTAAAACAAAAGACTTCGTAATTGGAGTAAATTAACAATAAAAATAAGTTAACAATCTATAAAAAATGTTTTGTTCCAATAACAATGTCTTCTAATGTAACAAGTTATAGAAGTACTAATTAAACATGAAATGGCATCAGTAATTAGTCAAATAATAAAAAAAGTAATTTCGTATTCTTCTTTGCCATGAAAAGCGAAGAAACTTATGTATTTTTTAACGAGTATAAAGTTATAGTATAATGTTTAATAAATCAATTTTCACTAATATTCAAATAGTGGTAGGTAGACTGATGATGGTTATTAAATTACATACCACAACTTTTAATTGTAAGATGTGTTTTGGGATCAGCATCTCCTGTCTAGGGAATAGTATCTCCTGTCAACCTAAATGGTGTTTACTCGTTTATCAAGCCGGCATAGCCGAGATGATTATTTCCTATAGATGTCGATATTTTTGGGCTATAAGAAAAAATATCGTACTTTTTAAATTGTGAAGATGAGTAGTGGTGTTCTAATGATACGAGTGGAGTCTGCACTGATAACCTGGACAGTGCACATTCATTTCCGCTAGCCGGCATAGCGGTGTTGACTGCTACTTGCAGAAATGTGATAGGTTGTCATATGCCGAGTTACTATAAAAAAACTTCACCTATTTATTATAAACAGTTGAGTGCAGTTCTACAAACTTAGATATGTTTTAAAAACACGTACCAACTTGGTTATCCTCTCGACACCAATAGGTTATAGCGAATTTATTATTCATTTCAAGTCTCAAACTTTCAAAGTTGCAAAACTTGTACTTTTTTTTTCTCTGCTAAATGCAATCAGTGCATAAAGTAAAGAAACAGACGGTCAGATGCATGTTTATTTTTATTCTATCACCTTTCGCATTTGCCTTTGATTATACTGGCCAAAATATTGTACTAACAAAAATATCGTTGTCCCATTCGCACGTGGATGGTTTACTTGTTTTCTGAAACACGTTCTCGCACTGAATACTCGAAGCTACAGGAGTTTCAGTTCAGTCCGCGTCTAGCGGCGGGGGCGAGCGGTAGAACAGCTTGTTGCCGCTTTACGTTTCACCGCTAAAATTAACATCGTCGATATCCACGTTAAAGTTAATTTATTTCGCATGCAAAATTGGAGTGGGTTAGCGATTATACTGCGAAGTAACTTTTACTTTACTAATAAGTTACTGTTAAAGTGAAGTTTAGTAAAATACGATTTATTATTTTATTAAACAGTTTAAAGTGATGGATTTAAAGTGGAAAGCTTATTTTAGCTAACTGACTCATTTGAAATTCAGTGATTGTTTTAGTGTAATTAGCTTGTTAACCCTGCTCCTATGTAACCCTTGGTCCAATTATATATGACTTTACCCTATCTATATCAATAAATATTCATATCTCAAATCGTAACATATTTTTGAAATTTCTTATAATAAAAAAACATATATGTATATCTAGTGTGGTCCAATTTAGTGAAATAACGAATACTATTGTAACATTATTATTAGTGGTGGTGGTGTATAGTGGTGGAAATTTGGACATATCTTATTACTTTTTTGGTATTTTGAAAAGTTTGGGGCCAAATAAAAAGCCAATATCTATTACTACGAAGATTTTCTAGGATTGGTAAGATTTATTTTTTATAAATTTTCTGAGTATAAGAAACCTTATTAATAAATAATTTCTAATTAATCTTAAGCTTTATTTCTTATGGCTTTTGGTGTAAATTGGAACAACATATCAATTTAAAATACCTTTTAAAATATCATTATACTATTTGTCACAATTACAAAATTTAAATACACTTTTTTATTTTAGCAATTATTATTGAAAGCTTTGATTTATCTCAACCTTAAAATAATATTATTTTTGGTAGACAGGGCTTCGTATAAGCTCTAATTTATTTTGGTAACAGGTTAATAAAAAAATTAATATTTCCGGTGAAATAGAATAAAATGGATTTTATATAAAATCGGATGTGTATCCAATTTTGTGACAGATAAATTTTTTTATGACGCAACGAAAATGAATCCTACATATTAAATAAATAAATAAATACTAATGGTAAATAGAAAACAAATAGAAAAAGGGTCAATTTTTAATGTGTGTATTTTTTTTAGTAATTTAATTAAGTATTTAATAAATTAAATCATTTTCTTTAAAGCTTTCAAAAAACATATATTTTATAGTAAATTTTGACAGGCAGTAGTCGCCTACGCTATGCCGGTTTAAGGAGACGAATATGCACTATCCATTGACAGGGCATTAAGTTATATCAAAATCGACAATATAATTGTTAATATTAATTAATAACAGTGATAAGGATAAACCCGGTACAACTACACAAAAATAACACAACTAAAGTGACGGTGATAGTGAACTCGTGAAGTGAGTCTAACATGCATCATGTAATGAAACCTAACGAAGGGTTTCAAGTAATTTAGGTCATGTAGGTCAGACGGTAGGTGTCTTGCATAAAAACCTGCCTCACATTCAAGAGGGTGCTTTAAGCAAACTTCATTATGAACTTTGTAAGGTTAGAATGAAAATTTCTAAGTGCATTTGAATTTCTTTGAAAAGACAATGCCCATTTTTGTGCCTATTTGATATCTCATAGCACAAAACAATTTTAAAATAATTTTTTTTTCACTCATTTATTTAATTACAATTATATCACTTATCAACAACAAACAATGTTTAATTACATTGTCATTAATTTTTAAAGCATTTAATATAACAAAAAACTCAAATATTGCATCAGAAAAAGTCGAATTACTTAATAACACACCACTTTCGTTTCGACCACATCCATTACTATCTATCATCATGTAGAGGGCGCTCCTGACCCGACTCTTTCCGAACAGTTGACCAATCTGGCTGAGCAAGATCTTCCTAGGGCGCCCCCTTCCGACACTGCTATCCACTTTTTTGTTTATTGCAGCTCGGCATGTGACAACACTCCGCCTGATGTAAAGCTAGACTGCGGTTCATGAATGGAAACAACTGCTACTACAGAGAAATCTGTGTGGGCAGCAGTCGCCTCCACTATGCCGGCTTGAGGAGATTGACAGTGTACACTCCTCTCGTTATACCTGCCGCCCTTCAAACTATTCCCGAAACCTGACAAGGTCACTTCACGGGTGTTACATTCGAAAATGGTGGTACTACCCCAAGACGGCAGACTGGACAAATAATCATGCCTACCACTCTTTAATAACTTTCGCGCATATTTTCCCAATAAGGTATTCTATATTATTTTTGTAATAATATTGTGTAATGGATTTATTTAACTGTTCGTAGGGAAAACGATCCGTTTAACATATATTGGATTTGGGCATTAATCGATGCATGCAGTCAATAAAATTTTTTTTCTTGAAATTTTATTGCGTGAAACATGGTGTTAGTAAAAAGGTGTTAAATGAGTTACAATTTGTCCACATGTTTCGCCACATTTTACGGCGTGCAAAACTTTGTATAAACATAGTGTGTATAATATACGATATTATTAAATTACAACAATTTTTTAATATATCAATATCACATTTAAATAGGTATGTCAATTAACAATTAAATTATTATTATTACGAGTATGTCAAATCTATGAAATCTTTTTATTTTATTTACTGTATCTAACGTCAATACAATTTAATTATGTCAATACTGTGAGGGCTTTATTTTCTATTTAACACAAATATATATGTATATGAACCCGTTTAATACTGTATTACATAATTATGAATATAGAAGTACAACCGTATTGCTTTTATTAACATATTACGTCTAGCACACTGCGCCGGCGCCGCGGCGGCCATTAACAACTCTTGACCCTTTATACAGGATGTATCGGGCAACGTGTAAAAAATTTCAAGAGATGACTCAGTAAGTGATTCTGAACAGAAATTAATTTAAAAAATAAATACTTTTTTTATATCCAAATGTCCGCATTTTCCTTGCAGAAATATACATAATTTGCTACAAACACGCGTAATCGTTGTGTCGTCGGGCGGTACATCAAACAAATGACCTTGCCTTTGATCAACGCCGACAACCTTTGCCGCCTCGCCTTTGATCTGGCGCCGACAAGCCGTGTGCCGGCACACCTGCAACGGCGGTCCACGTCGGCCGGTCCATTTATAGACCTTTCGTTTTTGTGATAATACCATACACGAGAACTTTTATTTAGTAAATTTATTTTTTGAGGGGTGTTCATCCCTCACTTCATATTTACCTTAATTTTTTTACACGTTGTCTGATACACCCTGTATATGACAGTTATAGTGATGTGCGGGCGCAGTAGGGTTGTGCCCGCTACGATAATCGATTCCTCATGAATTTATGTTCTAACAATACTTATAATCCAAAAACTTCACTAACGAATGTTCGATAATTTGGTAAACTTTCCGTAATCAATAGACTAATAGGTTACTGTATGAATAGGATTTTAATATAGGTTAGGGAACCCAATTAAGGAGTTGTTTAAGTTGATGTTGATCTTAACACCTGAAATGTCCCCAACTAAACATCAAGTTTGATGAATCTTTGAAACTAGGCATTTGTTAGCTTACCTGTTTCCAGTAGACAAATTTTATCTTGCACGGAAATATTTCAACAGATTTTAGAGGAAATTGATTCGCCTATTTTGTACGTGTAGATTATGTTCACACACGTTTAGGAACAATAAACAATAGAAGTTTTGGCAGCCATCTGAAGACATTAGGTTCTGTCCTAAATTATTTTCCTAAACTTGTGTTTTTTCGAGTTTTCATGTGTAATAATGGTGGATTAAGGCTGATTCACACCGGATGCGTGGCGTGACGTGACACGTGACGTGACGCAAGCCCTGTCACACCGGTAAGAGCGGTGCAGGAATACGTCATATCACGTCACGCAGGTAACTTCTGCACGTGCGTGCGAGCCATTTTTTCATCAGCCATATTGAGTTGAGAGCATTTGGCGAGAAGATGGCGTGCACTCGTCACGCATCTGGTCTGGCATCTTTCATACAGCTTCATGCATTACAACTATTGCGTGCGCGAGTCACGTCACGCCACGTCATGAATTTGCGTGAGTGTGGGCAAACAATTCAAAAGAAGAGAACGTGTATTTTCAATTTCCTTCCAAAACTCCGTAGAAAGTTTTAGTAAAGATTCTGACACTTTACTGAAGCTATTTTTGACTTGGGCTCGACCTGACTGTTTAGTATAATGAATAAATGACTCGTGTTGCACAATAATATTAACATTTGAAGAGGAGTAGGCAGACTGAAGATGGTATTAGTCCAGTCTGCCGTCCTGGGGTAGTACCACCACTTTCGAATGTAACACCTGTGAAGTGACCTTGTCGCTTTTCGGGAATAGTTTGAAAGTAGCCAGGTATAACGAGAGGAGTGTGCACTGTCAATCTAGACGGTACATGCTCGTCTCTTCAAGCCGGCATAGTGGAGGCGACTGCCTGTACAGGTTTCTCTGTATTAGTAGTAGCACTCTAGCTTTACATCAGGCGGAGTTTTGTCACATGCCGAGCTACAATAAATAAATAAAAAAACTTGATACAAATATTTACTGGCAAATTGTTATAATGCCAAAAGAGAAAAAGAAAACATAAATAATTAATTATTATTACACATTAACAACTATAGAAATACGAAAATAAAATTACTTGAGACGGATAACCTGCTATCACCAGATGCCCTCCAAAACTGAACGTACTCATCTCTGACTGACAGTTTGTAGGTTAGAACAGATAATATGAACATTTGCACTACGTCATGAGTGTAAGTGCTCTTACGGTTGATGAAGATGTATGGGCTGGAGTATTGCTTATTTTTTGTTTTATAATACGTAAAAGGAAACTAAATTTACGTTTGCATTTAACAGAGTTAAAGAAATACAGAATCATAAATAACTTACTGCAATTGGCGGTCTTATCACTAAAAACAATTTCTTCCAGACAACCAATTGATATTAAATAAATTGTAAGGAAAAGAGAAAAGCGGGTGATGCAGTCAAGAAGTACCTATTATTAAATAATATAAAATTATTTATAATAAAGATATAAATAATAATATAATAGTAAAATACTATACAATACAATAAAATGTTTTTATTTTTATTTTTTAAATGAATATCTGCCTCTCTCGCTCTTCCTACTTTAATTTTAACTATATTTTTATATTAAATTTAATTAATGTTCTTGCTATGCCCCACCGGAGCCTATTTAATAGACTGTGTATTAATTATATTATGTGACATGCAATAAATAAATATGTGCTATCATCATTGGTAATAAAATTGAGTCAAAGGGCGTACTAAGGGCCAATATCACATTGGAATGAAACAGGTGGGTCATTAGTTTGGAGCCACTCTTATATCTACCTCTTCACACTGCGCTTTAAAGATCCTATGTGTGCTATCTATGATCGAAAACAACTGCTACCACAGATATCTGCGGCCGACTGTACTCTCCGCTATGCTCGCTTGGGGAGACCAATGTGCATCATCCATTGGCAGGGCACACTCGTTATACGCGGTTACTTCCAAACTGTACCCGAACGGTGACTAGGTCACTTCGCTGTTGAAAGTTGTGGTACCACCCCAAGATGACATCATCAATCTGGCTGCAAAAGAGTGAAAAAATATACTAAATAAAAATCTTAAAACATTCTATATTTACAAACAATGTTATATATCTATATAGTCAGCATCGATTCTATTCAATTCAACCTCTTGAAATTCAACTATAAATTTAGGTTGCAACCGTCTACTTTTAAAAGCAAAATGTACTTCACAAGATTTAGGTTTATGCAGTTTATTTACGTCGTATTCACTATTACGTTTCAACTAGAAATATCAAAATATAGGAACAATTTTCCGAATCATTTGCTATTTATAATACACACTTTTGTCCACTCG
Organism: Tinea pellionella; assembly: GCA_948150575.1. NCBI lineage: Eukaryota > Metazoa > Arthropoda > Insecta > Lepidoptera > Tineidae > Tinea > Tinea pellionella. The sequence continues at coordinate 1,920,308 of OX411259.1, forward strand.
GGTTAGTTAATTAAAGAGGTTAGTACCCATAAACCTTGTAACTGGTCTAACTAACTAAACTTTATATTCTCTGAGAGATTCTTTGTTTTAGTAGTTCTACTATATCTATATACATATATAAGCTAGCTTCCAAACTAGGTTTTACTCGTGGAAAAGTATAGTTTTGTATTTTAGGTTATTTAGACCAAGTATGCCATTCGTACCTAGTCACGTTTTATAATAGGTTTGGAAGCACCTGTTTATATGTCGAGAAGGGTATACCCTGTCAACCTGGTGGTGAACACTTGTATCATCAAGCCGGTAGAGCTCGGGACTGCTATTTGCAGATATTTTTCTTTAGTAGCAGTTGGCTGAATTATCGCAGTCTATTATAGTTTAACTATATCAAGCAATATTTTTTCATATACATACTTCTGTTGGGGTGGACAGAGGTTATTTATTCAGACAGATTTATTTTCCATATTAATATATTTCCCCTACATATATCTAAATACATGCTATTAAGGACCACTTAAATTATTATTCAAAAGTATGTCATATGTTAGTGATTAAAAATAAAATATTCAAATATTATTTAGATTTGGGGTTATCAATTACTTTTACTTATGGATTTACATTTAGAAAGCGTGGGTGGTGGCATTTCGTTGTATGTTATTTAAAATATAAATCTGACGTAAAGAAAATGGATTTCACTTCAAATATGAGTATTTTGATTATTCGTTACATTTTTTTTTCTATAAAAAAAAATCGCACAATCGATAAATGGAATGCCTTGCCCTCCCACATGTTCTCCCAGACCATTCGCCTTGGATCCTTTAAGCGGATCTTCAAAGGCACCTTCTCAGGCCGGCATAGTAATGGCGACTGGAGCCACCGCATAAGCGGTCCTCTAGTCGTAAGTGCAAGATCTCCACTGAGCTTACCATCAGGCCAGTCGTGTCATCATAAAAAAAATTGATTTTTTTATAGCAGTTCGGTATGAATATTAATTACACCTTGGTTTCTATTAAGCTAGACTGCGGTCTATGAACTGAAACAACCGTGGAGAAATATCAGCACCGCTATATCGGCATGACTGTCCAGATTGACAGTGCACATTCCTCTCTATTTCTAATCTGATCTCGAACATTTAACTTTCAATGATGTAGCCCTGGAACGGCAGACGTGTCTAAATGATATATTAATGCAGTCGAATTGAAACAAAAGATTTCAATTAAAAACTTAATGTACGCGAATAAATATTCACTCAAACAAAGTCAGGATTGAGTTCTTTGAATTTATTCTATGTACGAGTATATACAAAGCCATGTTTCATTGAAGAATGATTGTACGAAGGTGTAGGTCAATGATACCTTTGAACCGTGAATGAACTAATCTATACAGGTAGATATAACTATAGGTACAAGTATATTATATTAAATCGATAATGTCAACTTGCTATTAATTTAATTGACCAATAAACTTTTATAGTTAAGATATGGCGAACGAAAATACAAAGAATAACTGACGTTATTCATATTGTGTTTAGTACGCTTTTCTTTTAAACTTTTCGTCGATCCAATTTGATGACGCTTTTGCTAAACGCTTTAAGTTAATTTCATTTTAGAACAATTACTAGTTGATTTGATCTGGTGACATTCTTATGAAAGATAGGTCGCCTAGTGCCCGTAACCGCAGAGCTTGTATGAAGGGAATTGTGGATGTGAGGGAAGCAAGCGAATTGTGCCGGGATTGTGGATAATTAGCCGTTGTCTCTGCATCCTATCCTTTAATTTGTTTGAATTATAAAAAAAATAAAATAACCAGGCTCTATCTTGTTCATGATTTTGAAAATATAATGGTGTAAGACTATATTCTAAAAGTTTTCACTGCGCAAAATTTCATCAAAATTGATACTTCACGATTTTTAAATCATATTTATTGGACATCATTAAGAACAAGAAAATAACAGTGTCCAACTTTGTATGGTGCTGTGTTTTGTAGATCCTACAGTTGGCAACACACAGCCCTTTTGTACAATTTTTTAATAACGTACAAATCGACTACATACTTACTATAAATAGTTAAGGTCGTTTCTGTAATTATTAAATACTTGAATTCAAGGACTAGAGTTTATCCAACTATAATACATTACTACACATATTTCAGTAATGACCGATTTTTATAAAAAAGGCTTTTCAATTACTTCTTATAAATTTTTCTTTTTATAGAGTAGAAATAGTACGAATAATATAGCCACTACAGCGACAGAGGGGAATGCACGATCGATGAGACCTGTGTTCAAATCTCGCTGACCGGCACCAATGTGACTACGTTGTCTATAAGTAAGTACAAGGACTACTTTAGTATAGACATTTGAAACAATAATAAAATTATAAATAACAACAATGTAGCATAGTTTCATATAATCCCGCAGGGATAGACAGAGCTGCAACTGACCTATTTTGTATGAGCTGGGTAAAATTAATTTTATACGTATATTTTTTTTGTATAGACCTCAATATTTTTTTACTGAAAAACAAATGATGTTTTTTATAGACAAAAAAATGCGATTCTATTTTTTTAAGTAATCACGGTGTAACATATCCATAGACGTATTCTTTTAAAGAATGCATTCTGAATAAAAACAGATGAATTTATATAAATTATTTATGTTGTAACGAATTTACTCAACGGCTGAAGCTATAGTGCAAAGGAAGACTTATCATAGAGACGGCTAAAAGGGGAAATGGATTAATACCATCAGCTAATTCGAAATGCGCTTGACTGAGTAACCGTGCAGGAGCTTTGAAGGCTTCTAATCAATATAATAATACGGTTCCTTCAGCGTGTAGACGTTTTATACATATGTATATAAAGTTCAATATGTCTATTAATTCTTCACGTATGTAGTGGTATTTATTTATTATAAACTAAAAAATAATATACCGTGGCCGAATTTGTAAGCGTTTCGTGAAAAGCTTGAAATAGTAGCCATGTACAACGTATTAAGCCGGATGGTGCACATTAATCTCTTCAAGCTGGCATAGCGGAGGCGACACGTGCCTGTGGAAATTTCTCTGTTACAGCACCTGTTTTCGTTCATAGACCGCACTTCAGCTTAACATCAGGCATAAAATTAAACTGAACCTTACTTAGAAATAAAACTTTTAAATATTTTTTTCCTTAGACAACCTCTCAAATCATCTTTTAATTTGGATAACTTAAAATAGTTCTAGAGCAACTAAATTCTGTTATACCATAGGCAACGCAAAGCAACTTGCTTCAAACATCACAAATATAGCTAGCTTTTGCATATTCAAATATTATTCGAGGTAATGGGCGCAGTAGATTACTACAAAATATGCGATACAAAGAAAATATCGAACATGAATTTTTAACAGGAAATGAATGTTGAAAAATAAAAAATAATAAACCGAAAGCATTATTTTCCAGTCGCACGAAATCATGAATAAAATACGTTTAGAATTCAGGCGGATTCAGACAAGACTAACCTACTTTGTAGAACCTACTTTTAGGCAGGTTTACTATGACCTCTTTCTAATGCTTGTACGTTTCATTAATTAATTTTAATCGATTTTCTTTTGTTTTAATGTTGACTTTATTTATGGACTATCGTACCGCGTGTGTATTAAAACTATTACACTAACATGCGTACATCAGTCAGTTTCACATAAAATATTACTTAATCATATTCCCGTAGTACCGTGTAAAACTGCCACTGAAATTTGATTGAAATCAATCAGAAGTTGTACGGGAGGACTAGATTTCTTATAAGGCCCACTAGACACGCGTATCGTCATAGACGCGTACAATTTTATTGATATTTTAATATTTAATACATACAACTTCTACATAGTTTGTCTAAGAATACACTTAATTATACTTAGAAATTATTTTCAATTTCATAAAAATCAATAATAAAATCTAAGTAAAGAATCCAATATAAAGTTAGGTATGAATTGACTTTAGTGACTAAATCCGTTTTAAGAAAATAAAATTTACTGCAGTATTTCGTGAAATCACTCGATTGTGGAAGAGTCACTTAAGAACCACTCAAGGATCTAACCTTAACACTGTAATCTTACAAAAGGTATCTAAATATATTTTTAAAAAGTATACATAATGTTTGTATATAATTTTTTAATGTTACCTTTAGTAAAAATATATATATACAATACAATACATATATAAATTAAATACACATCCATACAAACAACTGCTACGGTTGTAATTACAAAATTGCGATGAAAATTTTCATTTTATCGTTAACCCTTCCAACAGCTACGTCAACGTCACATCGGCGGATATGGGAATTTATTCGTTGTCCTGTAGGCTTGTTGAGAGTTGAGTGTTTCTACTCGTCATTCCTGGGGCTCGCTCCACCACCTTGGACTTCCGCAGGGTGAAGTTTTGAATGTTAACTTGTCCCTAGACTGCGTCCACTATGCGTCGAGTGAAGCATTCCGGGGTTTTAGTCAGTATGATAACGCTAGGTTGAAGACCTCGACATAACACTGGCATCTTCCCCAAGGACCAGGACATCCGTAATTGAGATTTCCCTACGCAAAAAAAAGGTTAAATACACATACTACTGAGTTTTTATGTTTTTACAGACTGGGATTTTAATTTGTTTAATATACGTCGCAATTAAAATAGACTATCCCCTAAAATAGGTATTCACCTAACTATTATTTAGGTAAAAGTACTTGAGAAGGTTCTTTAAACCGACACTGACTCGTAAGTCAGTAGAGTGTCCACCTGAACCAAGTTAACAAGGAGGTCTACTTGACAGTAACAAGTGTTAGAATTGTGTTCATGCCATTAACCTTGGATATAAGATTCAGTTTTTTGTTCTAATATTAAGTATTTATCGATATTTTATATCTTATTTTTATTTTCTAAACAAATTATTACTATATAAAACTTCTATTTTTGTTTAGATCGATTTGGTTTTCATGACTACAATTTTTTTTCAGCGAAATGCAACAAAAATAATAATAAAATATAATCGATTAATAACAAAGTATTCGCTTCATTATTTTGTAAAGAATTAATAAGTTTATGATTCATACATAAAATATTATAAGTGTTAATAAACGATGAAATAGTGACCAAATTTAGTCCTTAATTATACACACTTAAAGTTCAATATTGGTTAAAAACATAGATACTACTAGGTAGTAATTTATATTGCATAACATTGAATCAATACCCGTCTGAAAACTTACATGTCAATCTATTATAATTTCAATCAATGGTCTTACCCACAGACGAAAATAGTACGCGTTTATTTTTCTACGTTCGGAACGCATTTCATTATTCTATTTTTAAATTATTCAGATATTCCATTGGTTCTGAATGTTCTAATAGTTTTTTTTTGTGCATTGAATTTCATGTTTTAATTTTTGCCGTCGAAAATCAATTTACCTTCTTACAGAAACGGAAACGACTGCTACCACTAAGAAATCACTGCAGGCAGCAATCACCTCCGCTATAACGGCTTGAGGCGACAAATGTGCACCATACAGGTTGATAATGTACACTCCTCTTGTTATACCTGACTACTTTCAAAGTGATCCTGAAACGCGATAGGGTCACCTCACGAGAGTTACATTCGAAAGTGGTGGCAGAATGGTCAGACTGGTGACCATTCTGCCACCACTTTCGAATGTAACTCTCGTGAGGCATGCCTACTACTCTAAATGATAATACAATAAATTCATGATTACACGTGTCATGGTCAGTGAGCTTTATTTTTATTCAATGTCAGTCAATAACACGATATGAAACTGTTACCTTTCAGGTGTAAACTTTGGCTTAAAAAGAATTATTATTTGTAATATGACCAAGAACTTTTGTCTATTTTCAGAACATAAAATGCCAAGAAAAGGCGTCTTTTATTTTTACCGCAAAATGTAATGCCGATCTTTGGTTTCAGTGAATTATGAATTCGGTTTTACAGGAAAATGGCTCGACTAAATGGATTAGTCTGAGTTTGTTTAAAATTAGCTTTGAATGGGAAACTGTATTTGTACTAAAATTTTGTGTATGTAATGAAGAGATATTTTTCACATTATAATCTATTATATTTACAGACATCTTATTAATATTGTAAGTTAACTATTAAAAAAAACGCGACATACTATAGCTTTTTTTATTGTAGCTCGGCATGTGACAACACTCCACCTGATGTAAAGCTAAAGTGCGGTCCATGAATGGAAACAACTGCTACCACAGAGAAACCTGTGCGGGCAGCAGTCACCTCCACTATGCCGGCTTCAGGAGACGTTTATTTTTATTATTTTAATCAGTGCGGTAATTATCCTCTATGAATGCGGTTTAAAAGCTTTACGGTCATCATGGTCGCGGCGTAGTCTCGCAGTAATCTTACACTGCAGTAACCCAACACTTCGCTTAATTATATTAAGCTATAGATTAAGCTTGAAGAGACGATTGCAACATCCAGATTGACAATGCATGCTCTTCCCGGACTGTCAGCACGGCGGTCTTTCTTCTTTCTTCAATCTTTTCAGTTCAATTTACAAAATTAAACTACAACCAAAAACCTCATATTTTGGTATCAAGTTACGATTTGGGATTAACGAGGGTTGAAATAAAATAAATGAAATGGGATACAATTCCATTCCCTGTAAAAAAGAGAATGCCCATTTGATTGTATCTGTCTATCTGATGATCTATGAAGGTCGTATGTTCCCCTGATATACCGGTTTGAATGGTCAGATTGTGATTTGCAAGATGGCTTCTGACATGATTTGAATTATAATAAAAACAATATATTCGTAAACTACATTTTTAAAGTTTTACGCGAACGTTTTTTATTTATTTATAACTTTCTTTTTAAATTAAGTTTTGGTATAATGAAATGCTGAATTTGGTTAACATTAAACAGGCCAGCATAGTAATGGCGACTGGAGCCACTGTGTAAGCGCTTCATCAAGACAGTCGAAGTTACATGTCGTGTCATCATAAAAAAAACTCGTTCAACAGAACTGAGGTGGATTTCGAACTCATGTCCTCCGCTTTTGCGCACGGATTGTCTGACCTTTAACCTACACAGTAACGAATACCAACGTTTGCATTACGTCAATCTCACGTCACGCATGTACACGTAGGTGTAGCTTAATCAAAAACTCATCGTATCCAAAGTTGTATATCAATCCAACATTACAAACTTAACTTTTTTAACCACCTTATGTCTTATTTATATCCTCAAGTCTATAAACATCAATCAGGGTAGGGCAGAACTATGATAACAGCATAATCATACAATCTTTACTACATTTTTATATACCAATCAACTTATAAGAGCATTGGCCAATGTCTATAATTTACGCTTCGTCAAATTCACATTATAAATAACTGTTAACTCGAACTGTCAAGCGGCCGTGGTCTAGAGGTAGGGTACGGACCTTACGGTCGATGAGGCCTGTGTTCAAACTTCGCTGACAAGACACTAGCTTAGTACGGGCATAAAAAATATTGTGAAACTTGTATACGTCCCTACGTCCGGGAAGGTAGAAACATATCGGTTGAGGGTGTCCCGTCGTCTGACCTTTTCTTAACAGTTGAAGAATCTGATCGGATCTGATACCCTATCCACTTTCGCACAATAAATCTCTTTCATCGACTTCCTCTCATTTATCCTTTCCAGATGAACAAAATTAAATTATTTTATATAAAATATATTGTCATTTTTTGAAAAAAAATATTAAAGAATAAAAAGAAGTTTTGTAATCAAATTGATGAATACTGGAATAAAGAATATAATAGTCTCCATAGACATGAGAGGAAACAAAGGTGTGTAAAGGTGGCGACCTTTACACAGAGATGACCAGTTCATTGTCATTACCAATCAGTGTAGGTATAGAAATAGGCTCACAATATTTATACGAGTACTAACTTAAGGCATTCTAAGATGGGCTTTTACCCTGTAGAATACAGCCAGTAAAGATTTCTCTGTAGCGGCAGTAGTTTCCATTCATGGACCGCACTCTAGCTTTACATCAGGCGGAGTATTGTCATATGCCGAGCTACAATATTTTTTTTATAAAGTTGTAAAGAGGAAATACAGATATAAATATAGAAATTAAGGTAGGTTATATATTTTTTACTTTATTTAGTCAATTTATATCTTTTAAATAAGTTTGTAATGATTCACTGATTATTTCCTCGCTTTTTTAGCGCTTTGTTTAATAATTAAGTACTTGATACAATTTTTCAAGTAAAAATGGTATTTTATACAGATGTGACAATGAAAAACATATAGGTACATATTAATATTTTTAGGAATCAGAAGCGATTTGTAGTTTTTAAAATAATTAACAACCAATTAGGTTAGATTCACGTTTAATTTTAGTAATAGACAACCAAGAATTCCTTTGAACAATAATGTACACGTGGTAAAATAAACGATATCACCACGCTATGATGTTTTCAGTCCGACAGCCTCGCCGCAAAGAGAGCGAGCCTTATATAGCGTTTCTATGTTGCCATCTTTTTCTTTTTTCATCAATTAGGCAGTGGCTTCTAACAATATATACGAGTATTAAGGCAAAGTTTTTATTAATTATCCAAATCGTTCGGTCGATCTCAATTTTTGAAAGCTTCATAAATGTAACCGTCCGAGTACCTTCGTAAACTGCCCGGTAATATAAAGTATTTGAGCACACATTTACACCTACCTACATGTTATTAGAAATGTCGTTTCGTAGACAACAGACTGGTAATATAACGTGACATTTAATTAACAGCGTAACATTTAACAAATAGTTTGGTGAACTTAGTCGAGGACGAGTTACCTTGACGACAACCATGCGAGTAATATATTCGTTAAATTTATGTTTTTTTAGGTTAAATATACTCTTATAGTGCAGTCTTTCATGGGAGTGAAGACAAAAGTAAAATCTATAGGCATTAGAGCAAAAGTCACCTCTGCTATCTACCAGATTAGACAGGTTGATAAGGTACGTTATATCTGGAAACTTCCAAGCTGATTCTGAAAGGCGACGAGGTCACTTCACGGGTCCCTGGCGTTACACTTGAAAGCGCGGCGGAACAGCCTAAAACTATCAGTTTGCATACCGCTTTTTTTAAAGTAACTCTTAAAGAAAAAATAAATAAATTTGTTGTTTTTAACTTCTATCTCTATATGTTTCTATATAGCGAGAGGAGTGTGCACTGTCAATCTGGATGGTGCACACTCGTCTCTTCTAGCCGACATGGCGGAGGCGACTGCTGCCTGTAGATATTTCTCTGTTGTTTCCATTCATGGACTGCACTCTAGCTTTCCATCAGTGGAGTGTTGTCATATGTCGAGCTACAATAAAAAATGCATTTTACCAAAATTACTTAAGAAATTTATCTACTTTCAAAAAAGTCAAAACTGACGGCCACGGTTATTCATTCTTCAGTATATTATTATCTATAAAAGCGACGATTGACGTGAGTCTATTGTACACGCGATGTTTATGAATATTTTATACATTTTTGTATAAAACTGGGTCGATAAATATGTATGTATGTAAGAGATCATTATATTCGGTTATATTGATGTTGTTTCTAACATATTAACTAGGTCAAATTAAAATATATGTATATGAGTCGGTAAATATTAACAAATAAACAAATTTATTTTCTATTAGATTTAAATTTTTTACCGTGCCGTGGTCTAGCGGTAGGACGCATGTGTACTCACGATCGACGAGACCCGTGCTCATTTTTCGCTTAATTCTGAAGGGTACCAATGTAACTATGTTATATTATGTACTTTGGTCGCTTAGTGCCTATTAAAATACTGATAAATATAAGTTCTGGGTTAGTACCACAAATAAAAAGTTGTTTGAAATAGCACTGTATGGTATCGCTACATACTTCTAGAGTGAAGAAGTGTTGATGAACAAGACAGAAGTTACTAAAAACTTTGAACTCACTTTCGAAGATTTATCGAATGGTTTTTGTAAACGTGGATAAACACACTAGGGGCCCAGTCAGCGGAGCCTGCCTTAAAAAAACGAATAGAATCATTTAATATTAAAACGCATCCTCCATAAACTAAACAGCCGTTTCTCTCCAACCACTCACGAGGGACAAATAATATGAACACTGTAAAAATAATAGCAACTTGTTGGTACCGTTTTTACTATAATAGCCGAACTATAAAAATAAAAATGAAGGCATGAATGTGAAACCTGATATAACATTTTTTTATTGTAGCTCGCACCCGAGTTAGAGTGCGGTCCATGAACGGATAAACTGCTACCACAGAGAAATTTCTGCCTTTGCTATGCCGGCTTTAGGAGACGTATGTGCGACATTCAGGTTAACGTGCAAATTCCTCTCGTTTTATCTGGCTACTTTCAAACTGATCCTGAAACGCAACATGGTCACTTCACGGGTATTACATATGGTGGGTATGAAAGTGGACGAGCTGGGCTGGGATGATAACTATCATTAGTCTACCTATCACTATAATTTTTTTTAACAAAAAATAATAATTTCCTTGCGCCAGATAGAGACGTTACAAAACATATACGACTTTTATGTGCTCAAAAAAAAAAGTCTTTTACATCGTACCTATCGAGATAACACTTATTGGATTATTATTATTATAAGGAGCGTATGCAAAACTTTTTTTTTTTAATTATTATTAAACGCCTGTTCTAAGCTAGAGCTTGTATCACAGGCACTGAGCGGCCAAAGTAACAGTACTATAACATAGTTATATTAGTACCGGTCAGCATTTAGCGAGATTTGAACACAGGTCTCATTGATCGTGACGTTCGTCCTTTACCCCTAGGCCACGGCCAAAGTAAATAATTCTGTTCACATTCGTGTGTTGTCAATAAATAGTCATGCTGTATGGCCTCATTTCACAATATCATTATATCAATAAAAAACTATATTGTAAAATGCCTCCTTGGGCAGAGAATATATAAGAACAAAATTGCTATACACGCCGGCCGGTAAAGGTTCAAAAAGTGCGCGATTAATTGTGTAACAAGTGTTCCACGAAACAGCAAAGGACAAGGAAGGTAATCAATCCATCCTGGAGTCATACAGTCCACTTTGGCGCTGTTTAACGATATTTTTAAAGATTAAACTCAACTGCCGTGTTATGAATTGGTATGCTAACCATATTACTTTTTTTCCCCTCACGTTCAAATGACAAATGTGAAGTAGGTAGAACAGTCACCAAAAGGTAAAGAAAATAGCGTACCTTACATAAAATAGCAACTAATAATAAATATAATTAAGTAAATTACTAGTATATGAATACTTATATAATATAATAAGTCTATTTACATATTATTGTTGTTAAAAAGTATTGTATTTTAATGTGTTTTATAGCGTGCTATATCCCCTAAACTTGTTTCTTTTCATCCTATTTGGTTTTTCATGTTCATATCCTAGTGTCATCATCATGTTTATATATGTTTTCTCGAGTTTTACACATCACATCATTTGGGACTTATCACCAGGTTGTGGGGCATAATTTTACAATACTTTTCCTGGCATTATTTACAATTTTTACACAAAATTACTATGTTATTTTTCACTTTTTCTATATTTTTTTTGTATCTGACAATGTTGACGATTAGTTTTTTAAATTTCATTTTCACCTAGATTTTAAACATTTTCTTCCAAAATTACCTTACAAACCTCATTAATTCAAGAAGATATTGTTCCATTTCGAAATACTGACATTCCATGACACATTCATTCAAATCAAATTTTCAAATCTAAAAAGGGCTATAAAAAACGACCCATTCTCTTCATCGAGATCAATCCTCCGTCATCAGTTCTCTGGATCAGTTCTCCGTGATCATTTCTCCGGCTAAAAAACACTAACAATGAAGCTCTGCACCTAAAGGTCTTTTCCCGGGGCCACTACACCCCGGGAACTGCAAAAGAAGACCTCTAAACTCTGTAACAAGTCTGATTCATCAACGTGAGACCTCCGACGCCGCTGTTCGCTATACCCAAGAGTGCTGCAAGACGAGACAAGAAGATGGGGTCATCTCTGAAGTCTGTACGCGCCTGCCCATGTGCTGCTCCCAACCGTCCTTCGGGTTCCTGCACGTCCTGCACCCTGCGAGGAGTTCCGCCGACGAGGATAGCGGTCTCCGACGCGGGAACGCCGCCGACCCACGCCCTCATGCTCTCCACATTCTACACACCGGCCCTACATACCTACACCCTCACTAGCCTGTAAGTCTGCTGATTGTAACTTTAATTAAAATATAGTAAGCTAACCCATTCTTTCATTTAACTATCGCTTCACGATAGTTTGGCGCCCAACTAACTAAAACTTCACTCTTTACTCTTCTAAATTTTTAACTTTACTCTTTTTCCAAATTCTAAAACAACACTTTTTCTAGTGCGAACCACTCTCGGTTTCTTTTGGTTTACATTATTTTAATCTACATAATTCTATTTTTTTAGCTTACATCATTTTAATTTAATTCTACTCTTAGACTTCACTTCAACCTACATCACTCTTTTACACTTTTTATTATTCTATTCTACATTCTACACAATTCTACATTTACTTGAACTACATATTCTATCATCCTGCAATTCATTCATCGTCATTAATTCTAAATTTATTCATTTTTTTATTTTGTTACTTAACCCGAGTTTTTAAACTCTTGCTTTAGCGTCCCTAGGTGACACGAGCTTTTCTTCACTTCTACACTTGGAGCCCTACCGCTCTTAGCGTATTTTTTTTTACTCTACAAATCGGCAACTACCGATTCTACACTTTGAGCCCTACCGCTCTTAGCGAACTATTTTAATTATGGAGCGGTTGATAACTCCCTAAATAAGCCTAATGTCAAATTTCTTTATCGAGCGGCTGACTACTCGCTAAATAAGCCTTAGGTCAAATTTATTTTCCATTGATGGAGCGGTTGACTACTCCTTAAAGAAGCCTAGTCGTCATTTGGGAACATTCCTTTTGAGTGGCAGTCATTGAATGTGAACTCCACCCATAACTGTATGTAGATGATAGTATGTTTGATGAATAATGTAGGTGTTTGATTGTTGATGTATGTGTCTGTAAGCAATGTTCCTCTGGATTCTCTCGGCCTTTGCTCCAAAATTTTTTCTGAGTCAAAAATTTTCTGGGGTTGTGGGGGAAAATATAGCGTGCTATATCCCCTAAACTTGTTTCTTTTCATCCTATTTGGTTTTTCATGTTCATATCCTAGTGTCATCATCATGTTTATATATGTTTTCTCGAGTTTTACACATCACATCATTTGGGACTTATCACCAGGTTGTGGGGCATAATTTTACAATACTTTTCCTGGCATTATTTACAATTTTTACACAAAATTACTATGTTATTTTTCACTTTTTCTATATTTTTTTTGTATCTGACAATGTTGACGATTAGTTTTTTAAATTTCATTTTCACCTAGATTTTAAACATTTTCTTCCAAAATTACCTTACAAACCTCATTAATTCAAGAAGATATTGTTCCATTTCGAAATACTGACATTCCATGACACATTCATTCAAATCAAATTTTCAAATCTAAAAAGGGCTATAAAAAACGACCCATTCTCTTCATCGAGATCAATCCTCCGTCATCAGTTCTCTGGATCAGTTCTCCGTGATCATTTCTCCGGCTAAAAAACACTAACAATGAAGCTCTGCACCTAAAGGTCTTTTCCCGGGGCCACTACACCCCGGGAACTGCAAAAGAAGACCTCTAAACTCTGTAACAAGTCTGATTCATCAACGTGAGACCTCCGACGCCGCTGTTCGCTATACCCAAGAGTGCTGCAAGACGAGACAAGAAGATGGGGTCATCTCTGAAGTCTGTACGCGCCTGCCCATGTGCTGCTCCCAACCGTCCTTCGGGTTCCTGCACGTCCTGCACCCTGCGAGGAGTTCCGCCGACGAGGATAGCGGTCTCCGACGCGGGAACGCCGCCGACCCACGCCCTCATGCTCTCCACATTCTACACACCGGCCCTACATACCTACACCCTCACTAGCCTGTAAGTCTGCTGATTGTAACTTTAATTAAAATATAGTAAGCTAACCCATTCTTTCATTTAACTATCGCTTCACGATAGTTTTCAAGGTTAAAAAAATAATAAACCTAAAATTTTATGTTAGATGTATAGCTATATCGCATGTCAATTTTTGTTTAGTCCTTTTTGACGACTCTCCTCTTACAATTTGTGGTTCAAATGTCAAGATCACTTTGCGTCCCTTCTCCTCTTTTACAACGTCCATAAAATGTATCCCTAGCCACGTTTAATCGGTTTAAATAAAATTATTAACTTAGGAAATTCAAAATAAAAACACGCACTCTTTTACGAAGGATTTAAGCAGTTTTTATGCTGACTGAAGATGGTTATTAGCCCAGCCTGACGTTCTAACTAGTCCACCATTAGTCGTGTTTTGGGATCAGCTTGAAAGTAGCCGGATATATCGATAAAGTCTGCCCTGGCGGTGCAGTGCACATTCCTCTCGATCCGGTATAACGAAGGGGACTGCTGCCTGCAGATACTTCTTTGCGGATTCCAGTAGCTTAACATTAATCAAATGCTATATAATTATATAAAATTAAGCTTACTTTAAACTATGTAGTTGCTCAAAACCCTTAGAATACAAATTACACTCAAACTTCCAAACATACGTCAAAAATGAAACCGAAGTTCATATTGAAGCAATAAATAGTCGTTTACGTCACTAACAGTAAACCGCCTCTACGCTCTGAGGATTTATTGACTAAATATCGGACCCTTTGCGTTGCCATTTGCCAAACACTATTTTCTACATTCGCCTACACTAATAACTACTACCACCTTTCTAACACGGCTTTCCGAAATATTTATAACGTACAAAAATGATCAAAACTAATTAAGTAAGACTTTAAGCCCACTCTCTAACGAAGCTTTTTTAGTAGTAACTTGGGATATTCCTACGTATCCATAAGTGCGTACGAAGCGTTTTTTTATTATTATAGCTCGGCATGTGACAACACTCCGCCTGATGTAAAGCTAGAGTGCGGTCCGTGAATTGATACAACTGCTACTACAAAGAAATCTTTACAGGCAGCAGTCGCCTCCACTATGTCGACTTGAAGAGACGATCGAAAACGATACCATCCAGGTTGACAGTGCACACTCCTCTCGTTATACCGTTTTAGGTCTGATAACACACCCACTACAGTCTACACTGTAAGGCGTTGTTGCCCAACATGATGATCGACAACGCTCAACACTTCATGTCGCCAGAGGAACTAGCATTAATTTAGCATTAGCTTCTTTTTTGTATATTTTATAAATTAAAAAAAATATATATATATAATTTTTTATATCGAATAAAAAGAACAGGAAAGCGTTGGTGTATTAAAGTGCTAATTGCAGCGTATGTGTGCTTGAGTACTGAATGCTATTTTATATGGCTTGCGCGTAGTGTCTTAGCGAGACTCAAAAATAATTGCTACTGGATTCGCGCGTAAGTCGCCTCATCTGGACATGTTGAGTAAAACAGACAAAATTAGTATCACAAATAAATGTCATGATAGTAAAACAAAAAAAAAAGGTTTAATTACGATTCATACAAAAATTAACTATAAATATTGTGCCGTAAAACAATGAATTATAAAAAAAAACAATTTTCTCTCAGACATATTTATATCTGTTCTTGGCATTTGGAAAATGAAATATGAAAACGTTGAATTCCTTTGAAAACATTTCGTCACGCGTTATTTATCTTTTACGAAGTAAAGTTCAAGATCTTTCAACTGAACAATGTATGAATACAAAAAAAACCGTTATTCAAAATATAAAATTTCTATTATACAAAAATATTTTATACGATAACTTGTTTTGAAATACTATGTATGATATAGGTCAGTGCACTGTTTTGCATAATGCAAAAATGAGGTTATGCGATTTTTAAGTTGATACAATTATAATCTAGGGGTACATTGAGTATTTTTTTTTATTTTATTGTAGCTCGGCATGTGACAACACTCCGCCTGATGTAAAGCTAGAGCGCGGTCCATGAATGAAAACAACTGCTACTACAGAGAAACCTGTGCGGGTAGCAGTCGTCTCCACTATGCCGGCTTGAAGAGACGAGCATGTACCATCTTAGATTGACAGTGCACACTTCTCTCGTTATACCTGGCTACTTTCAAACTATTCCCGAAACGCGACAAAGTCACTTCACGGGTGTTACATTCGAAAGTGGTGGTACTACCCCCGGACGGCAGACTGGACTAACAACCATCACCAGTCTGCCTACTACATATATATTTTCTTCTTTTTTAGTTCTTCCTTAATAAGTATTTTTTTTAAATAGTAATAATATATGCGTATGTATATTTACTACATCATCATTCTTAAACATTTTAATCACTTTTAATATTTATAATACACTATAGAAAATGTGAAATGATCTTCCCAACCAGAAATTCTTCAAGCGCAGTGTGCAGAGGCATCTCACGAAACCGGCATAACGGATGCGAGTGCTGTCTGCATATCCTCTTCTTTGCTGTGTGGATCGGACTGAAAATCAGACGGAGTGCGGGCGTAACATAACAAAAACAATTGTATTTTGTACATTTCGCAACTCATGTCACGCAGTGTACGCGTACATGTGTACATATCTTAAATGAATCAGAAAGTTTTGCTTCACAAGTTTTGGATTAAAAATAGTAGAAAGTACCAAAGTTTAATTATAGGATTAGGATGGGATCGAAAATGTCTTTATAAAAGTTGGAACAGCTTCTCAGTAAAAGCTCGAACTAATCTTGTAAGTTATTAAAAGATAAAGTTCCCAGTATACTTGATTTAATTTTTTTATTGTAGCCTGGCGTATGACTCACTCCAACTGATGTGACGCTAGATTGCAGTTTACCACAGGGAAACCTCTTTAGGCGCACTCTCTTCCAAGCTCATCCCGAAACGTGACTAGGTCACTTCATAGTCGTTACACTTAAAAGTGGTGGTACTACCACTTTAACCGGTTAATAACCATCATCAGTTTGGCTACCACTTTAAAATTAGTGCCGATATTATATCACTATTTTGTACAATTAACCTGGATGATATACATTCGTCTCTTCGAGCCAGTATAGCGAAGACTACTCTTGTATATGGTAGGACTTATCTCCGTTCATGGCCCGTTCTCCAGCTTAATATCAGGTGGAGTAACATCTTGTGCTGGGCTGTAATAAAACTTACATATAACATAAAAAAAACGTAGGTCGCTTCAAACGATTTGACAATGTTGCCGTCAAGTCAAATGCTAACTGACCTAAACGTGGCTGTGGTCATATTTTCTCGCGCGTCACATTGAGAGCGTTATTGCATATCTAGTTGTATATATCAATGCATGGTACACGTTAACTTTTTAAAATAAAAACGAAATACAGTAGAATAAATATCTACGAACTATTTTTACTTCAACCATATTTATTTTTATAAAATACAGCCCGAATTAAATCCCTTTGAGTATTTTCTTTTTAAATTACAAACGTATATAAAACGTAGAGAAATCCCTCGGCGTAACCTCTAATATAATCCAAACATGAGAAAAAAGTACAAAAAATCCTGTTTATTTCTCTTGCGGGTTTAGACTGGATTTGTAATAAATCAGAAGGTAAAGACTTCATTATATTTAACCAAGCGAAATATTATATTGTCACAGCAATGGCTCCCTAAAGTCTTCGTACATTTATTACGAGTTTTTAATCCTTTTAGGGACAAAAATTAGTAAGTAGGAATATTGCTCCCGTTGGACCGTGAGTGAGGGCACTGCTGGAGCTGCTGGTCATGAGGGTAGGACCCCGACGCGTCCTCAGGTGATGAATAGAGGGTCCCGGGTATCTCTCTGAGGTACGGCGTGAACAGAAACCAGCGATGTGGGGTCTCTCCTCTGGTTACACTCGTTTTCAGAGAATTCATTCTTCATTGCGTGCACGGAGGCGGTGGTGAAGTATTCCGTTATCCCCTTCGACCTGAGCTAGGAGCAGCAGTCCCGGGGTTAGACTGCATTTACTTGACTGGAATGGGGTCGCGGATGAATGCGAAAGTGTGCCCGTAACCTCCTCACATGACGTATAGAGGAACACCGTGGGGGTCTTAGTATTGTGGAGTACCGGGGCATTCGACATACACGAAACGCGAGGCACCTATAAAAGATTTCCTCCATGTAAAAAAAGGACAGGAATACTGCTAATTGTTATTAGCTCTGTCTATAGTGCTTCAAGTGTAACACCTGTGAAGTAACTCGGAAAAAGAGAGATGTTATGACGAGAGAAGTCTGGTAGATTGTGCACATTAGTTTCCTTAAGCCGGCATAGCGGAGGCAATTGCTATCAGTTACAATAGAAAAAAATACAGCGTTTGATACCCTCCAATAATAAATTTTGACTTGAGAAAAGAAATATCTGGAGTTGGTAGGTCTAGAATTATTATCCTAACCTCGTATTGTGTTTCTTAACGTGTAAGAATGATGGCTTATTCAATAAGCATACGTGAATGTTTGTAAATTATTTAAATAAGAGAACTTTTCCACCAAAACTGAATTTTCTTCATAAAATTTCCACAAATTAATATTAGTTTAAAGAATGGCTATTAACTTCAAACCAATGTGTAATTAAAGTACTAAATCCATTTACTAATAGCCTAAAAATCAATACCGTCATTCCTTCAATGGGATGACCTAGTTTTTTCACGGGGAACGTTTCCCTTCATAAAGAAAACCAACCAGCCATAATTAAAATGGATGTCCACGTCAGTATAAAGTGACGTGTTCTAATTTTAAAATACTTATATTACTTTTTTATGGATTGCATAACGTAACTATTAATTCCTTTTATTTTATTGTAAAGTAAAGAGTGGTAGGCAGACTGATGATGGTTATTTGTCGACTGTCGTCCTGGGGCAGTACCACCACTTTCGAATGTAACACCCGTGAAGTGACCTTGTCGCGTTTCGGGGATAGTTTGAAAGTAGCCAGGTATAAGAGAGGAGTGTGCACTGTCAATCTAGATGGTACATGCTCGTCTCCTCAAGCCGGCATAGTGGAGGCGACTGCAGCCCGTAGAGATTTCTCTGTGGCAGCAGTTGTTTCCATTCATGGACCGCACTCTAGCTTTACATCAGGCGGAGTGTTGTCACATGTCGAGCTACAATAAAAAAAAATAAAAAATGAGAAATTACAAAATATAATGTAGATTTTTAGGTTTAACGGTAAAACGCGTACACTCTCGATGGGACTAGTGTTTAAACCTCACTAAATTCTGACTGATACCAATGTAACTATGTTATAATATGTACTTTGGTCGACATTGCCTATAGCATCAATTAAACAGTGGTAGGCAGACTGATGATGGTTATTATTCCAGTCTGCCGCGTCTCCTCAGGCAGGCATAGCAGAGGTGACTACGGCCTGTTGTTTCTGTAGTAGCAGTTGTTTCCGTTCATGGACCGCACTCAAGCTTTACACCAAGAGGAGTGTTCTCAGTATGAGCTACAATAAAAAAAAGATAAATGTATAATTACAAATTATGTAATAGTCAGTCGTATTTTTTTTTCTATAATAATATGAGGCTCTTTAGCATATTATAATTCAGAATGTCGCGATGTTTGGTTGATGATGATGATAATGTTGCCACACACGCCTAAACGACTTAACCTATTTTGATGGTGTTTTGTATGCGAAAAGAGTATGTCTATGTTATTAGAATCCCAGATCAGGATATTGGGGGGGATTATAAAAGGAGAATGCCCATTTTTGGGCCCACTTGACATCTAATAGTTTATAATAGATAAATAGAAAATGGTGTGTGTACCTCGTCGCTTGTGTAAATAACAATTGTTAGTATACCAGTCGTCCTACTATTTATTTATCCGTTGTTAAATTATTTGTAGTAATGCAATACCGTTTAAGTTTAAAATCAAGTAAAAATGTCAAAAGACACGTGTTAAATCGAACATTTCAATTGTAAAATTGCAAAAACTGAAAATTAATGTATTTCTGAATACATTTAATAATTTCGCGGTATTAACACATCCTCATTAGTAAATAAATTGCGCTGGCAAATGTTAATTTAACTGGCCTATCGATATTTAAATTGAAATAATTTTAGTTTGTTAAAAGAGTAGAAATACCGAAACGTGGTTCGACTACATGACCACATTCCGCCTGACCACAGAGAAATGTCTACGAGCAGCAGGCGCCTCCACTATGGCGGCTTAAGTAGACGGATGCTCGGCTACTACCAAGCTAATCCCAAAACACGCATTGGTCATTAGACGGGCTGTTCGAGAATCGTGAGTCTTGCTCTACTAGATGCATCCATTAGCTTGCCTGATTGATGAACTTCTGGTCTACTGAAATCAACTTTTTCTTTCTCCTACCACTAACAGAAGAAGAATCGCCATCATTGCTAACTTAATTACAATGAGTAATTACATATAAATATAGAAAAATGTGAAACTAGGCGACATATAAACTAATGCTTGTTTAGTAATTAGGCCAACTAAGGTATTAAGTGTCTATCAAGGTTGTGTAAATTGAGTATCAAGTACGAGTATTAACTACCCTAGTCATTAGTCTATACAAATAATCTACTTTTTCATACAACAAATGTACACAAATCTTTAAAGCCTAGCGCGCACTACTTGCGACATCTCGCAAGAAAAACCCAGTAATATAAAATTGGAAAGATAGCATAGAGGAATTTCGACATGGTCACATGAAGCACCAGCGGCTGTGTAGCTATGTGGTCAAAACATTCATGTGTCTAACGAAGGACGTAGGTTCTATCCCCCACCTGAGCTTAATGATCTTTTATGTTTTCTGTTCCAATTTTGCATCATAATAATATATACCTGTGCAGGCAGCAGTCGCCTCCACTATGCCGGCTTGAGGAGAAGAGCATGTACCATCTAGATTGACAGTGCACACTCCTCTTGTTAAACCTGGCTACTTTCAAACTATTCCTGAAACGCGACAAGGTCATTTCACGGGTGTTACATTCGAAAGTGGCGGTACTAGGACGGCAGACTGCACAAATGACCTTTATCAGTCTGCCTACCACTCTTTAATAGTGCCTATAGGCACTGAGCGACCAAAGTAAATATAACAAAGTTACATTCGTACCGGTCAGAATTAGCGAGGTTCGAACAGGGGCCACATCCATCGTGAGTTCAATTCGTGATGAGAAAGTTATAAAATTTCAACATAAATATACTATGTTTCAAACAATGTTGTAAAAAAAATGTATGGACGCTCAGGTCTTGACTTTCACGTTAAAAAAGGGTTGAAATTCGAATAAGCTGTATATTTAAAGATCATTTTCGATGGAAGCAGAATTGAGAACCATCTGTACTTATATCATCAATAAACCGATAAAGTCCAGAATAAGGGCTACAGTTCTTTTATGCAATTGTTCGTCTGAATACTATGTAAATGAGGCATTTTCCGCTACCAATATTTCAGATGACGCACAATTCCTGCCACCCTTTGTGCCCACAAATGTATGATAATGGCCAGCCGTCAATGTAGATCACGCTCATGTATCAGATGATTGAATAATGAATAACAATGATGTATTTGTCTCCGGCGGCGTCGTCTTCACTGTTTACTGAATTATTTTAATTCAAAAGAGTGGTAGGCAGATTGATGATGGAAGATTAGTCTGTCGACCACGTAACACATGAAGTGGTCTAGTTTAAAAATAGCCGGATATAACGAGAGGAGTGTGCCCTGTTAATCGTTTCCTCAAGTCGGTATAGCGGAGGCACCTACTACCTCGAGGAATTTATCTGTGGATGCTACGTATATAGGATGTTAAAAGACAAATAACAAACTTGTGAACCAGATATAACCATCATACTGATACGGTGCAAATACATCTTTTTTATTATTGAGATCAGTTTTTTTTTAAATTTTTTTACTTAATTTTTGATAAAAATGTATTTGTGATGTAACGCATCCATTGCAGGTTGAATTAAATACATAAATATTAAAAAAGCTCATATAAAAATAACTAGGATTAACGTTTTGGTATTCGTAGTGTAAGACGCGCGTGGTTAAAAGGTTTGCTATTATTTTTTTTACCTATTTACTTACTAGCTATTTATCAACTCGTATATCGTATAATACATATACGTTTATGCAAAAAATACTCTAAAAATGCATAACAAAATTGTTGGGTACAAATATTTCAGCCCTTAATAGCGTCCCATGGGCGTGTACGCCCGAAACTTTTCCACGTTGTCAGTTCACTGAGCTGAGTACGTTATTCCCATAAGTAGAGACAATATACAGATAGCTATATATATAGCTACAGATGTATATATGTATATTAATAAATGCTTTTATAGAAGCTCGACATATGATTACACTCCACCTGATGTTGAGCTTCCATGAGCGGTCGTCTAGGAGTCTAGCGGTAAGACGCGTAAACTCACGATCTCTGAGACCCGTGTTCGAACCTTGCTAATTCTGTCCATTACATTGGTACCAATGTAACTTTGTTATATGTACTTTGGTCGCTTAGTGCCTATAGGCACTATTAAAGAGTGGTAGGCAGACTGATGATGGTTATTTGTATGTGACAGTTATAACGAGAGGAGTGTGCACTATCAATCTAAGATGGTTCGTGCTCGTCTCCTCAAGCCGGCATCGTGGAGGCGACTGCTGCCCGCACAGGTTTCTCTGTAGTAGTAGTTGTTTCCATTCATGGACTGCACTCTAGCGGAGTGTTATCACATGCCGAGCTACAATAAAAAAAAATGGTGGTACTACTCCATGGCTAATAACCATCATCCATCTGCCTACCAATCTTCAGCGCTGTAATTTACGAGTATTGTATAATATAACTTTTGTTTGTAATTTTGTCATAATTAAAAACTAACGTGCCAGCATTGTGGTTTATTGGTGTGGTTAACTTAATACTAGGAATAAACGATTAAATAATAAAAAATGTTCCCTTTAATATACGGTATTCTAGATTATAGGCACTATTTTTTTTTTTTTTTTTATTTCAATTTTTATTAGGGACTTTTAACCCGACAGGTTACGCCAGTCCCATCATAACTTAAACATTTACAACATAAAAAATTAAACTAACTTATAACTAATACTTAAATCTACTTTCAAACTACCTATCTTTAATAATGTTAGTTATTTATTTATACTTTTATAAGCCATAATTGGAAAATATATTCTGTGTTATATTGCATTATTATTATTATACTAATATATAGCTGCAATACCACTGACTCACTGACTCACTCACTCACTGACATCAATTATTTAGTACTTGCCGAGGGGGTACGGGGGTAAAATTTTCGGGGTGTATAGGGGGTGTCTAAAAAACCTCGAGAAAAATACGACTTTGACCGGAAGTCGATTCTGGACCGGAAGTGACAGCGATATCTCGGAAACGGGGCGAGTCAGGGCAGTCACCCCGAAGAGAAAGTTGAAGAGAATATCATTTTATGGCGAAATAAAAAAAAATTTTCAAAATCGGGCAAAAAAAAAATTTCAAATCGGGCAAAAAAAAAACCCATACAATTTTCAGGGTGTTTAGGGACGATCTATGTGACCTCAGGAAAAATACGACTTTGACCGGAAGTGGATTCTGGACCGGAAATGACAGCGATATCTCGGAAACGGGGCGAGTCAGGGCAGTCACCCCGAAGAGAAAGTTGTAGAGAATTTCGTCTTATGGCGAAATCAAAAAAAAAATTTTCAAAATCGGGCAAAAAACTAAATTCCCATACAAATCGGTCGGCCCTCGATGATACTTCCATCTCGCTCTTTTCCATCAGTCGGTGCATGAAGCGAGAGCGAGAGGTGCGCAGAAAAAAGTTTTCTTACGGCCGCATTTTCGGGACAAACGATCGAAACGGCTTTACCTCGGTCAGTCGGACGGTGAGCGTGGCCGCGTGAACATCGAATTTGCTCTTGCTTTTTTTCGAATATTTTAAATATCTCAAGAAGTAGATACGTCAGAGTAACCATGTAAAGACCAATTTTGTTCAGTGTGACCAGCACTATTTTTTTAAATTTAGTTTTTGTTTTTTTTTAATTTTTTTAAATCTTTATATCTCGAAAAGTACATACATTAGCGTAACCGTTTAAAGACCAATTTGTTCAGTATGACCAGCACTAATTGTTTTTTTTTAATTTTTCTTTTTTTTTTTATTTTTTAAAATCGCCCTATCTCGAAAAGTAGATACGTTAGCGTAACCGTGTAAAGACCAATTTTGTTTAGTATGACCAGCACTATTTGTTTTTTTTTAATTTTTCAAAATCGCCATATCTCAAAAAGGACATACATTAGCGTAACCGTGTAAAGACCAATTTTGTTCAGAAACGTAAACGCTTTTAGATGGCGAGCTAAATATTTTCAAAATTGCCTAAAATCTATTCGATCTAATACGTTTTACGACAAAAAGGGCCTCCGCGGGCCGCTTGCGCCCGCGGCTCTTACCCAATAGCTAGTACTAATATATAGCTGCAATACCACTGACTCACTCACTCACTCACTCACTCACTGATCTATTGACATCAATTATTTCGCACTTGCCGGTATAGTGGAGGGTAGCGGTTTTTTGGGTCGTATAGAGGGCGTTCCAAAACCGTCGAGAAAAATACGACTTTGACCGGAAGTCGATTCTGGACCGGAAGTGGTAGCGATATCTCGGAAACGGGGCGAGTCGGGGCAGTCACCCCGTAGAGAAAGTTGTAGGGAATGCCCTATAATTTCGAAAACGATACTTTTTTTTTCAAAATTGCTCGAAAAAATTTTTCCTCGATCGTATTTTTATCCTTTTCCCGCCGGTACGCCAATATGAAACGGAGCATGGCGCTTGGGCGTGGCCTAACAGCATCCGCGACGAGGCATTTTCGGGACGAACGATCGAAACGGCTTTACCTCGGTCAGTCGGACGGTGAGCGCGGCCGCGTGAACATCGAATTTGCTCCGCGCGGCGGGCTTTCTTTTAAATATCTCAAGAAGTAGATACGTCAGAGTAACCATGTAAAGAACAATTTTGTTCAGTGTGACCAGCACTATTTTTTTAAATTTTTGTTTTAGTTTTTTTTTTAATTTTTTAAAATCTTCATATCTCGAAAAGTAGATACGTTAGCGTCACCGTGTAAAGACCAATATTGTTCAGTATGACCAGCACTATTTTTTTTTTTTATTTTTGTTTTTTTTTAAATTTTTTAAAATCGCCATATCTCGAAAAGTAGATACGTTAGCGTCACCGTGTAAAGACCAATTTTGTTCAGTGTGACCAGCACTTTTTTTTTTAAATTTTTGTTTTTTTTTTTAATTTTTTAAAATCTTCATATCTCGAAAAGTAGATACGTTAGCGTCACCGTGTAAAGATCAATATTGTTCAGTATGACCAGCACTATTTGCTTTTTTTTTTTTTAATTTTCTAAAATAGCTATTACTCAAAAAGTACATACGTTAGCGTCACCGTGTAAAGACCAATATTGTTCAGTATGACCAGCACTACTTTTTTTCAATTTTTTTTTTTTTAATTTTTTAAAATCGCCATATCTCGAAAAGTAGATACGTTAGCGTCACCGTGTAAAGACCAATTTTGTTCAGTATGACCAGCACTAATTTTTTTTTAAATTTTGTTTTTTTTTAAATTTTTTAAAATCGCTATATCTCGAAAAGTAGATACGTTAGCGTCACCGTGTAAAGACCAATTTTGTTCAGAAACGTAAACGCTTTTAGATGGCGAGCTAAATATTTTCAAAACTGCCTAAAATCTATTCGATCTAATACGTTTTACGACAAAAAGGGCCTCCGCGGGCCGCTTGCGCCCGCGGCTTTTACCCAACAGCTAGTACTAATATATAGCTGCAATACCACTGACTGACTCACTCATTGACATCAATTATTTCGCACTTGCCGGTATAGTGGAGGGTAGCGGTTTTTTGAGTCGTATAGAGGGCGTTCCAAAACCGTCGAGAAAAATACGACTTTGACCGGAAGTCGATTCTGGACCGGAAGTGATAGCGATATCTCGGAAACGGGGCGAGTCGGGGCAGTCACCCCATAGAGAAAGTTGTAGAGAATGTCGTCTTATGGCGAAATCAAAAAAAAAATTTTCAAAATCGGGCAAAAAAAATTTTTCCTCGATCGTATTTATATCCTTTTCCCGCCGGTACGCCAATATGAAACGGAGCATGGCGGTGGGCGTGGCCTAACAGCATCCGCGACGAGGCATTTTCGGGACGAACGATCGAAACGGCTTTACCTCGGTCAGTCGGACGGTGAGCGCGGCCGCGTGAACATCGAATTTGCTCCGCGCGGCGGGCTTTCTTTTAAATATCTCAAGAAGTAGATACGTCAGAGTAACCATGTAAAGAACAATTTTGTTCAGTGTGACCAGCACTATTTTTTTAAATTTTTGTTTTAGTTTTTTTTTTAATTTTTTAAAATCTTCATATCTCGAAAAGTAGATACGTTAGCGTCACCGTGTAAAGACCAATATTGTTCAGTATGACCAGCACTATTTTTTTTTTAATTTTTGTTTTTTTTTTTAATTTTCTAAAATAGCTATTACTCAAAAAGTACATACGTTAGCGTCACCGTGTAAAGACCAATATTGTTCAGTATG
Source organism: Tinea pellionella (assembly GCA_948150575.1). Lineage (NCBI taxonomy): Eukaryota > Metazoa > Arthropoda > Insecta > Lepidoptera > Tineidae > Tinea > Tinea pellionella. The sequence goes on from OX411259.1 coordinate 1,946,968, forward strand.
ACCAGCACTACTTTTTTTTTAATTTTTTAAAATCGCCATATCTCGAAAAGTAGATACGTTAGCGTCACCGTGTAAAGACCAATTTTGTTCAGTATGACCAGCACTAATTTTTTTTTAAATTTTGTTTTTTTTTAAATTTTTTAAAATCGCCATATCTCGAAAAGTAGATACGTTAGCGTCACCGTGTAAAGACCAATTTTGTTCAGAAACGTAAACGCTTTTAGATGGCGAGCTAAATATTTTCAAAACTGCCTAAAATCTATTCGATCTAATACGTTTTACGACAAAAAGGGCCTCCGCGGGCCGCTTGCGCCCGCGGCTTTTACCCAACAGCTAGTACTAATATATAGCTGCAATACCACTCACTGACTCACTCATTGACATCAATTATTTAGTACTTGCCGGTATAGTAGAGGGTAGCGGTTTTTTGGGTCGTATAGAGGGTGCCCCAAAACCGTCGAGAAAAATACGACTTTGACCGGAAGTCGATTCTGGACCGGAAGTGGTAGCGATATCTCGGAAACGGAAAGAGATGAGGCAAAAGTGCCGGAACAAACGTTGTAGGGAATGCCCTCTAATTTCGAAAACGATACTTTTTTTTTCAAAATTGCTCAAAAAAAATTTTTCCTCGATCGTATTTCTATCCTTTTCCCGCCGGTACGCCAATATGAAACGGAGCATGGCGGTGGGCGTGGCCTAACAGCATCCGCGTCGATCGCTCGTCGGGGCTCGCGCTCTCTATGTTCCGCCCGTTCAGAGCGCGCAATGAAAATATAACAATTTTTTCAATTTTTTAAAATCGCTGTATCTCAAAAAGTACATACGTTAGCGTCACCGTGTAAAGACCAATATTGTTCAGTATGACCAGCACTACTTTTTTTTTTAATTTTTTTTTTTTTTTTTAATTTTTTAAAATCGCCATATCTCGAAAAGTAGATACGTTAGCGTCACCGTATAAAGACCAATTTTGTTCAGTATGACCAGCACAATTTTTTTTTAAAATTTTTTTTTTAATTTTTTAAAATCGCCATATCTCGAAAGGTAGATACGTTAGCGTCACCGTGTAAAGACCAATTTTGTTTAGTATGACCAGCACTATTTTTTTTTTAATTTTGTTTTTTTTTTAAATTTTTTAAAATCGCCATATCTCGAAAAGTAGATACGTTAGCGTCACCGTGTAAAGACCAATTTTGTTCAGAAACGTAAACGCTTTTAGATGGCGAGCTAAATATTTTCAAAACTGCCTAAAATCTATTCGATCTAAATACGTTTTACGACAAAAAGGGCCTCCGCGGGCCGCTTGCGCCCGCGGCCTTTACCCAACAGCTAGTTATACTAATATATAGCTGCAATACCACTGACTGACTCACTGACTGACATCAATTATTTCGCACTTGCCGGTATAGTAGAGGGTAGCGGTTTTTTGGGTCGTATAGAGGGTGCTCCAAAACCGTCGAGAAAAATACGACTTTGACCGGAAGTCGATTCTGGACCGGAAGTGGTAGCGATATCTCGGAAACGGGGCGAGTCGGGGCAGTCACCCCGAAGAGAAAGTTGTAGGGAATGCCCTATAATTTCGAAAACGATACTTTTTTTTTCAAAATTGCTCGAAAAAAATTTTTCCTCGATCGTATTTTTATCCTTTTCCCGCCGGTACGCCAATATGAAACGGAGCATGGCGCTTGGGCGTGGCCTAACAGCATCCGCGACGAGGCATTTTCGGGACGAACGATCGAAACGGCTTTACCTCGGTCAGTCGGACGGTGAGCGCGGCCGCGTGAACATCGAATTTGCTCCGCGCGGCGGGCTTTCTTTTAAATATCTCAAGAAGTAGATACGTCAGAGTAACCATGTAAAGAACAATTTTGTTCAGTGTGACCAGCACTATTTTTTTAAATTTTTGTTTTAGTTTTTTTTTTAATTTTTTAAAATCTTCATATCTCGAAAAGTAGATACGTTAGCGTCACCGTGTAAAGACCAATATTGTTCAGTATGACCAGCACTAATTTTTTTTTAAACTTTTGTTTTTTTTTTAATTTTTTAAAATCGCCATATCTCGAAAAGTAGATACGTTAGCGTCACCGTGTAAAGACCAATTTTGTTCAGAAACGTAAACGCTTTTAGATGGCGAGCTAAATATTTTCAAAACTGCCTAAAATCTATTCGATCTAATACGTTTTACGACAAAAAGGGCCTCCGCGGGCCGCTTGCGCCCGCGGCTTTTACCCAACAGCTAGTACTAATATATAGCTGCAATACCACTCACTGACTCACTCATTGACATCAATTATTTAGTACTTGCCGGTATAGTAGAGGGTAGCGGTTTTTTGGGTCGTATAGAGGGTGCCCCAAAACCGTCGAGAAAAATACGACTTTGACCGGAAGTCGATTCTGGACCGGAAGTGGTAGCGATATCTCGGAAACGGGGCGAGTCGGGGCAGTCACCCTGAAGAGAAAGTTGTAGGGAATGCCCTATAATTTCGAAAACGATACTTTTTTTTTCAAAATTGCTCGAAAAAAATTTTTCCTCGATCGTATTTTTATCCTTTTCCCGCCGGTACGCCAATATGAAACGGAGCATGGCGCTTGGGCGTGGCCTAACAGCATCCGCGACGAGGCATTTTCGGGACGAACGATCGAAACGGCTTTACCTCGGTCAGTCGGACGGTGATCGCGGCCGCGTGAACATCGAATTTGCTCCGCGCGGCGGGCTTTTTTAAAATATCTCAAGAAGTAGATACGTCAGAGTAACCATGTAAAGAACAATTTTGTTCAGTGTGACCAGCACTATTTTTTTAAATTTTTGTTTTAGTTTTTTTTTTAATTTTTTAAAATCTTCATATCTCGAAAAGTAGATACGTTAGCGTCACCGTGTAAAGACCAATATTGTTCAGTATGACCAGCACTATTTTTTTTTTAAATTTTTGTTTTTTTTTTAATTTTTTAAAATCGCCATATCTCGAAAAGTAGATACGTTAGCGTCACCGTGTAAAGACCAATATTGTTCAGTATGACCAGCACTATTTTTTTTTTAAACTTTTGTTTTTTTTTTAATTTTTTAAAATCGCCATATCTCGAAAAGTTGATACGTTAGCGTCACCGTGTAAAGACCAATTTTGTTCAGTGTGACCAGCACTTTTTTTTTTAAATTTTTGTTTTTTTTTTTTAATTTTTTAAAATCTTCATATCTCGAAAAGTAGATACGTTAGCGTCACCGTGTAAAGATCAATATTGTTCAGAAACGTAAACGCTTTTAGATGGCGAGCTAAATATTTTCAAAACTGCCTAAAATCTATTCGATCTAATACGTTTTACGACAAAAAGGGCCTCCGCGGGCCGCTTGCGCCCGCGGCCTTTACCCAACAGCTAGTTCTTTTATAAAACCCATAAAGTACGACACAATTTCTCTAAGTACCATTTTAATTATTAATTGCACTTTTTCTTCAAAGGTCCTATCTGAAAATATAATTTCCTTAGTTTCTTTTAAAATATTAAGTAGATCAAATTTATTAGCAATTTTCCCTTTTAATTCTTTTAGGTGTTCTGGAGTAACATCTTTAGCACTAGATTTTTCTTTATCTGATACAGGTGTAGTATTTTTATCTTTATTAATAGTTTTATTTTTAGTAATTTTTAGCTTTTTCTTCTCTTTCTGGCTAGTTGACTTGGGATTTATTTTATTCATATAAATTTCTGTTGTCTCGTCTTCAGATTCTGATGTATCTTGATTTATAGTGTCCATTGATATAACGGCATCCCTGTATGAAGTAGAAGGAGTTGCGTAATCTAATTCATAGTTTCTCCTTCGGATTTGATTTTCATTTTCTAGATATTTATCGTCATTTTTCAATATTTCCTTCTTATTAATATGTAATTCTAAAGCCTTCCTATAAGTACAATTTTCGTTAGACATAATTTCTCTAATAGTTTTTTCTTTAATAAAAACGGGACAGGTCTTGCAATTAGCCATATGTGAACCACTACAATTTACACATTTATATTCAGTAGTTTCACAATTTGAATGTCTCAAACCACACTTAGGGCACACAACCTTTTTGGTTGGGCATATACGAACAAAATGTCCATACTTCCAACATCCCGAGCATTGTGATACTGGGAATGTATATTTATCAACTTTGAATCTGCATCCATATGCATATACATATTGTGGTAAAGAACTACCTTTAAAACATATACGCATGCTTTCACAATCAACCCATTGTCCATCATCACTTACACGTTGAAGCCTCTTAATAGAAATTATTTCTTGGTCAGATTTAAATTCATTCAAAAGTTCTCCATCGTCTACTTCTAGATCGATCCTTCTAATTAATCCATAAGATAAATTTAATTCGTTTAAATAAGAAAATCTAAAATCAAGATTTTGAAAAGATTTTGAATTAATTAATAAATCGGCATTCTCTTTAGTATTAAATTTAATAATAACCTTATAGGGGCCCTTGTATTTAATTTCTTTTATTCCGCTAATATTGTTGGATCTTAATAACTTTGCTAATGCAATATTTTTGGGTAATACTGCGATCGAAGTAATACACACATCGTATGTTTTATCGGGCAGATTCTCAGTAGTGATAGGTGAAGTAATAGGTGATTTACCTGAACTTGGTCTATTGCGTTTTGTTACCAATGTGAACCCATCTTCATCATTACCACTGCTATCTGGTTTTGGTCTTTTTTCTACAGTTTTATAAACTTCTGTGCCCAAATTATCCCATTCGAAGTCACCGTTAAATATTCTTGAATTACCCTCGGATTCTTCATCACCATTCTCACTCAAATCATTTATGTTGGTTAACATTGTGATGTTAGAAATACTAATTGTAAAGTATTTTTAACAAAAAATACAAAACAACCACAAAAAACATTAAATTAGCGCGTCTAGATAAACACACAATTATTGTATTAACAAGCGCAGCGAGCGTCCGTCAAAGGTGAATGCGCAAACGCAACTGAGGCACTATTTATTTATTATTATTTATTATACTTTATAAACATATACAATGACTAACCTTCAGACCTTCAAGTTTTCTTTCACAATCAAGTCAATATATCTTACAAATACTATAGATAAATCAAAGAAAGTCCTACGTTAATACACCAATACAGATAGTGTGGATTTAACTATATACTTTAAGTTTATTTTTAGTAAGATTTATGGGTTGGATTTTATATCTTTTTGTGTACAAAGACAAAGAAGAGAAGATAAAATCGATACTAAAATTAAGAAAAGAACACTGAGGAGCGTGCACAGGTCTCCAAGCATCCAGCCTGCTGCCTTCAGAACTTTATCTGTGGTAGCAGTTGTTTCTGCTCATGGACTTTGGTCTAGCTGACTCAGACTGATTGAGGGCAGATGCCATGCCATGGTGAATTATTTTTTTGTAAATTAAAATATTTTTATTGTTATATTATGACAATAATGTCTTAGAAATAATTATTTTTTTCTTCTTTTTTTATAATCAGTACAATTACTAATCATTAGTTATTTCACAATATTTTGTACATTCTTCAAGCGGAGCGTGAAAAAGCACCTCTGAGGCCGGCATCGTAGTGGCAATCATGGACCTCCACTGAGTTTACCACCAGACCAGTCGAGGTCACATGTCGTGCCAAAATAAAAAAAAAAAACATATCTGGTCCTTCGAGTCGGATATGTAGAAAATATTCTCGAATAATTAATGATTGTACACAAGTTACTGTACAATACTATATTATGCTCCTCTTTTCTCCTCTATCGTATAAAACTCCCCAAACATTATTATTTAATGCAACCGCAAACTTGCCACTATCATAATAATTCTTCTGAACAAACTTTAGCGAAGCTTCTGAGTTTGGCGTGTATTAAATTTCTCAATTAGTAAAGTAAAAGTTTAGTTAGTAACTTTGCGGTTTTGATACTTGATATTTTATAGACGTAAAGTAAAAATCATGAGTTTAATAATTAAACCTTTTTTACACTTGTAAAATACACGGAGACGCAAAAGAAACTTGAAGCCTTATTTAAACCGCGATTCTCCCAAAGTTAAACAAAGAGATTATTCTGTTTTACTTTCAATTTAAAAGTTTACAAAAGGTTTCTGTTCTTTTTTTGTGTTAATTAATAAGTCATATACGTCCTACTCCTCCATCAATACACTCCTGCCTGCAGAAATTTCTCTGTGGTAGCTTTCTCTGTAATATAAGAGTGGTAGGCAGACTGATGATGTTATTAGTCCAGTCTGCCGTCCTGGGGTAGTACCACCACTTTCGAATGTAACACCCGTGAAGTGACTTTGTCGCGTTTCGGGAATAGTTTGAAAGTAGCCAGGTATAACGAGAGGAGTGTGCACTGTCAATCTAGATGGTACATGCTCGTCTCCTCAAGCCGGCATAGTGGAGGCGACTGCTGCCCGCACAGGTTTCTCTGTAGTAGCAGTTGTTTCCGTTCATGTCCCGCACTCCAGCTTAACATCAGGTGGATGTTTTCAAGTTCAAATTATCATAGTCTTTTTAAGCGACCCAGAATTTTTACTTCCTACTATATTTATATATTTTTTTACTGGACATGATAAATTAAATAAAAACCAACACATTAGTTTAAATACTACAAATTAGGGAGTTTAGTGACGTTCCACTGATGGCGCGTTGGGGGCAAACGCCCTAAAACGGATAACAGTTTACTAATTATGAACTCTTTCATAGAATTTCGTACGTCACAAAGCCGTCATCACACACGCATTTACGCGTAGAACTTGATTATTGATCCATTGCTCTAAATAATATCGTAAATCGTATAAAAAATGAGTTTTTATACAGATGTCAATTATATCGTAAGTATGTTTTTGTACGAACGTTTCGGAAATACAGCCACACCGAGTACTTTATACCTACAAAATAACCTCATTCAAACCCCTATATTTTAATTACAAACATAAAGTTTTGTATTGATAATAATTGCGCAAAGAGAACATTACACCGGAAACTGAATAATTAGTAAAGCAAGTTAACTCATTAACTAATCAGAAGTTAAGATGTTGTGTGGAAAATTAAACAGACAGTTTACGACGCTTTTGGGTAATGCCTGACATTCTTAATGTATTAGTGTATAGAATGGAATTAATTGTAAATGAGAACAAAAGATACATTTACATTCTGTATGTATGTTCATGTACAGTGTACACAAATATATTTTACTACATTTTCTTTTGTTTTGTAGCCAATACTCCGCCTGATGTTAAGCTAGAATTCGATCCATGAAAGGAAACAATTGCTACTAGATCGATTTTCTACAAGCAGCTGTCGCCTCCGCTATGCCGGCTTGAGGAGATGAATGTGCATCATCCAGATTGACTCCTCTTGTACTAATAACAAAGTAAAGTATCAGTCTGCTGATTTTATTAATGCGGGTCTTCTAGGATATATTCTATCGAATTGTATTGATAATAATTTTGAAAAGGAAATAGGTGAAGTTTTGCGGCTGAAACTTGAAGCGATATTTGAATTGAAGCTCGCGTGAGTGCACTTTTGTTGATTGCACTTTCAGGTTTTATGTTTTGTCCAGTTGAGTTTCATGAAAACTTACGTTATTTTCAGTTATACATATATCTACTTATAAATATATAAACCGATAAAAATAAATAGTAGTTCTCTCAAACAAAGTTATATGTTTTTTTAGGTATTTATTTATTTATTTTAAAGGAGAATGCCCATTCGCCTAAAAGAAATGGGCCCACAATTTTTTTCTCGAGTTTGTCGATGATTTTTAGTTAAATTTGTAGAAAAATTAATCTACAATCCTTATTACCAATCAGTTTTAATTTTTTCACCCAGATTATTGAGTAATTAGGTGTTTTCTGATACAAATTTGAGGTTATTATTATTATTTTTTTTAAATTGTAGCTCGGCATGTGACAACATTCCGCCTGATGTAAAGCTAGAGTGCGGTCCATGAATGGAAACAACTGCTACTACAGAGAAACCTGCGCGGGCAGCAGTCGCCTCCACTATGCCGGCTTGAGGAGACGAGCATGTACCATCTAAATTGACAGTGCACACTCCTCTCGTTATACCTGGCTACTTTCAAACTATTCCCGAAACGCGACAAAGTCATTTCACGGGTGTTACATTCGACAGTGGTGGTACTACCCCAGGACGGCAGACTGGAGTAATAACATCATCAGTCTGCCTACCACTCTTATATTAAACATTTTATAAATTGATGAGATATGTTTTTTATGTAATTAAACATCGTCTATAGATCGATAAATGATGTTATATGAATAAATAAATATGAATAAATAAAAAATAAGATATTATTTTAGAATATTGTTTTGTTACCAAACTATTAGGTATCCAGTGGGCCCAAAAATGGGCATTCTCCTTTTATATAAATTATTCGTATTTTACGTTAATGACAAAGACAAATATTAGTTTTAGTATATTATTTACTATCTACCTATATTTCTTTCATTGCTTTTTATTGTTGCGCGGTTAAAGTACAATAACATGAACCCGGGTCTAACCCGCTAGACCACGGTCGCTCTTGGTTTCATTTGTAATAAATATCATAAAGCACATATGATAAGCACAGTGAACGTCCATGAGCACTGACGACTAGAGAACCGTTTACACTGTGACTCCAGTCGCCATTACTATGCTGGAAAGAATATAATTTCAATACAAAGAAAAAACTTTCAATAAAAATTCACTATAAAAGCTTATTCAATAAAATTGGTTTAATACTTTAAAGCTACCAACGGTCATTGAAAATGTGCAGCGAATTAAAAGAAATAGATCGCTTAAATGACTGTTATTTTAACTTGATAAGCTCGGGAATAGCGGTGGGTGTAACACGAGTAAAACTCTAATGGAAGATGGAAAAGCAATTTGTATTATATGAATTTATTTTAAATTAGACAATTAACATTAATTTAAACCCTTTGTATGTATAAATCTATACAAACACAATAACCTATGTTTAATTAAAAAAAAAAAAACAAATCCAATTAAGAAAAAATATTCGGTGTGCTTTTCAAAAACGGAATTTTTTTTCGCATTAATTGGGAAGAGAATTTTAATGAAACGAGTCTACGGATACTGAGGAAAACTTTTACTTTTTTGGTCCTGGTTATTGGTTTTTACTTAGTGAATTATAATATTCAAATTAATACATTTTAGGCGTCCCATTAGCATCAAAGCAGAGGTTGACCCAAAAAAAATTGTATAATAAAAAAATATGATGAAAAAACGAAAAAATAACGAGGCGTCAATAACTTAGTTGTAGCTTAGTTGTGAGAGCATATTATGTGTGCTAAGCGAAGGATATAGGTTCGATCACCACCACAATCCAGTTTGTTGTAGCTAAAAAAAAATTTAAATATCATTAATATTCATGCAAAGTAACCCCTGTTTTGGAAATATAAAACCATTTTTCTTCTAAACTAATAATAGCTAGGTTTTTTTAATTTTCATCATGATATTAGACAATACAATACCTAGGGAATCTTCGGTTTATTTTTTTTCAAATTTTTTTTTTTTACATAGATCAACATACAATCGCGTAAGCAACCCCTCTGTCACCCAATAAATCAGTACGGGACGAGCAAGGTCAACGGCGTATATTCAGCTCTGAATCGTTGCATTATCATTGCTTGTTTTTGAAATTTGTATGATGTTGTTTTTTTACTTATCCAATGATTTTAGTATGTGGTTGATATTGAACCCATAAAGGGCAATAATTATATATATTTATTTATAAAAAATCGTAAAAAAATGTATAAAACTTCTGGTTTACGGGTTTGATATTTTTATTTATTTATTTGAAAAATTTACAGGTGCAGTGTTTTGTCAGGAGATTTTATGTTTAAGTTTATCATAATATAACATCATTGCACCATTAAATAATTTTCACTATGTGCATAAATTGGTGGTGTGAACGGATACAAACAAAAAAAAAAGGTAATAAAAACAGATTTACACCTCTTTTTACACCTGTTTAATACACATGTACTTATGTATCTATATCAAAAACATTAATGAAGTTTTCCATCAATATGAATCATCTCAATCACGCTTAATGAGGTTTGATAATCCATTTACATCCAAACTTTATGACATAGATCGACCCGAGAGATCCCGTTTGTTTTCAAAATAATTTAATTACACTTCTAGGCTTGTTTCAAAATAAAGGAGATTAAATATTAATTTTATGATGAAAATTATTTGCAAAATTTACGAATTTTAACTCAAAATATTAGTATACTGTAATAGTGATTTATCCTGATTAATGTTTTCTTAATCTTTTACATCCGGCTTAATATAGATTATTAGGTTTATCAATGTAGCTACAATTTTTTTTCTATTGTAGCTCGGCATATGATACTCCGCCTAATATGTAGCTAAAGTATAGTCCATGAACCATGAACGGAAACTACTGTCTCCAGCATCCAGATTGACACTCTTCTCACCAGTGCCGGATTAAGCCAGCGCGGGGCCTGTAGCAAATTCTGTCAAGGGGCCCTTGGTTTGCTTTAGGTTCTCAAGTTTAGGGTATTAAATAAGTGGAAGTGAAGCATAGCCTAAGGCGCTTCGCGTTTAAGGCATGCAAGATATTTTACGCTCCTATGTAAATTAATATTTTTTTATTACGGTCAGACAGGCGTTGGAGCGCGGGGCCCGCAAATTCGCGGGGCCCGTAGCATTTGCTGCTCTTGCTAAGTGGCTAATCCGGCACTGCTTCTCACTATACCTGGCTACTTCCAAACTGTTCCCGAAATGAGATAAGGTCACTTCACGGATGTTATATTTGACATAAACGCAGTGTGAAGAGGCATCGCACAAAACCGGCATAGCGAAGACGACTACTGTCTGCAGCTCCCCTTCTGTGATAGTAGTCGCCTCCGCTCATGGATCGCACTCTAGCTTAACAAATCATATGACAAATTAAAATATGAACAAACTTTTTATTACAATTACTATAAAAACATGGGTGGTTGTTGTTTATGTAAACAAAATATGTGTGTTGCGACTCCACGTCTATAATCAATCGGTTACGTTTGCTCTCATTTTTTCTTTATTTTTACCTTTACGACTTCGACACTGCACTTTTATTATCAGAGAGACATTTACAGTCTTACAAAGTAAAGTGAGTTCTCCTTACAATATTATTTTGACCACAGAGGCTAAAAAAACTCAAATGAAACGATCCTATTGATGAAGACTTTTCATACTACTCATACTCAGGCCTCTGATTTTTTTAAATATAGCTCGGCACATAACAACACTCTTGCGTGATGTTATACTAAAATACAGTAACACCCTGCTTTACGCGACCTCGTTAAGCGCGGTTTCGGTTTTACGTGAATTTCAAATTTCGCGCTAAAATAGCTCTTTCAAAGATTTATTCAGGTTTGGACTTATTGCAGAGCATAGACAGTGATGATGACCGTGTGTCAATCGGTAAAAAAACAGTGTTGCGTGTTCTGAAAATATTCTACAAGACCGTAAACGAAACGCTACCCAGAAGACAATAGATAGGTATATTTTTCCGTAAAGAAAATCATAATGTGTTTTCAGAATTAAAGTATGTATTGATTTGCATTTTGTACTGACTTTTGGTTATGCTTACACGTGACCCCCTTATACGCGAATTTTACTCAACGCGAGTTTTTGCGGAACGTATCCCTCGCGTAAAGCTGGGTATTACTGTATATATAATTGTTACTGATTAGAAAATTAGCGAGATTTAATCGTGAGCTCATGCGTTCTACCACTCCACCACGGCCGCTTTATTCATTTAGATTAATTATAATTATTAAATTGTTATAAGCTATATGCGTATAACATAGGCCTACAAATTATATTTTACACATAATAACATAAGCTGTTGCTTTATCAACAAAATTCAATTATCTAAGCGCGTTTAGTAGAGCGTAGTAACGTTAATCCTTGACACGGGGTACGTGTGAACGCACCTCGTAACCTAACATTTAATTAAATTATATTATGTATTAGAGATGCCACGAATAGTTATTTGACCGAATACCGAATATTCGGCCGAAGCTTAGTACTTTCCGCGGTTACAAGTCAGAACCCATCACTTACGTATTTAAACTTGCATCGCTGAAGTAGTACGTAGGCGCGGGCAGTTTTCTAGATCGGACAGCAGACCCTTACAAGTGGTGGTCAGCAAACGCAAAACAATATCCAACACTTTCACAATTAGCTAAGATTTATTTATCATCTCCCGGTAGCAGTTGCAGAGCGGCTGTTTTCGGAAGCAGGTATAATTTCGGCCGAATATCGAATAGTGAAAAAATGTGGCCGAATAGCCGAATACCGAATAGTTGCCGAATATTCGTGGCATCACTATTATGTATGTACAGTTGAATTGAGAAATATGAGCTAACTCCAGCATGCGGTGTTAAGCACCTTAATGGATGAGGTGGAAAGTATTGTAAATACTCGGCCGCACACACTATCTGTTGAGCCTGCCAATAGGATGACTTTGATCTCTCATACTTTTTTAATTGAGACATCGTCTAATTTTTTTATTGTAGCTCGGTTTATAAAAACACTCCGCCTGATGTAAAGCTAGAGTGCGGTTCATGGACGGAAACAACTGCTACTACAGAGAAATCTTTAAGGCAGCAGTCGCCTCCGCTGTGTCGGCTTAAGAGAACGAGTATTCGCCATCCCGATGCACGGAGTGTGTGTAATTTGTGACATTAGCTGTACTTATTGTACCACACCTCTTAACTTATTAAGAAAGATTGGGTTGTATTTACTTTATGGAAATGAAACTATCTTAATAAAGTTTTAAATCAACGAATAAAAAATTTCAGCGTTATGTGGTTGAAAATAAGAACTGTTTTTCAATTTTAAATTGAAATACATTGTACATTTTGTAACGCGAACTCACTGAAATGTGCCACTTAAGAGTTGATGTTTTGTAAGATAATTTAACGTTTTCATGATAACAAAACCGAACAATATTAAATGTGTTTCCTTCGCGAACAATTGTTATAACTCAAAGTTTAACAATTTCCTTTTATATTAATTTGTTTCTTTTTTTTTAAAGATAGATTTTGCGTTTTTTTTTTATTTATGGATTAGTTATATGATTCAGTTTTTGATATTATTATTGTTCAGGCTTCAATGGGCCATCGCCACGATTATGAGCGTAAGCCCCTAATTTAATAAAGATTTAAAAAAACAATTTCCTTTTAGATTTTAGCAAACTTTTATAATATTTTCTTTTACACGCACTTGAAAAAAGCGGCACAATTTTCTAGGAAAAACTATTAATTAACGACACAGCTGCGTCTGTTAATGAAGGATAAAGTACGCTTCCAAATAACGCGACTCTAAATAAGTTTATAACTGACTTCGGAACCGAGACTTGAAATTTGGAGTTATTATAATTTAACAAAGAGATTTTGGAGAGCTTATGTTAATAGAATATTATAATAGAAGTTCATTAAGCAAATGCAGGCTATTGATGTGGAATTGCAGGTCTTCATAATTAAATTTAAATTATTCCTTTAACTTGAATAAGGGAGTCTCTTATTAGCTTTCTATTCTTTCTTTGTCTATGTTTTAGATCTTTCTGAATAGGAGAAAGCTTTTGTAAAAGAACGCTTGTACTTTTAATTTGATTCTTACTTGTATAAATAATGTAAGTCTATACCGTCCCTTTCAAATTTAACACCCGTGAAGTGACGTTTGAAATCAGCTTGGAAGTAGTCTTAGGAGTGTGCACTATCGAACGCCGCATATTCGTCTTCTCAAGTCGGCATAGTGAAGATGATTACTTGCATTTCCCAGTGGTTGTAGTTTCAAATTAGTAAATTAAACATCAGTCTAAGTATATCTGGATAAAAGAAGAAATATTATCGTTCAACATCGTGTCTAACAAACTTTGTATATATTCTTTGAAAGATTTACAGAATTCAAAATAAAATTTAAACATGAAATATTGCTCGGTTAAAATGGAAATGTTTTGGAAAAACATAAATACATTGCAGATTCCACGCGGACTTCTATTGCGAAATTGAGCAGCTATGACTGCTCGTTGTGCGTGAGGTGACCCGCGTCACAGCAGCCACCCGATATCTCCCAGGAAGGCTAAGAGACTTCACGCTCCTGCTCTGGAGCACTCCAGCACTCCAAGAGAACATGACTGTCTCTTCAGCCCCTACGCAAGCTCTGCACAGAGGGCTGTCTGTAACAAAACCTATGTACATATTTTCTAATATTAAAGCTAAGCTTTCTACAATATTTGTCCATTGTATAGAGATTTATTGGTATGACAAATACTAGATTTATCTAGCGAGATGTGATATCTAAAATTTACAGTTCTATTCCCAGTGCAGGGTTTAGTCATGTATTGTACGGATATATAAATGTTTTTATTTAAAGATAATTTTTAAAATTATTGTTGAACAGAAAATTCTATCAATGTCTCATTTTACCTGACAACCAGATGGCGTTACTAATTGGGATTAAAATACATAATTGAATTTCGATCGTCCAATCACAACATTCATTATTATATTATTTCTTTTACGCCGCGATATTAAATATTTGGTCATTTTTTACATATTACATATTTACGTAATAGTTGTAATTCAACCAATTCCTTTTCTCAACCAAGCCAATTCTTTATTTTATCGTTTCTCGTGTAATATCGTATCGTATCGTAGCTCGGTAAATGACAACATTACGCCATTGATGTTAAACTATAGTGCGGTCCATAAACGTAAACAATTGCTATACCAGTTTGAGATGATGAATGTGCACGATCCAGATTGACAGTGCATACTCCTCTCGTTATATTTATTTATTTATTTATCTATTTACTATACTCGGCTACTATTCTAAATGAATAATAATTGCACTCATATCTTATATTAACTTACTTTTTTACAATATTTGCCGAAATGTAAAGTGACATTGTCGCATAGCGCAGGCGACTGCTGCCTGTAGAGATTTATCTGTAGTAGCAGTTGTTTCCGTTCATGGCTAGCACTCTACCTTTTTTACATCAGGCGGAATGTTGTCCAATGTCCTCCTACAATAAATAAATAAAATACTTTTCTTTTACGATAATTACCGAATATCTAAGTATTTATGTTATTATTAAATATGTAGCGATCAAAAGTAAGTTTTAATAACTTCAATTCCATTGTTTTACGCCAGGAGTCATATAACAGTTATTTCGGTCCGGCGTCACTTCATTTAAATGCAAATCTATTTGCATCACAACATTTTAGAGCGTCGCACTTTGAGACGAGACGCTGACTCACATTGTCGCAGAAATAAACCACTGTTTCTATAATAATTGAGGAAATGTCGTGTATTTATTTAACTATTTTGTGTTTCGATATATAACTACAGGTATATTCTATGTACTACTGCGTCAACCCTGCGTTTGACATCACCTAATTTCAATAATTTATATTTACAGATAAACACATTTAATTTGGAATTTGTTTGCATGTGTATGTTTATGTGTTAACTTGTTAATTAGTGATAACAGAGTTATTTGTTTATTGTTACTATGGAAACGAAGTTAAATATGAGGTATTCTTTTATTACTTTTCATACTTCGAGAGCTGTTAAATTGATAAGCCCGGGTAGCACCGGGGACCAACAGCTAGTATTGTAATAAGTATTGTGACCAAAGTGGAAGGGAGTATGCAAAGGTGGTTCGGTCATTTGGAATGGATGGATTAAAGATTGATTGCGCGATAGTGGATGGCAGCATCAGAAGGGAGCGCTCTAGGAAGATCTTTCTCAGCCAGATTGGTCAACTGCTCAGAAAGGGTCAGGTGAGGAGTACCCTCAACCGACGTGCATGCATGAGGATGTGGTAGAAGCGAAAGTGGTATGTAGAGAGGGAGTCGCTGGCGCTCCATCATTTCTGCCTACCCCAGTGAGAACAATGAACTAAGTAGTAGTGTGTCAAATAAAGATTAGGACGGAAAATGGCACGACAGTTATTGATACAGATTTTTTTGACATAATAATAATATTTCAGTATTAAAGTAAATATTTGCATCAATTTTATGTTATTGTGCATCATGGGTCATTCATTCATCATATTAAACAGTTAGAGAACTAGTAAAGTCGAAAGATTAATAGCTTCAGTAAAGTAGTAGAATCTTTACCAAAACTTTTTACAGAGTTTTGGAGGAAAAATAAAAACACTCTTTTTTTTTTAATTGTTTGTCAACACTCATACATGTTCACAAACACTTAACAGTTCATAATACACCATTATTGCATGTTAACACTCGAAGAAACACAAGTTTAGGAAAATAATTCAATACATTTTTTTTATTGTAGCTCGGCGTGTGACAACACTCCGCCTGATGTAAAGTTAGAGTGCGGTCCATGAATGGCAACAACTGCTATTACAGAGAAGTCTCTACGGGCAGCAGTCGCCTCCACTATGCCGGCTTGAGGAGACGAGCATGCACCATCTTAGATTGATCTTTGTGTGAAATGTTGATTAAATAGCTCTTTCGTCATAGCTGGCTATTTCCTAACTGATCCGAAACGCGACTAGGGTCATGTATATTGCATATACAGGGTGAATTTTTGATTTGATTGAGATTTAATTAATGTTAAAAAAAACCATTATTTTGCTAAAAATCAAGACTTTCCTTTCATTCTCACTCGAAGAGCGCGAGATTTTAACTCAATATGATGATTTTTTTTATGAAAATCATCATAAATAATAAATGTTGTCAATGTCCCGGTCATGTATAAAATACATGGAAATAAGAGACAATTTGTTAAAAATCAACACTTTTCTTTAGTTTGCCGTATATCATTACTTCCCAGAATTTGATCCTTATCGGGAACACTATCGGATGGTGCAATAATACAGAGTGTTTATTTTTTTTCAAAATCAACAGGTTCGATTCCGAAATTCGAAGATTCGAAAATGGATTTATCAAAAATCTAATAATGCAGTTTTAGTTTTCATCAAAATCGGCATCGAGACTCCTTTCAGCGTTTTTCGATATCTCTTATAGTTTAGGATTTGGCCATGAAAGCCCACTTGAAAAATTCACTCTGTATAATAATATATCATAAACAAATCGTTTGTTATAAAAGATCTGATTTCAAACCCCTTTCGTTTTCCAAGTATGAAACCCTATAGGAAAAACAATTAATATAATTGAAAATGGCTTCCCGTTCGTTACAAAAACAAAAATATCATATTCACATACAATTATAATCAGCACTAGTGGTCAGGGAAACCGAAATAAAGCGACCGCGCCTAGTTTAGTGTTAGAAGGATTAGAAGAATTATTTGATTTGATTTGAAGGCGTAAACTCACGATCGATGAGACCAATGTTCAAGTCTCACTAAATTAGGACTGGTACCAATGTAACCATGTATGTTGGTTCAGTGTCTATAGTATAAAAGTACCGTAAAGTGACCTAGTCGATTTTAACATTGCTTAGAAGTAGCTGAGGATAAGGAGGGGAGTGTGGCCTGTCACTGGATGGTTCACATTCGTGCATTCGTGCTCCCCAAGCCGGCATGTCGGATGCGACTGCTGGTATTTGATAGTAGTTGTTTCCAACCTGGATCGTGTTCTAGCTCGATGCAGGCGAAGAGTGGTCACTTGTGTAACCACTATTATGAAAAATATACAATCTTACCTAAAATATATATATATCTCTATGTACACACAAGTTCGTATTTTCAACAATATTAACAATTATTATATTTTTTATATCCGACCATGCTAGATATTAAATTAAACCGAAAACGTTACCAAAAATACACGAAAATGTTCGTCATAAAAGTTTCTGTTAATGAACATGACCTTTTATTATTGTTGAAATAAAACAAATGGGATATATTAATTAACTTTGTTTTTACGAAAGTAACTCCATAAAAACTACAACTTATTTTATGCTTAACCTACGGACGTGTAATGTAATATCTAATTAATTTATAATTATTAAAATTTGTTAGGGCTACCGAACATCTGGCGAGGCGCAGCGTAGATAATTTTTCACTATCAAACCATTGTTAACTAACCGTAGTTTTTTTCAACGTATGCAAAGTCGATAAGGGGCTTGGTAGTAAAAATTCCCTGAGCTGCATCTCACCAGATGTACGCCGCGTGGCGGTCCATAAGCACATCCCACACTTTAATACACTGTACTATGGACACTACAATGATATAACACAATAAAAACAATATAGTTCAATCCGTGTCAAAATAATCTTCTAAGATACGAGCCATTAGATTAATATTGTACTTCTGCTAATTGTGATATCGCGTGTTTAACCTGAACGGCACTGTCATTCAATTGTCACGTCAAACATGCAATTTACTTTTGATAATTTAGTTTATAAAAAAAGACTATTGTTATAAAATACTATTAATAAAGTTACCTACTAAGGTATTATAAGAATAACGGAACGGTTCGAAGGTAGTCAAACAAATTATTGGCTAATTAGACTTAAAAATAATAACCAAAAAGCATGTTCACAGACTGATGATAGTTATTAGCCCAGTCTGCCGTCCTGGGGAAGTACCACCACTTTCGAATGTAACACCCGTGAAGTGACTTTGTCGCGTTTCGGGAATAGTTTGAAAGTAGCCAGGTATAGCGAGAGGAGTGTGCACTGTCAATAGATGGTACATGGTCGTCTCCTCAAGCCGGCATAGTGGAGGCGACTGCTGCCCGCACAGGTTTCTCTGTAGTAGCAGTTGTTTCCATTCATGGACCGCACTCTAGCTTTACATCAGGCGGAGTGTTGTCACATGCCGAGCTACAATAAAAAAAAAAAAAAACAATTAGTTACCGTGCATATAACTTTTACTTCTATAAACATATTAAAGAAAACACTTGTTTTTATGTATCCAGCTATACTTTCGTAGTAAAAATAATTTATATTATGTCTTATTTATTACACGTATATGTAGTGTGTATATTTATAAACCTTGTTAATAGGATTTAGGTATGGTAGGTACATGAAACGAATCCGCATACAAGAGAGGCTTTGAGTGACAATCCTATTTACTTCATAAACCTCACGTACAATGCACATCTTTAAGCCTTCCTCAAACAGAATGTCGTTAATTAACCATTTCTTCCACATTGTGTGTCTAGTTTAAATTAACAATTTTTTTTTTATATTGACATGGGGTCAGATGACCCCATTACTTTTGATAACCAAAGTGCGATTCGTAACGGAGGCGACTGTTGTTATACTCATTAGAAAATTTACGAATAGCAGTCGGCAATAGCGGATCTATTGCCATATGCCTCATCGGCATTGCGCTGCATTTGAAAGAATCCAGATTTTAGGATGGTACTTTACAATACCGACAGAGAAAAGACTTAAATTTTTAAATTCATATTTTATTTGGTATACTGGTTGAATCCTATTAAAATTGAAAAATAAAAACATGATGATTACCCTGTTTTTTTTTAAATCATGGTCACCAGAAAATAACGTCAACAACGCAGGGTGAATAATATGATAAGCGGTAAACCATCAAAAGAACCTCGATGATTTTGATTAGCTCCCGCACCTATTTTATTTAAAATTAAATTCGTATTAAATTTTTCTTGCAAAGAAATGGACGTACCTACGCTATGCCATGCCCATTGCCCACTACTACGCCGTTTGATACGCATGATTTATGATAAAGTTCGGGACACTTCCTTTGTTCACATAAACTCTCTTTGGCCTTTACTAATTATTTTCATTATATATATTTTTTTGCAATATGCAAATAAGTATTGCATAACAAATATTTCTATACGATAAAATTATGAATCTAAATTGTAGGAATAATTTGAAGACAAAAGCACGTAACCTATATAACAAACCTTTTGTTGAAAACGGGTGATGTGGAATTTGATACGGCTATGATAAACAAGACTTTAGATAAAGCGTAGTGTAGCGTGTCTGTGATTACAGCATTATATTTTAGATAGCTTTCTGAATTTATATAGGCATAGATGTAGTGACTTTAACCTTCAACATCAGCGGCTTAAAGTAACAATACAATTTTCCAAATTAGGACATCTTTTTTGCAATTCGTAAAAAATCATAAGTATCCGGACCCCGCAAAATTTCAAATTAAAATTCCAAAATTTTAAACTATTTTAAGAGATTTATTAGAGTATTAATATTGACATGACTGCGTATAAATTCCTCTATAGATAGTTCTACTTACGAGTATGTCAAAAATTGTAATAGGAATATAATAATTGATTGCGTCGATTTAATGACCTCAAGTGTAAAGTAGACCTTATTAGTATTAACTGTGGCAAAACCCAGCAATATGTCATTGTAGTTTCCTTTATGAACGGCCGTGGTGAAGGACGGATTTCACGATCGGTGAGACTCATGTTGAAATCTTACTAAATTCTGACCTGTACCAATGTAACTATCTATTATGTACTTTGGTGTCTGTGAAAAAAAAAGGTTGCCTATGGAATGATAGAATAAAATAGATAGTGCATGGTGATTTTTTTTCAGTTCAATTTTCATAATAATTTTATAATAACACAGCATTTGAATACGCCAAACGTTGTAATAATATTTTATCATAAAATAGCTTAATTTAATTAGTATTATAATTACTCATTATACTATTTACAAATTTTACTTAAAACACAAAGTAAATTAAAGAAGAAAATTAACATTTAATTCAATTAAAATCATGAAAGAGTAGATGTCAATGAGTTTGTACCTCATAAAATTTCAATTTGAAAAGGGTTCTTAGAAAATAAAAGCCGTCTGTGGCAGAGATATTAATTTAAGAGAGAGTTTTCTACCTTTACCCCGCGAAATCAAAGCTTTAGCATAATTGTTGTCATTTTGAATACAAGATATTTATTTTATTAATAAATTTGACCTATGATTAAAATTTGTTTTAGTAGACATTTATTGTTTTAGACAGTAGGCAAGCTAATAACGGCTAGGTCTGATTATAAATTAGAGTGCGGTCCATGAGCCTCAGACGCAGGAAACACAGAGAAATTACTGTAGTGCGCTGGCACTGAGTACCAGTGCTGCCCGTAACTATACTACAAGTCTTATCGTCCACCAAACAATAGATGATCCAGCAATAAATGTTGGCACATGCTACCTGAACCCAGTGTTCCGTACATTCCATTCTTATTACACGTCCATGTCTAAATTAAACATTGGTGAACGAAAACTGTATGATACTGAACTAGTGCTCAGGGTACAGGCAGCGGTCCCCTTCTCTATGTCGAGTTGACAAGGCATACTCTTCTCGTTTTTTTTTCCAATTTATTCATTTTATTTGTACTTTATAAATAGAACAATCTTGTGCCTCTCAAAGCCCACATGGGCTTATTTGAGAGGCACAGCACCTTTACTACCTATTTATTAACTAAACTACAAAAAAACTATAATATAAAAAAAACTTATACTAACACGTTAATCCCGAAACGTCGTAGGTCATTACACCTTCATCAATCTGCCAACTACCCTCTTTAAGTTAGATTCAAAATCATACTAGAGTTTATAGTTTGCAAACCAATGTTGATGTGTTAAAATCATAATACAACGCCATAATTCATTAGTCAAGTGTTCTGGCGTTGATGTAGTGTGTAGATAAACGTCAAAACCACAACAGCTGACGATGTATTTACAAATAATATCGAGAAGCTCGTAATTTACATATTTAAATAAATATTATTGCGTCGTAGAATTTTGGGTTTGCTTTTGTTATTATTATGTATGTTTTCTTTTTCTATAATAAAAAATAAACTCTTAGTTATTCTGTATACTAATTTTAAATGGTTAATTTTAGTAATTTATTTATTACAATAACACAGAAAATATAAATCTTCAAGAAAACATAATGTTTAATAAAATCTTCTTGGTCAATAATAAGGTAAAATTTACTAAAACCTCAAATAAATTATTTTCTAAAATGAAATGGACAATTTCTGTAAATATACGAGCAACATAGAAAAGTTTCTAGTTTTCAATTTGTATCCGGTTTACACGTGAATGCTTGTTAAATGTTCCGGGAACGAGAATTGGATATCTCTTTGTAACATTTAATTTTGTACATTTCCAAGTGTACCTATAATTACGTGTGAAACCTTACCTTTATTTTTAAATAACTATATCTATGAATAACTTTTACAGCTAGATTTCCTATATTTATCTTAAATAAGTACAATTTGCCCCACTTTCCCCTATATCGAGAGGAATGTGCAATGTTTATCTGGATAGTGTCGGCATAGCGGAGGCGACTGCTGCCTGTAGTAATTAATCTGTAGCAGTTGTTTCCATTCATGGACCGCACTCTAGCTTTACATCAGGTGGAGTGTTGTCACATAATATAGTTGTAAAATAAAATAACATATAGTATAATAGTATAATATTTATTCTGGAAACACCTCATAATTTTTCGAAGACCTTTGAAAAGTGGAACAGTTTTCACGTAGCGGAAAACTTGAGCTATAACTTCCGGTTTATTGGAAAAGTTGTTTTTAGTTTTGTATACTGTTCTTTTTTATATTTCAAATCAATCTATCTATTTGTAAGTACATTAATACAAATAACTTTAAGTTTCAGGCAGACTATTTATAGTTATTAGCGTAGTCTGTCGTCCTGGGCTAGTTATCACTACTGTCAAATCTAACAAACATATTTGAAGTCGTATTTTGTAATCAGCTTGTAAGTAGTCAGGAATAACATGAGAAGGATGTGTGGTGCACATTCATCTGCTCAAGCCGGCATAGCGGAGGCGATTGCTGCCTACATACATTTCGCTTAACATCAGGCGAAGTGTGGTCACATGTCGAGTTACTAATAAAAAGTCTCTTTTTTCCAATTTTATTTAGGTACTTTTAACCCAGTTCGGTTCTGCTAGTCTCATCAGTCTTACACATTAGTAGATGAAATAAAACTTACGTTAAATTTACCAAATTGTTAAAAATATTTGACTTTTAAATTAAAAAGGGAAATTTTCATTGAAAATAATACAAAAAATATACACATTTAGTTTGTAAACTTAACGAATACGAAAAGTTAAATTTTCATTAAAATTAACTCGTCTATTGTAATAAAAAAATGTTTATGGTTTATAATAATTTATTTTATGGCGTGATGTATTTTTACATCTCTGTCAATTTTATGAGAGACTAGACGTTGTTTTTTTACACTATACGAGTATTATTAAATTTAAAATAAACTCTGCTTGGCTGCAAAAATTGCTTGTCATCGAATTTGATTATAAAAATGTTTTAAAATATCTTTATGGTTAATGTTGCAAATATTTAGTGTACACTGCACTAATATTAATAAATATCTTATAAATGTAACTTACGACATAGTTACATTTATTTAGCGAGATTTAAACACGGATCTCATAGATTGTCAGTTCACGCCTAGACTACGATATCATTTTTTTTGTAAAAACGCCTGATGTAATGCTAGAGTACGATTCATGAACGGAAACAACTGCTACCACTGAGAAATTTCTACAGGTAGCAGTCGCCTGCGTTATGCCGGCTTGAGGAAACGAACGTGCTACATTCAGTTTACACTGCACACTCGCTATACCTTTCAAACTAATTCCGAAACGCGACATAATCACTTCACGGGTGAATAAAATATATCAAAAAAGTAAATACCTTACAATAAAAAGTACAAATAAAGCTTTATAAGAAGACCGTTATAAATAAAACGAGATAAAAAGATCGGACTTGCCACTAAATGTAACAATTATTTCGGTACTATAATAATAGTAGATTAAATTATGGCAGTCCACGTATTGTGGAAACTACGAAAAGTTTGTTTATTCCTAACGCAATAAGGTTCAATAAGCAATGGGCTGAAAAATAGATAAATAGGTGTACCATAGCGACTTTTCTCGTAGAGTCGAATATATTAACAGCAAGCTTAATGGTCCTCTCCTCTTGCTGGTGCTTATAGTGGAAATTATTGCCAGAGCAACAACACAAAATGTTAGTCTGGAGGAACGCTAACGTGTGCCCAGACGAGTGAAATACTGTGGGGTTTAGCCCGTAAGCGAAGTAAGCCGAAATAACCCTGGCACCTTCTCCAAGGACTAGGGCGTCCGTAAAAGGGGGTCAGGCGGCACATACGGTGCTATTTATAAAAATAAACATTGAAGTTTATTTTATTTTTATATTTTTTTAGCAAATTAAGATGATGATTTTTTTTTATTGTAGCTAGGCATGTGACAACAATTCGCCTGATGTAAAGCCAGAGTGCGGTCCATGAATGGAAACAACTGCTACAGAGAAACCTGTGCGGGCAGCAGTCGCCACCACTATGCTGGCTTGAGGAGACGAGCAGTTTTTTTTTATTGTAGCTCGACATGTGACAATACTCCGCCTGATGTAAAGCTAGAGTGCGGTCCATAAATGAAAACAACTGCTACCACAGAGAAATCTCTACGGGCTGCAGTCGCCTCCACTATACGAGCATGTACTACCTAGATTGACAGTGCGCACTCCTCTCTTATACCTGGCTACTTTCAAACTATTCCCGAAACGCGACAAAGTCGCTTCACGGGTGTTACATTCGAAAGTGGTGGTCTATCCCAGTATGGCAGACAGGACAAATAACCATCATCAGTCTGCCTACCACTCTTTAATAGTGCCTATAGGCACTGAGCGACCAAAGTACATATAACAAAGTTATATTGGTACCGGTCAGAATTAGCGAGGTACGAACACGGGTCTCATCGATCGTGAGTTCACACGTCTTACCGCTAGACCACGGCCGCTCTTTGTTTTTTCTTTTGTTTGTTATAAATAAATTATTTTCTACGTAATTTTATTAAAAACACTATTTCTGACCATTGCCTACGCTCACAATTGTGGCGATGTCAGCCCAACTGACCACATGTAATTTGTGAGGTATGAAACGTAGATACGAACATCAATGTGTAATTCTGTGACCTGACTACCATTTCCGTACCCTTTTCAAGTTGAATGAGACGTTTGCCACTATAGTGTCCTTAATCCTCCCGGGTTATTGTACCTTTATCATGACCACGATATATTAAGTTTTTGACTTACATATATGTTTGTACAGAGTGCAAAAGGACTGCCGTCATTCCCTTAAACCACTAGCTACACATCAATACTGAAACGTTTTAGCTTTGTACGTTTTGTCACGTGTGCACTGTCAACCTGGATTGTGCACATTCGTCTCCTCAAGCCGGCATATTGGAGGTGAGTGCCGCCTGCAGAAATTTCTCTGTGGTAGCAGTTGTTTCCGCAAATAGACCGCACTCTTACTGAGCTACCATAAAAAATGTTATGTCACAGTGCAGTCTATGAGCGGAGAAAACGTCAGCAGCCACAGAGTAATGTCACGCTCTACACTGCGCTCACGTGACCGCATCGAAATCCTCTAATCTAAACTACGGTTTTTTTTTTGTTGAATTTTTATCATATTTTAATTATAATGATAAATAGAATTAAGAAATAGTTAATTAAGGGGTCAATTGTCTTAAAATTCAAAGGTGTCCTTATGGTGTAAAACACACCAGGTCTAATAGAGGCGGTATAACGACAAAATCACGTGATATCTAGTAATTACTTTGGGAAATAGAGATTTTTACACCTTGTCACGAAAGCGCCAATCAAATCGTTTTGTTAAGCATTTAAACTGTCATTTACATAATAATATTATTATAGCAAAAAACCCTCTTAAATATAATAGTATTACGTGCAGGCGTCCCTAATTTTCCACGCTTTTATAGACATTTTACATATAAACCTGTATTATATATAGAGCGGCCGTGTTCTAGCGGTAAGACGTGTGAACTCACGATCGAAGAGTCCCGTGTTCGAACCTCGCTAAATTTCGACCAGTTCCAACGTAAGTTTGTTACATTGGTCGCTCAGTGCCTATAGGGGTTATTAAAGAGTGATGAATATTTGCCCAGTCTGCCGTCCTGGGGCAGTACCATCGCTTTCGAATGTAACACCTGTGAAGTGACCTTGTTGCGTTTCGGGAGCAGTTTGAAAATAGCCAGGTATAGTTAGAGGAGTGGGCACTGTCACTCAAGATGGTACATACTCGTCTCCTCAGGCTGGCATAGTGGAGGCGACTGCTGCCCGTAGATTTCTTTGTAGCAGTTGTTTTCGTTCATGGACCGCACACAAGATAGTTTTATAGAATTTCAATGTATGAGCATAACAAATTAGGAAAACAGTTTTAAGTAATTTTAAATTGGAAACAAAGCTCGCAAGAACTGTTTGTTGTTTGTCATTAAAAAAAATAC
Source organism: Tinea pellionella (assembly GCA_948150575.1). NCBI lineage: Eukaryota > Metazoa > Arthropoda > Insecta > Lepidoptera > Tineidae > Tinea > Tinea pellionella. The sequence continues at coordinate 1,973,268 of OX411259.1, forward strand.
ATGCATGAAGTTGTTTAAAAAAGACAAGTTAAATGTTAAAAACGTTTTGCAATTAACTCGTGTCGTTTTTTACACTTTTCAAAAACATGTACATAATGCTCACTAAAAATGAGACAAACTGGAGCGCGTAACAATTTTCCATGTTTTGAAAGGTACACTTCTGAATATAGCTACTAATAAATGTATGTTTTCTTATTATTCAGGATTTTTAAAATATATATCGAGACGGTCATGAATACGGACTCTAAATTGAACGATTACGGAAACTAACTTGAAACATAATGAATACGCGGTCATGAGTACAAGTACTAACTGGATATGAAACAAAAGCGTGGTTACGCTTTGACAGAGTCTCTGAAAACACACGACGCGGCGGACACATTGTGACTTGTTTGTGCGGAGGAACTGTCGTGTTTCAGCATATTTACTTAGTTATCGCCCACAAATGGAGGATAGAAGCCTTGGACCGCTCTCCCGTTCTGTCATATATGTTTTTTTTATTCATTTTTATATATATATATTTTTTACAATTTATGAATTTGTTGAAACTTGATTAAATTAAAAGATTTTACGCGGCTTACTAAGGTGTTTATTTTAATCTAACTATTCGAAAGTTTCAGTTCTTTCAGTTTGTTTGTTCGTGACTTCCGGTTCTCAAAATTTCTACGTTTATTTTTATTAAAATTTTTATGCGACAAAAATAGTCGAAAATATAGCAAATGTACCTACAACGTTTTCTAGTTTGCTGCTTGTAGTTTAATCTTGTGAGTGGAGTACACTGGGAGTTAGATTGAAATAACATCTCTTTGTGAAAAGAAAATAGTATTGTGTTAAAGTCGAAAAATGTGCATAATTTTTGGATAGTAAACTGCACAAGATCTTTTATTCAGTTGTGAATTATTCATAAATATTTTATAAATAAATTACCGTAAAAACATATAGAAGACTGGAAATAATAATTTAATTGTAAAATAAAGCTTTATCAAGTTCGTAAAATATAGGAATTAAAAAAAAAGTTCAACATTCGATTGAATCAAATATTTATTTATATTTTTTATTATATTACAGATTCGTCTCCTCAAGCCGGCATAGCGGAGGCGACTGCTGTCTTCCTGCTGTCCTTCACTGACAGCAGTCGTCTCCGCTCATATCGGTGCTTTTATTACTAATATTTTTTCATTATAAATTTACCAATATAATATACAATATCGTAGCGGGTACAAAGACAACTTTTATTTAATTATAAACGTATATAAAAACATAAACGCACACTACGTAGGTATATGTCGTCGCAAATCTTAAACTTGATTAACATATATATATTGTTGGTGTAGCCTTTAAGAGAATTTCGTTAAAATGAGATTATTCTCACCTTTTCATACACACATTTTGTTAGCACCTGTATTTTATTTACATAGATAATTTTGCATGTCAAGAGACAGAGCACTTAATATTTAATAACATTACATTTACTTAAATTTCATAACATTACAATAACCATCATCAGTCTCTAATACACTCTTTAATACTGAGCGACCAAAGTATATATATAACAAAGTTACATTGGTACCGGTTAGAATTTAGCGCGGTTCGAACACAGGTCTTATCGATCATGAGTTCACGTGTCTAACCGCTAGACCACGGCTGTTCATCGACCATCGACCATTAAGTTTGTCTCCACGACTGATGAGGTGGCATCATCATTTCATCAAAACCCACGGCAATCGTGATCATTAATCACAAATTCACAAAGCTGTTTTGGCTAAATCCATTCCAATTCAGATCACAGTTATTTGGAATATTTTGGCCAGCGAGCAAATAGACCTGAATAGGACTTTCAATAGAATGGAACTTGGGTGAAAATGTCTATTGTTTTTTTGTTGTAAATATTTTTGCTTTGTTTACTGCAATAGGTGATGGAATTGTTGGTGTGGTCCATCTAATAGGTAGAGCGGCCGTGGTCTAGTGGTAAGACGCGTGAAGTCACGATCGATGAGACCCGTGTTCGAACCTCGCTAATTCTGACCGATACCATATATATAACTTTGTTATATGTACTTTGGTCGCTCAGTGTCTATAAGCACTATTAAAGAGTGGTAGGCAGACTGATTATGGTTATTTGTCCAGTCTGCCGTCCTGGGGTAGTACCACCACTTTCGAATGTAACACCCGTGAAGTGACTTTGTCGCGTTTGGGGAATAGTTTGAAAGTAGTCAGGAATAACGAGAGGAGTGTGCACTGTCAATTTAAGATGGTACATGCTCGTCTCCTCAAGCCGGCATAGTGGAGGCGACTGCTACCTGCACAGGTTTCTCTGTAGTAGCAGTTGTTTCCATTCATGGACCGCACTCTAACTTTACATTTACATGCCGAGCTACAATAAAAAAATAAATAATAATAATTCTCTGATACGATAACACTCCGCCTGATGTTAAACTAGAGTACAGTCCATGAATGGAATTGGTATCACAGATAAATTTCAGCAGGCAACAGTTGCCTCTGCTATGCCGGCTGTCGGAGACAAATAAGCACCATCAGGTTGACAGTGCTCACTATAACGATACCTGATGAAGACACCGTTTTGCGTTGATAAAGAGTTTTAAGCTTTTTGTTATTTCTAAGCTGGAATAATAAAATGTGACTGTAGCGGGCACGGCAGACTGTTGATACAACTCTACCCACTCTCCTACCATTTATAATGCATATTAATTTATATGTATAAAAACTGAATATGAGTGAAAATATTATCAATATGAATGTCTAATGCAGTGGTTCTCAACCTTTTTTTAATGCGGCACACTTTTCACGATTTAAAAATTGGGCGGCACACAAAGAAAAAGATTTACTTACCTATAACACACTGCGTAAAATAGTTTATGGTAATAATTTTAAATGTGCGAAATAAAATAATATGTACTACAAAAATAACAGTACGTTTATTAAGGGATTAATTACAAGTTAATAATAAGAATACTTGTAATGCGTTTTTTTTCTTTTAATCATATTATTTAATAATATTAACATAATTATATTATCTAAAATTTGGCGGCACACTTTTAGAATTTTGCGGCATATTATAGCTTTAGTATAATAAACAAATACCTCGAGTAATATATATCTTGACACTTGACGGCATTTTTCCACTTCGGTTTGTTTATCCGTCGCCTTGTCCTTTGGGTTTTCCCTTTAATCCTGTCTTCGTATTTGGAAAGGTAAAATCGTTTCAAGACTTTTCTCAAGCAAATAAAGTAAAGGTCAAATAAATAAAAAGTCAATGTGAAAAAACGCCAAAGTTGCCAAGTTCTATTCTTTGAAAGAAACATGTAATGTTATACGCATACCGCACCCTTCATAAAACTGTTTCAGCTAGAAAATTGCTTCTGTCAAGATAACCTTATTTTTTGAGTTCCTGATTCGAATATCTATACCTATATTATAATAATTTAAAACATGTTATTTTATAAAATATTTTTGTAGAAATTCTATATTTTGTCTAATGGTCGAATATCAGTATTTTTGTGAAAAGAGAGTATCAGTATTTTTTGTAGAGTTCTAATCTAATTGAAGGCTGTTTCGCATTAAACATGGTGTTTTCTTTTTTAATTTATAGAGATAATAACAGTAGAGACAAAATCATGTGGCGATGTCAGCCTCATTAAAGCTTGATCTTATACAGGTTGTCCCGTAAGTAGTGGTGTCAACGGTATTTCACAGATAGAGGGGTTCAATATCTACAATATAATTTGGTAATTTTTTTTTAAACCTTCTGGTTTAAAAGTTATGACATTTTTAAAGAAGTATAATTTTTCCCCCGTTTTATCACAAAACAATTATTTTCACTGGTCTTTTTATTTAAGTGGGTTAAGAAAAACACAGGGCTTTCTAATTAAAATGTTATTTGTAACCAATTAATAACCATGGTTAAATAAAAAATTAAAATCGGTATATACATACAAATAATAGTGATCACAATAATAAAATAACACAACATAACGTAAAAAGAGAAAAAAAAAAACTAAACTAATTAAAAAAATACAAATTACTTACTTTTACAATAAATACAATAAAGGGTAATACCCATTTTTGGGCCCACTTAATATTTAATAGTATATTCTAAAATAATATCTTATTTTTTCATTATCAGTTCTTTTCTTTTACCACTCGGCCACGGTAGTTCACAAATTTAATTAACTTTTTTTTTATTCAAATAAAAATGCTTGCACAAATCAGTATAAAAGCGTACGTATATGATAAATATTGGTTTAGGTGGTGAAATTTAATCAGCGAATGTAAACAATATCTTGACGGATTGTATTTGCTTTGAATACGTGGCGAACCTTTTTTTTTACCTTATTAGATATACAGACTGATACGTAGATTTTCATTTTTATTAGACAAATAAACAACTTTATTTTGTATAATATACGAGTATGCAAACGTTAATATAGTCGTAATAAATAATTTCCAAACTTTTTTGTTCTTTACTATAAAATACACTTTTACATTAATAGACCACACACATGCACACGCATACACAGAACACGGTTCGATAAAAAACTGAATAATTTAGTTTTTTTTTTTCTTTTTTATTGTAGGTCAGCATATGACAGTACTCCGCCTGATTTAAAGCTAGAGTGCGGTCCATGAACGGAAACAACTGTTACTACAGATAAATCTCTACGGGGAGCAGTCGCCTCCGCTATGCCGGCCTGAAGAGACAAGTATGCACCATCTAGAGTGACAGTGCACACTCGTCTCGCTATACCTGGCTACTTTGTGTTCCATTCAAAAGTGGTGGTTGGTACTACCCCAGGACGGCAGACTGGGCTAATAATCATCATTAGTCTGCCTATCACTCTTTAATAGTGCCTATAGGCACTGAGCGACCAAAGTACATATAACAAAGTTACAATGGTATCAGTCAGATTTAGTGAGATTTCAACACGGGTCTCATTAATCGTGAGTTCACGCGTCTTACCCCTCGACCACGGCCGCTCTTAAAGATATCGTCATGATATTAGAAAACAAACGCAAAACCACTGCCTATTTTTTAATGCTTGTGCTAATATAGCACGCAAGCATTCATCGTAAGTTCGTGCATTCCACCGTGTTCTACAAACTTTAACTGGTATCAAATGTTCTACGTACTTTGGTTACTCAGCGTGTATAGGTACTATTAGTGGTAGACAGACTGATGATGATTATTAGCCCAGTCTGCCGTCCTATGGTAGTACCACCACGGTTATACGACACTAGTGAAGTGACCTTGAAGGTCAGCAATTTTTAATAATATCAATTCAATATCAATTATTGTGAATCTGATAAATATCGTAATTGTCATAATTAAATTACGAAATTAATTGGAAACATTAATTACGAATGGAAGTAATTAATAAAATTCAGGTGAAAATTCACTGTTCAACAACCGTTAATGAGTTCACAAAGTATAAACTTTCGAACATTTAACTTTACAAAGTTTTCCTTACTCCTATTAGTTTATTTTACGGAATAATTAATGATTTATTATTAAATTATTAGAAAATTTAATAGAAATTATCAACTTCAGGTATTTTAACATGTCAGCATTAAATTAATTAAAAAATATATAAAAAATACAACATTCCGTTGCCCCTCGTCATCAAGGATCCATTATACGACATACATAGGTACAGGATGTTTATTCACGACTAAAATACATATAAAATAGTTACATTGGTACCAGTCAGAATTTGGCGAGGTTTCATCGGGTCTCATGGATCGTAAGGTCTATCCTCTACCTGCTCAATGCTCATGTCCTATGTCACGTCACGCATATAAACTACTCGTCTAGGAAATGATATCTAAATCGGTTAACTTGTTTAGGTATTATTGGAAGACAAACATTTAAACGTTTTAAAATATAGTAGAGTGTGGTTACATTCCGAGCTACTATATAAAAAAATTATATAACAATTTATATTGTTCCAGATATATTTAATTTATACAAAATGTCAGTCCCTACAACTGACAGTACGGAGGCTATCACCAACTCTGGCTATGGGAGCAGTGATGAAACAGCCAGCCTTCTTGTAACGGGCCCTGCAGTTACTGTAATTGTACCCTCAGAAAACCGCTCCATGAAACCGGTGCTTCAAAGACAAGATTGCACCACACATTTAAGGCCCCAACTATCAGGCGGTCCAGGGAGTGAAGAAAGTGGTGCTTCGATCAGGGTGGAAGATGGATCGGCACGGAGCGTACCGGATATTGAATTGCAATGTCGAGCGGATGTTATCGTAGACCGGCCTCAGACGCTCGTGTCTCCTATAGCGACCTGCTCTCACAGGGGTTCAATGACCGGCTGTCAATTAGTACCTCATCCTTACGCTAGATGTCGTGTATGTGAAAGAAGACAATCTACTGCACCGATGTCCGCTTTACAGCTAGGACGATCGGTTTCCAGAGAGAGCGTTCGTTCGGCCTTACATTACACTTGTGGGTGTAGTTCACTTCATGCCGTGAGCACATGCCCGGTCATTCAACCACCGGCACTATTGTTACCGGCTAGTAGTGCGAGGATTATCCGGCAGAGTTCACAACCAGAGTCTAGCGCATGCGCGGCACATTGCCCACATCACGCCCACCATCATCCGAGCGCCTCCTTGCGGCAATTGAGAGAACCAGGAGACGGAATAGCTGGCATAGCGGCCGACTCGTTGCGGATAAACGGAGGAATGCGACCCTTCAAACAGGTGAGTCTACCCTCCGCTAGATGGCGCTAATATTATTCTTTAAACTATTTAAAATAATGTGTATAGTAGAATGTAGGTGGCAATAGTTAAATAAATTAATTCAGTGGTTTTTGTGTGTAATGAGATATTTCATAGTAGTAAATATTGTAAGATATACTAGTGTACAAACTAAATATTTATTATAGGTAGGTATGTATACCAGTATAGTAAAGTTTACTTATAAAAATTGGTCAATACACTAAAGGACGGTATTTCAATCCTTCCTTAATTATAAGGCTTAAATATGAGCTTCCTTATGTGACTAAGCTCGTCTTAGATTACTTTATTTTACACGGCACTGATTTAAGTCAGGGTTGAACTACCGGCCCTTACGCAGCAAGTGTTGAGGCATAAATGATCTAATTAAATACCTAAGTGAATAGCGCTGGAAGAAAACACCTGTTTAATTGCTGAAGCTGTTATGCAGAAATAAGGGGGGAAAGTTGATCCGTCTTAACAATGTAAAGTTGTCTTCACATTATAAAAAATAATATTTTATTCATAAATTATTAATGTTAAATAACAATAAATTAAAATGTTTAAAATAATACATACACGCCTTTATAATAACTTCTAATAAATACTTTTTTAAAATATAATAGTCCAAGTATAATACTTTTTTAAGGGATAATTAATGCTTTAATTTAAGGACGCTATTACAAAAATCGATGTTTTTCCGGTACCATTTACTGAATCAGGGAACACAACTGTGAGGATGTCATAGTATAAAATTATAGCTAATATATTCATCTCTAGAAATAAGGCATAAAAATTGTATAGTGCCATACAAAATTTTCCCATAAATACGATTTTACCATCGCAAGAATCACCGAAAATGACAAAAAATGGGGTCTGTTTAGGTACCATTATAACTAAATCCAGAGCATATTTTTACTTCAAAATCATAAGAAATTGTAGCTTATATAGTCCTCTATGCATGGTGTCTATAATATTGTTTTCAGTTAATTACTATTAAATTTATCGGGAATATAATAAAAATAGAGAAAAAAATTCATACAAAATTTTGACACGGTTGGTCAGTCCGCGCTCGGACGCGCTCGTGAACGGGTGGGTGTATCGCTTTTTTGCAAAAATCAAATACATGTAAATACACGACTCCGAGTTGTATACTATGATTGCAAAAAGTTGATACTTTTTTCGACCGCAATAAATATGATTTACTAGCACAACCTAATTTAAGAATAAAGAAATTTATCTTTTTGGTATCAGGGATAAACACATTTTTCATATAATGAAAAAGATAATAATAAATATATTTTTAAATTCAAGATGGCGGATGTCACTTTTTAATAAAAAAAAGAGATTAACCATCTCGCTATTTTGGAGTTTTTAGAGGTGGTGATTACGAATATCCACTTTTTAACCGACTTCCAAAAAGGAGGAGGTTATATGTTCGTCGCGTATGTTTTTTTTTTATGAATGTTCATCGATTTTTTTTTAAAGGCTGAACCGATTTCAATGATTCAAATTGTACTGTGTTAAGCTGCATCCCATAGTGGTCTTTCTGGCCCGCACTTAAAATTTTTAGGAACGAAATAATTATAAATTAATTAAAAATATATACGAGTATCTTGCAGACAATTAGTCAATACTTAGTCAAGTTTTAAAGAGTGGTGGGCAGATGATGATAATTATAAGCCAGTCTGCTGTCCTAGGGTAGTTAGTTACAGTTACAGTGTAACACCCGTGAAGTGGCCTAGTCGCCTTTCGGGATCAGTTTGAAAGTAGCCAGGTAAAGAAGTACTTGGATGGTAAACAGTCGTCTCTTCAAATCGGCACAGCGGAGGCGACTGCCGCCTGCAGAAATTTCATGACTTAAAATTTAATTGGTATAATAAAATGAAAATAGTAAATAAAGTATTTAATATAGTTTACTACTGCGTTTATATTGTACCGCTGTTCAGAAATCAATTAAATTTAAAAGTCGTTCAGAAATCAAATTTATTTCTTTTTGGTTTGATTACGAATCCTTTTTGTTCCGGTTAAGTTTTGACCACATTTTTTACTAAAGTTGAAACATTCTGCAAATATCATTCAGCTTTTTTATTTATTTATTGATCCTGAGGCAGTATGAAGTTTGCCGGGTCAGCTAGTCTTTTATAGTTTAAGATTGGATCATGAAAGCTCACTTGAAAAATTCACCTGTATACAGGCTGTACAAAAACAGTCAGCTATCGCGCGAACCAGATTATAGCGTATACTGACGCGGTATTTTCAATAAAGTTTTAGCATTAGTAGTGTACCATGTGATTAATGGCATTGCCGTCTGTCTTTTTACACCTATACACAGTGTAAAAAGAAATGCGTCATCCCCGCAGACCAGATGTTCATCACATCATTCTGATATGATATTTTACTTTTTTTTTTGAGACATGTTTTTTGACATTTATTGGTCTAATATCAACATAACATTATGACAACATTATTTGTTAAAAAAAAAAAACAAGCAATGTTCGTTCAAAAAACGGCTTCGTAGCATTCAACTCACAGTTGATGGACTTCCAAGCGCACTTGTTTTGGCGATGTTATTGCGACTTGATTTATTTGAACATCTTTAAAAATTAATAATTAAAAAAAATCTAGCAATTACATTTTAGTATTGATAGTGTAAAACGTGGTTAAAAGGAGCACCCACAGTCCTTTCATACCCTGCGCGTACCAAATGCAATTGAAAAATTTCACAAGCTAACAATATTAAAATTAATTAAATAATATCTTCAAGTATCAAGATTAGTTAGGTAATATACAAAGTCGGGCAAAAACTGTATCAATGTGTGCGTAAGTAAAATGTCGTAGTGTGACCCAAATTCGAATGTGTCAAAAATGCGATAGCGTCCTTAAAAAAAAATGACAGCAACAAATCTTTTGAAATACTTTTATTAAACTTATTTGTCTAAATTTAAATTATAAAACAATTTAAGTACATAACTAATATGTATGTGCTTTGATAGTGGTTGTAATAAAATATAAATAAATACAATACAATACAATTGTCACGCCTTTTTCCCACAGGGATAGGCAGAGACACCACTTTCGTAAATAAATAGAATATAATTTAATTAGTTTTTTATACTTGTAAATAGTATTATTTACAACTAATATTTCTTCAAATGCACCTCGAAAACTGTTAATAGTTTGAATTTTTATAATATATGAAAAATAATAATAAGAAAATATACATGTGCAGACATCTTTACAGGTAGTTTGATAAGAAGAGACAGGCTTTCCCTAATGCCCCGCCTTTACAACTTAAAGAGTATTTAACTCGTTTCTAGAACGTTTAGGGTACGTTTTTGCAATTTCAGTAAGCGCTTTAAGTACACTGTGCTGCTAAAGGCACAATAATTACTATTTATATTTACAATATCTAATAATTTTAGGAATAAAAGGCAGACAGAAGATGAGAGACAGTTCCAACCCAGTCTCCCATCATTTCAAGTGTAACACCCGTGAAGTGACCTAGTCACGATTCGGAATCAGCTTTAAAGCCACCGAGTTTCAAGAGTACTATCAACCTGGATGGTGCACACTAGTCTCCTTAAGCCGGTATAGCGGAGGCGACTGTTGTCTGCAGTCTTTTCTCTGTGGTAGCAGTTGTTTCTGTGGATCGCACTCTAGCTTAACATTAGATGGTGTGTGACCGCTCGGTGAGCGACTCTTAACTTAACAGGGATATTTATGTATAGGGATATGAATGTAGTATGGGTATAAATAATAATGAAAAAAACACATTGTAGAGAATATATGTAAACAATACAAACCAATAATAAACTATATAAAATAAGCCATTAGTGAGCCAGTAGTTAATTTTATAATTAGGGCTATGTAGTGTCAATGTGTGTATAAAATGTCAAAGTGTGTATAAAGTGTCAAAGTGTGTATAAAGTGTCAAAGTATTGGGTGTTCCCTACTTCTATTTTTAACCTACAGGGGCTGCTACTCTGTCCACAAACCCTGTCGCAGACTCGTCGAGCCAGATTGAGACGCGCGTTCACTGAAGCCACCGGAGATACAGTACACTACGTACGAACGGTTGGCTTTCTACTCTATCGTAAAACACATTCAAATGCACAACGTTCGACTGTACAATATCATCTTTTTTCTTACTTCCTCAAGCCGTGGTCTGTCTGAATGCCGATGAGTACGACGAGTAAATGAGTTTTCAATCTATAAGTTATAATATGGGCTGTAGTACCAGTTGTTTCCGTTCATGGACTGCACTCTAGTTAAAATAATAATTAAAAAATCTTTAAGAGCAGTCGTGGAAGAGCGATCAAAGAGACCCGTGTTTAAATATTCTGGCCAGTGCTAATGTAACTTTATTATGTATGTTGGTCGCTCAGTATCTATGGCATTATTTAAAAGAGTGGCAGGCAAAATGATGAAGGTCTGCCGTCCTGAGGATACTACCCTACTTTCAAGACAGCAATGATGTAACTTAGTCGCGTTTCTGGTAGTCCGCTTAACATATAACGAGAGGAGTGTGCACTGTCAATCTAGAAGGTGCATGCTCGTCTCCTCAAGTTATAGTGGAGGCGACTGCTGCCCGCACAGGTTTCTCTGTAGTAGCAGTTGTCTCCATTCATGGACCGTACTCAAGCTTTACATCAGGCGGAGTGTTGTCACATGCCGAGCTACAATAAAAAAACAATGGTCACATATCGGGCTAATATAAGAAAAAGAGTTCATAGGTCGACTACATACTGTCGATCTTGCAAGTATTTTTACAAGTTAAAAAAAACTACCTCCTAGCAACTACTAACTTAAAGTTGTAAGTTAAATTGTACACGACTGTAGTCAAGCTAGCTTTACAACTAGAACAAGAATCCTTAGTTGCTATGACACCAGTGAACGATTATTACTATCATTTTGACGTTATATGGAATTAGTACTTGAGTTAGACTCCTCGTTTCTTGTCGGCAGTCAGACTTGAGCCTACACAAGCGATGTATCAACACGCGTTTATATAAAGAAAGCATAAAAACGCCGTGTATATACACACAACTTCTACTTTTTACGCTCGTGAAAACTTACACGTCTTTTTAATAAACTTTATTTGCACTTTTACTATTTCTTAGTCATGAAAATTACGACATTCCAGTCAAATTGCAAATCATTGAAAGATCTAAAAGAATCTATTTGATAATGTCTATTAAATAAAATAAATCACATATACATATATGTATATTATTATTTTGGAGAACTTGTAAATTTCTAAACTGACTTTAAAAAATATTTTTACTTCTTAAAGTTATTACTTTCTGTCGCTTTAATAATACTTACAAGAATTTCTATCTACGAATTTCCTTTTACATTTCCCAGAGCAACTACTTATTCCGTTACGTCACATTTTTCATTCTAATAAACACATTTCAAATTATTCAAACTTAACTTTCATTTCTAACATCAAAAACATTTGTCGCTTTTTCTTCTGTTACATGAAAACAACTTATGATAAACTCGTATTTTCATATTCGAATTTCAAATTTTAAATACTTTTAGCTTTAGTGTTGCATGGTAGATATACATAGTTGAATCGACTTTGGATCTAACAATTATTTTTCCTTTTTTCATGATGAATTGTACAGTCGGACACAAACGTTATCTGTGAAAGTTATCACCAGAGCAATTTGTTAGTTGGCGAATGTGACGTCCCTTAGCTTCTATTAATGACAGTTAGCCACCGACCCCCGCTATGACCTTCGATCAGTCCTCGCACAAAACAGCAGCTTTTTCAGACGAATCGTTTTTCTATTGCACCACGTATGTACACGTGATATATTGTTGTCAAAATATTGTCGCTTCAATAGCGTTTTTTAATTACAGGCGTTTGTTTTCAAGCTTTTTTTGTTTTAAAGTTTTTTTGTGTGTTTCGTGTTTCGACGAATTAACTTTTGGATGCTGAAGAAGATTAATTTAAGGTAAAATTTTGATTTATTTACAATGATTTATTTATATAAGAATCGGCTCTATTTGGGAAATTAAATTAAAATATAGTTATTATTTTTAGAAAAGAAAAACGTTTTGTCACGCTTTGGGAACCCCATACTCTGCACGTGCAATACACGGCACCCTGCCATATTCATTTAGAATTTCGTGTGCACATTTAGAAAAAAGAAATACCTAATACATAGTTGTTTTGCACTGAATAAGTATAAGCTTTTCCCAGTGCTATGAAAACATAGAACTTTAGTTGAATGAGCCTATATATTATTTTAGAATTAATAGTCTAGATTTTCACATCTAAAATTAAGATTTATTTTTAATATAAATTAAATTTTAGGTTATCATTTGTTACAAAACTTTTATTAATAGGTACAAGTATATGGGATATTTTTGGTAACCCTCCCACATTTACAGGTAAAATGAGGTAAACATTTATAAACTAATATTAATTATTTATTTATTTACGCCACAATTACAATAGTTACTAATTTTATTATTGATAAAATTGGACCATCGGCTATATTTATGCACAATATTTACATAATATAATTTCAAACGAAATAAAACTTTAAAAAAATACTTAAAATAAATAAATAAAAATGTAAGAAAGAAACGAAAGAAATTAAAAACTATTATTTTAACATCAGTATTTATCTTATAAATTAAACATCTTATATAATATCTTAAAAATTAAAATATTGCAAATTACCTTCTCAAAATAAACTAGATCGTTATTATTTTACATAAACTTTGATACATAAAAGTAGAACGTATACGTAGTATTTGAACACGAATTTAATTAGCAGAATTTATGTAAAAACTTCTTATGTAAAATTAAGTTTTATATTTTATAATCCATAATCTGAAGGAATCTGGAAAACATCCGAATGTTTCCTCAAATGAAGTTCAGTAAACAACTCTATTGTGCTTTGTTTTTGTTGAAAGTATTATACAAAAATAGAAACACTAAGTTGATATACGTAAATAGCGAACGCGACAGTAGACAGTAGAGAAAATAATATTAAATGGAGATGTTTCTTAATCAATTAGTAAATTACTAAATGTAATACCTTTTATTAATGTGTTTTTTTTTAGTTATTCATTTGATTTGAGTTATGTTAAAAATGTTTTTTTTTTTGTGATTTATTTTTGTGTTAATTTTTAGTTTTTCTTTGTACAACTACTCATCGTATATACCGTAAAGCCTATCATTGGCCTTATTATTACAAATTAAGCTTTTTTTTTTTGTTATACTCTGGGTTTACGCTGTTGGCTTTTAAAACAAATAAATAAATAAAAAAAAATATTGTCAAACTAAACATTGTCCAAATAAGCGAATAGTGTGTATACTTTATGTACTCATATACAAGTTCACATAATAATTTAATAGTAAGAGCTAAATATTTGACCTAATATTTCATGAATGAGGAATAAAGCTACCGTGATATTGAGGATTACTTCTGCATCAAAGGACACGCAATTTATCATTTCCTGACAGTCAAGACAAAGCGCTCTTATTTAAAATACATTTGTACTAAATATTTAGTTGTTTAGTGAGTTATAATTGGTTTTAGGACTAATATACGATAAAGTATAGAGATTTGGAGTATTTTAGACGATACAATATTTTTTTATGATCAATAGTAAAATGTTAATAATTAAATAAATACGATTTTATGCTGGCTTAAGAATAAGAGTGGTAGTCTTTTAAAGAGTGGTAGGCGGACTGATGATGGTTATTTGTCCAGTCTGCCGTTCTGGGGTAGTACCACCATTTTCGAATGTAACACCCGTGAAGTGACTTTGTCGCGTTTCGGGAATAGTTTAAAAGTAGCCAGGTATAACGAGAGGAGTGTGCACTATCAATCTAAGATGGTACATACTCGTCTCCTCAAGCCGGCATAGTGGAGGCGACTGCTACCCGCACAGGTTTCTCTGTAGTAGCAGTTGTTTCCATTCATGGACCGCACTCTAGCTTTACATCAGGCGGAGTGTTGTCACATGCCGAGATACAATAAAAAATGTACACCGAATGTACACCGTCTAGGTTGACAGTGTACACTTCACACGCTATACTCTACATGCGACTAAGTTAACCTAGGAAGATAGACTGGGCTAATATCATCATCAGTCTGCCCACCACCATGCAATTATTACATTAAAAATGCTTAAATATCGAAAAATGCTAGAAGCTAGTAAAAATTGAATTGTTAAAAGTGGAAAATAATTATTTTCTAACAACCGTATTTTTTTTATTAAATTGTTAATTTTCAAAAACCGCTCATTAGATATAATTTTCCAGCCGCCATTTTCACGTCCAATTCGCATAAGTACCTAATTGTTAACCACAAAATAGGTTTATAACTAATTTCAAAACTCAATTAATGCGACAACGATGTTAACATTTTGGCAAGGAGCCAGGTCCAATTTAATATGATTACTTAAGCGAACCACCGGCCAATTGCAACGTATTCGATGCTTAAACCCCGTGATGCAATTATATGATATGCAAAAGCATTTGATGTTAAATTTTTTTAAATACATATCCTAAGCCAGCACTAGCATCATACGTCCTGAGTGACCAAAGTACATATTATTTATTTATTTATTCAGAAAAATCACAGCGTGAATTATATAAAAAAATAACAAAAATTTTAACAAAGAGAAAAGCCAAATTAATTTCAAATATGCACTTACATCGCAATTAGATGGAAAAAAAATTAAAAAATTAAAATATACTTATAATAAATGTAATAGGCATTATAACATAGTTACATTGGTACTGGTCAGAATTTAGCAAGGTTTGAACTCGGATCTCATCGATCATGAGGTGCGTCCTCTACCGCTGGACTACGGCCCCTCAAAATTTTAGTATAGTACTTCGAGATCAGCATATTCAGGTTCAAGGAGAGGATTATGCCCAGTCAACCTTGAAGGAGCATATTAATGTCCTTAAGCTAGCACAATGGACACGACTGCTGCAGATGGACTGGGATTCAATTCCGGAACAGAATAATCAAAAATTATAATAATAGGAGGAACAGACATACAAGGCGTATAATAGGTTCTATAATAGGCGGACTAAAAAGTTCGGGCAATCCTTCTTCTGTCGTTCTATCAAATTGTGGAACGACCTTCCCAGCCACGTCTTTCCTCCTTCCTATAACATGGGATCCTTCAAGCGCAGTGTGAAGAGGCATCTCATCAAGCCGGCATAGCGGACGCGACTGCTGTTTGCAGATCGCCTTCTCTGACAGCAGTCGCCTCCGTTCATGGATCGCAACAACAGGCGAGTGCGGTCATATGACGTGCTAAAATAAAAAAAATAAATAAATATAATATTAAGTAATCAAAATTAAGTATCAATATTAAAAAGTAAATTAAATGGTATTCCTACATTACTTAATCGAAACAAAAATGAAAGGAAATAAACTTCAATACAAAATAAGCACAAAATATTCAGAAAGACGAAAATTAAAACAATCTTCTTTGTATTGTTCCAAAAATATTGAATTAAACATTAATTTTGTTCCTTTGAATGCTTTTAACAAAAACAACCCCCAAAGGATTAAACTGACCGCTTTAGCTTTCATTTGTATTATTTGGAAAATGTTAAATGATTTTGCTTAGTAATATCTTCTGCCCACGAGATTTAAATTTTTATTCGCTTAATAAATCTAATGAAACTAAACTAAATACAATAAATTTATTCAATCTCAGAGTGGTAAGAAGACCGATGATGGTTGTAGATTGTAGATTTCTCGCAGGCTCCTTCTCCGCAATTGAGCAGCTATGGCCGCTCGTTGTGCTCGAGGTGGTCCGCTTCATCGCAGCCACCCGATGTCTGATGACTGATGATGGTTATTAAACTAACTGTCCTGGGATAATACCTACCACCATTTTCAAATATAAAACTCAGACGCGTAAGTTAGATGAAAGCAGTCAGGAATAATGAGGGGAAAGTGTACTATCATCTAGTTCAAATTAGTTTTCTCAAGTATAACGGAGGCGATTGCTGTCTGCAGAAATGTCTATGAGGTAGCAATTGTTTACGTTCATGGACCGCAACCTACCGCACTCTAGCATAGGCGATGCGTTTCAAATGCCGAGCTAATATAAAAGTAATTTATAAATATATTTATAAGATGATAGCATTGTATTAAGAAACTGAGGGCCCTAGAAATAACTCTACCAAATTGGTCAACTGTTTAGGAAGGGTCAAATGAGAAGTATTCTCACGCGACGTGAATGTTATGTCATGAAAAGAGTAATGGATGTGGACGAGGCAAAAGTGGGAGAGAGAGAGAGAAGTCACAGCCTAAATATCGTTGGGAAAATGGATGTAAGTTAGGTAACAGTAAAAGTAGCCGCTAATTACAACGTCTTCAACTTACATTACATTTTATAATGAAATCTGACATTTTTATTTCAACAATTAAGTAATCAAATACGTCGACGTAATTATATCGAGAGCAGCCGTGGTCTAGCGATAGAAGGCGTGTGTACTCACGGTCGATGGAACTCGTGTTCCGAACCAATGTAACTAGCTGATGAGGTCCGGCGACGGCGCTCCCTTAACAGCTCCCGAAATATTAAAGTAAAGTATGCAACAACCCGTGAGAAAGAACGAGATGAACATATGACCGGGAAACGACCAGAATGGGTTTTTTTTTTGACCAGTCACTTCCGGTCAAAAATCAGTCAGGACTTTTTCAGGTGTACTTTAGTCGCATAGTGTTAGCACTATGATACAAGCATTAAAAAAACACAGATAAAGATTTCTGATTTTGATAATAAAAGAACACAAAACAATTTATCTACCCCAAATGTATAGGTACTTACTATATCATAAAGTCATAAGTTGTAAAAAACCCTCTCAATATTGTTTTAAGTATCTACTTTTTATGAAGTAATTGTATTAAAAAATATATATAAATGTACATCGCTGAAACCACTTATACTTTTGTGGGAATATAGTCCGGTAATTTTTTTAATTTAACTCTCAAAAAGTTTTTTTTTTTACTGAAATCTCAGGGTAACGTTTTCCATCTTAAAGTGCTCTTGTTTCTTTAAAAGTGGAAACGTAAAAGTTGTGAATGAATTTTGTAATAATTATTTTAATTAAGTATAATTTTATTTTTATATATTTTATTTAAGATAGTACGAGTACAATGACCTTTGTTTTATTTTTCTTGATTTTCTAATTTATTATTAATTTACTGAACAAACTTAGTTTAATCATTACTTAAATATTTTTTTAAATCCATCATGTTACCACACTCCGCCTGATGTTGCTTGAGTGTGATTTTAAACAACTATTTCCACAGAGACTAGTCACCTCCGTAATGTCGGCTCGTACACCAATTATTTCCGTATGTTTTGAGATTTAAAAAAGAACGAACTAAAAGCTTTTAAATATTAAAGATGTTCTTACACAATCCTTTCCACTATCCAAAAGAATTCAGAGGAAATGTATTACTATTCTCTGGGGTAGAATGATCGAGTAGAAAATGCGTACAGGCTCACCACCCATTCGTACTGAAATGGGCGGAACGGGCAGACATCCAAAAGCTGTTTGTATGTTTTACGACCTAGAAATGTATCCATATAAATTCCTTTATTTTTACCCTCTTGTTTATCTATAACCAGCATTTTTGGCATGAGATTTAGTTGGTTACCTAAGATCAATACAAATTAACAAAAACTCAACGTAAAAATTCCCCTGTAAGTTAAATTTAATCGTCACAATTTTAATATTTAATTGTATAATAATTAAAGTCAAAATTAGTATAAATACATCTCTAGAAGTGATATAATTATAGTGATGTACCTGTATTCTATATTTAAAAATCGAAATATCGATATTTAGGTATATATACCCAAATAAAACCACGAACTGAATGGTTACTGACAAAATAATTTCATGCATATTTGGCTACGTTCCCGTTCAGTTACTGCGTTGCTAGCATTCAATTACGTGTTCTGATTAAATTTTGTTCAACTCACACTCTCGTGAGCTCTACTATCTATTAGTAATCCAAAGACCATAAATAATAAACCAGATTTATGCAATTTTGTAGCGAATATTGTTTATTAGAAAGATTTGTTTCTTAACGTTAAGCCCACCTTGGTTAATAAAAATATTTTATTTTAAATTTTACAAAGTTCGATTCTGACGAATGTGGTTTTATTTCTTTTTTTAAATATTATATTTAGGATACTTGTCCTCCAGGTACTACGCCGTTTTTTTATAATTTTCGAGACACCATAAACTGTTATAAATTCTAATTTAGATATTTTTAAAGATGATAAAGGATTCAGCCGTTAAATCTTCAAAATACGCGCGACTAAATTATACCGTAAACCCAATATTGTTTACAAATTTTCCCAGTTTCATTCGTGCGGTTTATATAGAGTTGATGGAGGTAATATGAAAGCTAATTTCTGGCAGACCGCTATTACCGTTACCGTCGTACTGTTATAGCTATGCATTCGAATTATGTTACTTGACAATTTGCCCGTTTTATTAGTAATTTCTTTTGTTTTATTTGTAACGTTTTTTTTTAAACTTGGTGTAGAGAATGTCTGTAGAGATTTCTCGGTGGTTGACGTTGTCTCCACTTTATCTTAACATTTTTTCAACTAGATATTATGCGTGAATATAAGGTTTGATATCTATCTCTTACTTGTATTTTAAAAAAACAATGTTTCTTGTTATTATTCATTTATTAATTTTAAGGGTGACTAGCGATCGGAGCAAATTAACTAACAATGGGATATCAGAATCCACCTTTAAGTGCCACAATCAGTAGCAGACTAAGTTTAAAGCGGGCCCTAGGCAACATTGTAATTCCGGACCTATTTTTCAGTCATGATACATGCGTTTGGTAGTTACGTTTTAAAGCATATAGTATATAGTTCTATTTAATTATCGGAATCCAAGAAAAAAAAGGAAAAAATGCATGTACAAAAATTAAATAAACATAATTAAAATTACGGGCCCTAGGCACGTGCCTAGGTTGCCTAGGCCTTAGTCCGCCCATGGTCACAATGTCAAATAAATAAACTTAAACATTAACATCAAAATTGTACATTATTAAAAAATAGAAAAAAACTGATAAACATGTTTGTTTGCTATTATTGATTGATTCGATATGACAGTCAGATTTACTTTTTGCATTACATAGTTATTGAGGAAGATATTTGTTTACATTATGTTAAGCTAAAGTGCGGTAATAATAAGTGGAGTGTGCACTGTCAATTTAGACAGACACGAGGTCTTCAAGTCGGCATTGCGGATGCGACTGTTACTAGTAAAGATTTTTATGTAGTTGCTGTTGTTTCCGTTCATGGATCGCACTCTAGCTTTACATCAGGCGAAGTGTTGTCATATGCCGAGATACAATAAAAAAAGTAGTTCGTAATTATTTAGTCCGCTTATCGTTAGATACAAATTTAAATACATTTTGGACAGAAAACCATTTTAACATCCAAAATTTAAACATTCTAATTCTACCGCAGGATGCTCGTAATTATTTTATAACAGATAGGTTAATAAATCTTTGTTTATTTCCGAATTACATTTGTAAATTTTGTGATCGTATATTTTTATCCCTAACTCATAACTAAATCTAAACAATATACACGAAGGGATAAGCAGGGACCGCGGTATTTAATTAATTTTGTCCCTAATTTCCTTTAAGCGCTTTAATTCCGTTTAAGTCCTCAAACTTGTTAAGTATAAAAAAATGTTCAATGACAAACCTAAAGAGAGGTGTGCACGGTGTGTGAGGTTTATTCTCTGCGGTAACAGTTATTAAACTCAATGATTCTAAATTAACATCACATGCCAAGCTACTATAAAAATGTTAAATAATAAAAAAGCAACAAGTTCCCAATTTATAATACGCATGAAAACAATAGCTTGCAACATTTTAATAATGAAAACTATATTGTAATAGAGTTATAGATAATAACGAAGATATAATCAACGCGAATGGTCGCGTTTCATATGGCTCGCTTCCAATTTTTGGACAATACCACGAAATCGGGAACATTGTCAAATAAATTAGCTCCGAATGTGACCATACAATACGTTCCATTACATTGAACTAATGCGTTGTGATCGCGATATTAACGCTTCATATTTAAATTTCAAAAATTGAATTCAATTTTTATAATACACAATAATCTTAAAGCTTAAGATATAGAATAATCTAGCATCTAGATATAGTAGGGAACGGAACTCACGATCGATGGGACGAAATTTTGAGCGGTATCAATGTAACTATGTTATATGTAATTTCGTCGCTCATTGACTGATGCAAGCGCAAGATTAGTACAGAGAAAAATGAAAAATCTGTTTAGGTTTTAGCACCACCAATTTCAAATGTAACATGTGATTAGTTTGCAGGTAGCCGTAGAGTGTAGAGCAGTATACTTGTATAAAAAAGCCGGCATGGGGGCGACTCGTACCTGCAAATATTACTGTGGTAGGTTTTTTGTAAAATAAACGGCCTTATTATTAAAAAGATTTTTAAAAAATTATGATGAATTAAATAAAAAACAACTGACACAATAATTTAAAAAATTAAAATTCAGCTAATGCCAAAATTATTTAAAAAAAAGTAATATTTGTTGCCAATTCGACAATCGACAAAACTTTACGTATAACAAAGGTCGATTGTTAAAAATAAATGAAATAGTTTGGCATGTATTATGCTGCAAAATTAATTTATAATGTGACTAGAAATAGACATAACTGGAGAGAATGACATAATTCTTTAATTGACATCAAATCTATAATATTCCCATTAAAATCATCGATAAGCCGTTAGCATTAAATGTTATAAAATATTATTAGTTTTTTTTTTCGAAATATGAATTAATTTACTACATTAAGTCTTTTCAAAAGTTGATTTCGTAAACACTTGACCTTTCCTTTGAAATGTGAATAATATTTTATTATATTATAATATTTGTTTATCAGAATAATATTTAATTTAATTTCTAATACAAAAGAATAATAATAATACACGAGTATCCAGAAAAATAAAAAGAAAATCTTGGCAAAACGACGATATAAATGTTTGTAACAATTATTATACAATACTCGTATATCTTAGCTAAAAGGTATAAAATGCAATAACTTTCATCCAGACGAAGTGTACAGCCAAAACGATTTTCTCTTATTTACGTTCCAGTAGGTTTTACAACCCATATTCTTGGTATGTTAAGAAGTAAACTTTATAATATTCTGCCAAAAATTTTTGAATAATTGCTTAAGTTTATAGTACAAAGTTTAAACTATGCATAAATCGTTAGTAATGCTATTTTCAGTCCTATTTAACAAAATTTGTTGTTTTGTTTTGTCTAATAAAAGATGCCTACTATACATAGAACATTATTGCCATCTGACACGTAAAATGTGATATGACGATTACAACATTCTTCATTAGTTTGCGAATATGATTCAACTATTTTTTTGAATGCCAATACTAAGCTAGTTCTTGCACTGAGCGACCAGAATATGTATTATAACATAGTTACATTGTTATCGGCCAAAGAGATTTGAACATGAGTCACATGATCGTGAGTTCATACCTATTGATACACCACAGCCTCATACTTTTAAGTGGGTATGAACAACACCTTAATCTTGGCTTCAAAACCGAATAAAATCTTTTAATTTAGAAAAATTACATACAAAATACTGCTTATACGGAACACACTTATACGCATTACGCGTCTATGACGATACGTTTCGATGAATTGATTGTCCTAAAAATATTCGTTTTGAGACAAATTATTGTTGAAAAAAAATAAAACCTAATACGAGTATATTGGTCGTATAGAAGCTGAAAAATAAATCGAAAATATAAAACAAACCCATATGATTAGCTTATATCGTAATAAAGATAATCACAATTGTACACCGACTCTCTGTGAATGTGTTAAGTTTCAAAATTGTTTGAAAGGATTTCACCAAAATGCTGACTAAGGCTGGTCGTGGTTACAACGTGTTTCGTGTGTATTTCGCCTTTGCTTTGTTTTCTCATAGTTAAATCGTCCATGAAACGCAAAATTAGGATCCCATTACCTTTTTTAAATCCTTTCTCTCATTGAGATTATTCTCAACTATGTGATTATTATTTTTTATTTTAATTATTTAAATAAATAGTTTTTGTTTTTATTTTGTGCGGAAAAAAATATTTGCAAAGAAAAACCATAATTACCGTGTGTTATTGTGTATGTGTATGTAAAGCGTAATATGTAAATGATAGTTGATGAAATAAATATTTGTTATTATTTATTTTGCACAAATATTTGCAGTATCTCGATCGTAAACTCGATATCCTTTGCTTGCTATGGATAGAAGGACAATACTAAACCGAGATTATTTTTATTGTAGCGGACGATTATTTTGATTATTAATATTTTTAGTGATGACAACACTCTGCCTGATGTCAAGCTAGAGTGCCATGAGTGAACTGCTACCACAGAGAAATATCTGCAGGCAGCAGTTGGCACTAGAATAAATATAGCTAAGGAAATATATAGATATCATAACGATTAAATATTAATGCACATAGTCATAATGATTTATGAAGCGGACTAGGCTCCGTGCCAGCTTCAAGCGGAGGCTCGGTGTCTGCATATTTTATATAAATACATACCCTATAATTCACGAAATATCTATGATATCTACTGAGTACTGACGTTTATTTTTTATTTTAATTTTTAGTGGCATCTTTATCATTATAAAATAAAATAAAAATATGGTTTGTTAACTCGTAAGCTGTCCATGAATACGCGATTTTATATTATTATATTTTTCTATAATAATATTTCAGCATTTTTTTCTGTATATCTCTTTTTTCTTCTAGCAGCGAATTAAAGACACTAAAAACAACAAAATTCATACGTTGCATAACTACAATTAATCGGATTTGTTGTCTACTCACGGGATATTATTATCTTCAGATTCAATATATATATAATTTTACTTTTACTAAATCGCCATGAAAATTAATCAAACAGAAAAAAAAACATATTTAATATGCAAAAAGTAATGAATCAATAATTATAATTATTTCCAGCTATTTAAGCGTGATTGGGGGACAAATAAACACTCTTTTACATTTATAATTATATATTTTTAGATTGTAACGTCAAATATTCAAACCAACACTTTAGATAGAAATAATAGTATTTATACATAATAAATTTCTTTTCAATCTAAATTTTCCTTTATACCTTTCATATAAAAAAGGCTTACCATTTGTTAATCCTATTCTTAACGTTTAGGCTTTTTTCGCTTCAAAATGTTTACACCTACCTGCTAAATCTTGAAAGAAACAAGGGTTCTTTTAATAGCTAAGTCATCACAACCGTTTCACGATAAAACGCTTTTTTGTGAAAATTAATGTATTATAGTAATATTATAAATGTATGTTTGTTTGTCACCTAATATGTTGAACGGATCTAGAGGAAATTTAGCTTTAAATTTATTATTTTAGCACGTCATTTGACCGCGCACTTCGCCTGATGTTAAGCTAGAGTGCGATCAATGAACGGAGGTGTAGACAGTGGTCGCTATACCGGCTTGATGAGATGCCTGTGCTTGAAGGGTAAAAGGCTTTGATCTGTATATTGTTTTTGGATTAATGCGAGTGAAACCGTGTAGCACGGCTATTTTATCTCTAAAAAAAGTTTCGAAGTGCAGAAACAGCAATGCTAAACACATAACATTAATTTTGAGCATACAAAGCTACGGACAAAAGCTAGTTTACAGCGCCATAATTTTTAATACATTTTCTTATTATTTACACACTGAACGCCTTTAACAAATTTACAGTCGACTATTGTTATTATTTTACTAATTCGAAATTCGAAATTTTGCCTAATATAATTCATATATAGAGCGGCCGTGGTCTAGCGGTAAGACGCGTGAACCCACGATCGATGAGACCCGAGTTAGAACCTCGCTAATTCTGACCGGTACCAATGTAACTTTGTTACATGTACTTTGGTCGCTCAGTGCCTATAGGTACTATTAAAGAGTGGTAGGCAGACTGATGATGGTTATTTGTCCAGTCTGCCGTCCTGGGGTAGTACCACCACTTTCGAATGTAACACTCGTGAAGTGACTTTGTTGCGTTTCGGGAATAGTTTGCAAGTAGCCAGGTATAACGAGAGGAGTGTGCACTGTCAATCTAAGATGGTACATGCTCGTCTCCTCAAGCCAGCATAGTGGAGGCGATTGCGATAGTTTTAAGTATTTTATCATTAAAGGGCCGATTATGAAAATGACTTGCAAGACAGCCTGTTCAGCTTTATCAGCTTACAAAAGACTTGCTTTTGTTATGAGTAAAGCTAACAAACTTGTTTTAACAATATGCTGAAGTCAATACCTCGGAAGACACTGCATTCTGCTCAAGGTTGCTCGTTTCCTTTGTACGTGGTTTATTTTTATACTACTACTTTCTTTTATAATTTTATTATTTTACTTACATAGTATTTCATTACTTTGTCCAATCATTTATCTTGAATCCTAATCATAGATGTTTGAAGTCTGAAGTTTGAAGTCATCCCTAACGGCAATCAATTCCGAATCAATGTCTGTGCGATTTATTAAAATGTCCGCGGGCAGCAGTCACCTCCACTATGCCAGCTTGAGAAGATTAATGTGCATGAAACCCGACGGCACGATCGGCACCATCATCAGTCTGAGTACCACTCTTAAAAGTTTAAGTTTATAAAAGATGCATTTAGTCAGTAAGAGTATCATAGTACTTAAACCATAAACTAGTGTATCATGTATCTAACGACCTGTGACGTGCATTATACAACAAGAACTTGACTCTAATGTTGGGTTTAGGTTACTTTACATGTGCAAGTGAACTTGAATGGCTTTGCCACAAGTATAAGAGCATGAGAGTATACTTTCCTTTGAGACGTGCTGAGCAAGTAATAAAAATACCATAGAGATATGTACTAGAGCTGCAAACTTCATACATAAAAAAGCATAGGCCGCTTCAGACGATTTGACAATGTTGCCGTTAAGTGAAATACTAACTCACAGAAAAGCTAAACGTAGCTGTAGTCATCTTTTCTCTCGCGTCACAATTTGAGCGTTATTGCACATCTAGTTGTATATAATATATATCAATAAAAATACTTTATATAATAATTAATAATTTAATAATCTTCTTAATAATAAATAACAGATAATTTTCTTTTTAAATGTCAGAAATGTATACTCATCTTCTGGAGCCGTACCGGAGACTGCTCCACATATGTTTGGGATACCAGTTGTATCTAATAGCTGATAAGCAGCTAAGCTTAAGTGCGGTCACTCGTCGCACTACTGCAAAAAATATAATAATAAGCGTTCAAGTAACAAACGGCGTGTAAACTATCCCGTATACAGAAACTTGACGCTAATGTTCCCTGAAACATATTGCCTTCGTCCAAGGCTTTGCACTATAATGAAGAAAAATATGTATGTTTGTAAAAGCAATTACTCGTTTAATTTGGTCAAATGCATTCTTTATTCTTTCACCCTTTCTATATTTCTGTAAACTAAAATAGAGATAAAAAAACGGAGTCCATAGTGCCCATAATCGTATAGCAAGAAGATAAAAGAGAAGGAAAAGACAAATAAGTTTAAAAATTGTTGAAGATAACAATCTATTATTTCGCTGGAATAAAGCTTGACTGACGATAGTAAATTAACAGATTATTACGTTTTCATTAAATAAAAAAATAAACTAAATAATTTAAAGATTAATAATTTTTGAAGTCATCGTCATATCCGGATCGGTTCGATTCGGATTATAATTAATATACGCAATAGTAAGCCGCATAAGTAAACACTATAATGATACGTTTCTGTTCTTATGAAATAAATAAAATATAGAATCAATGGGCATTATCTCTTATTGGTGTTTGGGGCAATTCATAACATTTCAATGTCTCGGACCAGCCCATATGATGTCGTAAAAAGATAAAGGTTATTTCGCCTATATTAGGTTAGTATATAATATCTGATAAAGAACAAAAACAGCCGCAACAAGCTCATATTAACAATATTTTTAGCAATATAACATAATATAAAAAAATATTAAATTATGATGTAATTGAACAGAAAATCAAACAAATGCTCAAAAATAATAAAAAACATATTGTAACAAAAATTATAAATATACAGCCTAGTAATACGTGACGTCAACCCAACAATCACTTGCTATTTGCTACGGCCAGCATAGTGGTGGTGACTAGGGGATCAGAATACATAATGTCACAAAACGCAACGAAGTCAAATAAATTCATTATACTCGTATTTTTACAATTCAATAATATAGCAATAAAACTTCACGTTAATATTTTATGATAAACGTAAAATGTTGTAAATCTAATAAAAATACAATAAAAGATGAGTTACGATATTTCACAAAGTAAATCATAATTATAATAATTATTATTAATTTCTAAATTGAAGTTAATAACATTTTGAAGTAATAACGGCTGTGTCGTGTTATGCCGCCTTTACACGCTTGCCAATATGTGTGCCAATGGTGTTGGCGAATAGTAATGGGCATCATGTACGATATATACCTATATATTTTTTTTTATTGTAGCTCGGCATGTGACAACACTTCGCCTGATGTAAAGCTAGAGTGTGGTCCATGAATGGAAATAACTGCTACTACAGAGAAACCTGTGCGGGTAGCAGTCGCCTCCACTATGCCGGCTTGAGGGGACGAGCATCTTAGATTGACAGTGCACACTCCTCTCGTTATACCTGGCTACTTTCAAACTATTCCCGAAACGCGAATACTACCCCAGGCCGGCAGACTAGACAAATAACCATAATCAGTCTGCCTACCACTCTTTAATATTGCCTATAGACACTGAGCGGCCAAAGTACATATAACATAGTTACATCGGTACCGGTCAGAATTAGCGAGGTTCGAACATGGGTCTCATCGATCGTGAGTTCACGCGTCTTACCGCTAGACCACGGCCGCTTCTTTTTGTACGATGGGCATTTGGTTACCTTGGTAGGAAGGCCTATATAGCTGTCGTGTGTTTTGAGTTTTTTTTGTTTATTGCAGTGCACACTTCACACGTTATACTTGGATACTGTAAACTGTTCCCGAAACGCGACAAGTTCACTTCAAGGGTGATTCATTCAGAAGTAGTCATATTACCTCAGGATGTCCGACTGGATTATCAGTCTGCCTACCGACACATTATAATTTTTTTTTCATGTACTGAGCTAGTGCTTGTGTCACAGGCACTGATCGTCATCCTCGACCGCTAGACCACGGCCGCTCAATGAAAGATTGTTGGCCGTTGGCTAACATGTAGAAGAGGCATTAGGTAAATGGTTGTAAAAATGCAATAAGCCAGTGTTTATGGTCTAGAACTAATTGCTACTGCACTTAGAGAGAAAGCTTAACTGCAATTTTCCCTTTTGAATTTGTTTTTTAAATTTCTACTTTAGATAATTTTTATATTTATTTCAAAGTATAATTAATATTATGCTTGTAGCGTCCCGTTCTTTTTCTGTCTCTAGGGAATCTTTTGTAAGGAATAAATATTCTCGTTCCCTTTTCTTCCCTAGAGAACTCTTTATATGGATAAAATAGTTGCGCAGTTTCACCCACATTAATGCCAAATCACAAAAGTTCCTTAATAAAACGGCTACATTACGAGTATATAGAATCGCATACGAAGTAAACAAAGATACATTTATTTTTGTAATTATATAGTTTAGTTACAGTTCATAGTGGGAAATATCTTTGGTGGCTGGTATAATTTTTGTATCTTCTATTTTTTATTATTATTGTAGCTCGGCATATGACAACACTCCGCCTGAAGTTAAGCTAGAGTTCAGTCCATGAATGGAAACAACTGCTACTACAGATAAATTTCTACAGGGAGCAGTCGCCTCCGCTAGCCGGCCCGAGGAGACGAATTTGCACCTTCCAGATTGACAGTGCACACTCCTCGCGTTATATCTGATTACTTTCAAATTGTTTCCAAAACGCGACAAGGTCACATTGGTGCTACATTCGAAAGTGGTGGTAATACCCTAGGATGGCAGACTGGGCCAATCTGAGCTTCTCTTTGTTTTTTTTCTTTAATAAATAAATTCAAAATAATATATTGTACTACATATTTGCTTAACTAATAAACATATTGTGGAACTAAATTTCTCTGCAAATTATCAAGCAATATGGCAGACGAAGTACGTCATAACCTGTGACAGTTTTGGAAAGTTTGATAACTAACTAAGCTACGTTTGTACTGCAACGTCGAGCCACGTGCTCAGCTCGTAGTCTGGTGTATTCCCAATCGATTTTCAAAGCAATATATCATTGTCGGTAAATTTACATGTCGATGTGAATTTATTTTTATTTTCTTTATTTGGAACAAAAAACAGTTGTTGTTTAAATTCTTAGGTCTAATGTTTAAGGAAGTATCAGAAAAATGTAACAACACCAGTCACATTATCCACGTTGAATTATAATAAAACAAATAAGTGAAACCAAAGTATCTAATAAAAAGAAAAACTAAATTGCTATGTTTGATAAAATAAAAAATATAACATTTACACGCCCAGTTCTAAAGCCGTCACAGTAAAAACCAAATGCAATAAAAATAATAATAGGTAATAGAGTTGAGGCAATTAGTAATGACAGACATTAGCTGCAAAGTAAAGCTTGCTAGTATTAATTTTAGTGTAAAGTCCTAGAAAAAGTACTGCTGAATGGTAACTTAGAAGGGATATTGTTAAAAAGACCCGTCGCCAATTTGATTCATAAACTGAAACATAAAATATCCGAGATTTTGTTTGTCGGAGGTTCTAGTTTTACCATTTTGTTTATTAGTTTGTACGTTATTAAGGTCCAACCCTAAAAATCCCGACATTTAGTGGGTTAATGAAAGAATAAAGTCAATATTCGAATCTCTAAGAAATAAATACAATTAAAATTCTTGTTAATTGCATTAACATCGATTATTTAAACGCTATCTCAGAGAGCTATTAAATTTTCGCCGAATTTTCAAAGAGATTTTACCCTCTTCGTTTTACATAGATGGGTCGTTTTGAATAAAATTTACATTGAGGATTTTAGTCCCGAAAATTTGCAGACAAGTGCTGAAAACTCTATTACTGTAAAGTTGATAAATGTCATTGATAATTTTTAAATTAAATTTGCAAGATTTTTTATTTTAGCTTTTTTAGCTTTAATTTATATTTTTATAATCACTATTCAAATTCTGTATTGTCTAGTTCTTGTCTAAATATCGAAAATTGCATACAAAATAAAATTATACAAATATTTTTATATTATTGTATTTTCTTTTAGTGTGGAGCCTATCACAAAGAAGTGTCTATAAGCCGTAGTCGCCTCCGGTATTCTGATTTGATGACATTGTCAAGGCAGTTTCTTCTCGTTATACCCGCCTACTTTCAAACTGATGCCAACATCACGTGTGTTAGTTAAAAGTGGTAGGGCTACCTCGGGACTACTAAAGGTAAAATACCTAATATTGAACGTAGGTATGTCAAGGTAACTACATAAAAAAAGAGGAAATGTCATTTTCTTCCGTCAAAAACCTGTATAAAATGTAACTGTAACCTTACATTTGATACAATACTAAAAAATATTATTGGTAGCTCACGAAGAAATAACATTTTATTATATTGATTTTATTCTCGACCTTTCTCTATATTTCTTTGGCTTACACCTTTATTATTAGAAATTTTTGTGTTCTTTTGCCATTATTGACGCATTTTTATTGGTTAGGATTTCTAAGCATCATCACCGCGCCTAAGTCATAAACTTTATTCGCTTTATGTTTGTCATAATTTTGTATAAGGTCTATCTTGTTTTTCAAAGGTGTTGTTTCACACAGGCTAATATAATAATAATAGTTATTATTATTATCAATCTGCCTCTTGGCAATGAGAAAAAGGCGTGAAAATTGTGTTGTGTTGTGTGTATTATTATCAATAATAATAATTATTAATTTAATGTCTGTACTAAGCTAGTGTTTGTATCAGAGGCACTGAGGGACCAAAGTACATTTAACATAGTTACATTGGTATCGGACAGAATTTAGTGAGGTTCAAACCCCCCAGACCACGGTCGCTTAATAATTATAATTATTATTAAAAATTTAGTGCTAGCTTGGATTTTTTTTTATTTTGGACTATATTTTAGAGCTTATAAATTATGTAGGTGATAATGTATACCTTCAAAAGTTATTTATATCCAATTAACTAAAATTTAGGTCAAATATTTAAAGTTATTTGTAACCTAAATGAAGTTTAGTTTAAATTTTTCAGCAGTGCTCTATGTTTTCCACAAAACATTACTTCGATAAAAGGTTAGCCTTAATGGGCTTCATATTATATTCACAAATATTGATTCTAAACGCCTATGAATCTTTAATATTTGAATTGCATCTGCATCATTTATTATTCTTTTCGTTAACTAAAAATTAAGGGAAGAGATTTTAAACACTTTTTTTTATAAACAAGATAGGTATATGGTGTGGTTCGAGTGTATATAAAAAAATAAAGCTTTATTTTTAATTTTTAATTTAATTCTTTCTTTTAAATGTTATACTAAGTGCGTGCTTGATCAGAATTTGAATTGAAATTTGAATAGTCCGTCCGTATTCATCATCATCATCATCATCATATCATCGGCGAGTTTACACTATTTTTCACATTTAGCGCGTCTATATTAAATTCCTATTGCTATATTACATAGTTATTGTAATTATTTATCGACGTGTAAGAGAGAAGTTTATCTGTCTATTTCCTAAAATAAAATAAAATGAGAATGGAAATGTAAATAGTGTAAAAAAAGAAAGGATAAGTTAAATTTTAAAATAATGCTGTTAATAATCAAAGTGTTCATCTCAGTCATGCTGATGTCAGTAGGACTGCTATTCGCTAATGAACGCGCATAGTTTCAGCAATCTGCTTTCTCATTGTTTAACATTTGGCTTTAAGCCAGATTTTCTAAGATAAGGACACTTAAGTTAAATACTTTTAAAGTAGAAAGTTCTTAGAAAGGTAACTTAGAAGAATGTATATAACAAAGATTAGTTAGCTTTTACTTTGTTAGAAGTTAGTTATACAATTTTATAATTTTCGTGAGAGTCGCCTCCTAATCAATGAAATTATTGAGATTTTTGTTTTATATAAAAATTAATTTTGTTTCTCTGTGGAGAAGTGATCGATCGAAAAATCCCGGGTTCGATTCCATTAATAGCTCTGGATGTTATATGTTTGTGTTTTATCACCTATTGCACAGATAATCCTAGTTTGGCATAAGATTGTATGTATAAATGTATATTTAAAAGAGCGGCCGTGGCTCTATGTATTCTAAACTTTAAATCATTTGAATTACGGCCGTACTTTGGTAGATCAGTGTTTATGAAATAATCACTTAGTAACTAAGGTTACTCGACATAAAAATAGAGACCAAACCTAGACATGGTTATGTTGAAAAAAACTAATAAACTACAGTTCATGCAGTAATTTATTCATGTAACAATTTTGAAATTTATAATATTATTTAAAACAAGTATATGCTACAATAATATCGTTTCAGTTTTTGTCTGGCTTCTCTTACTGGGTGCATTTTGTCTCTAATAAACCACTTACAAGTTGCAACAGTTCATTCAACTCCTTAACTGTACTACATGACAATTTGTACATCATATCTTTAACTATCTACAGTCTGTAGGTATTATTAAATTAAAATATGATATTTAAAAGAAAGACAAAAGCATCATATGCTTTTTTACCAATAATCTTTAATTCCTTTATTGGGACCTAGTTTTCGTCGTATGAAAAATTCATAACTATTCAGAAATTGTTTGCTGCAGTTACCTAACTAATGCACAAATACTATTTCTGACGTAAAACGAAAATGGAACGTTTCGTCGTTTGACCGATTAATTATTCGTTCGCGCTGTCAAAGTCGACGATCGTCGCGTTGCCGCACGCGAACCAAATCGATTCCCTATCAAATATTACGTAATACGATTCTTGGGACACTAGATTCACACGGCATTATTTTGCACGTTTTTTGTGGTATCGGTGTATACATAAACTATAAAATATCGTATTACAATTTTTTATGGTGTGAACATCTCGCTGTTGATACTGTTAAAATCTTCGACGAGGCATGAAGACCCCCGGAGGTGTGCAGGAACGAGAAATCTCCTGGCCTTCCTGGAAAATATCAGGTGGCTGCAGCAATGCACCACTTCACGTACAACGACCTACCATAGCTGTTAAACTTCGAAAAAACAAACTTGCAATGAATCTGCGATTAAAATCAAATACAATAAAAAGCGTGCAATGAATGAACGTGTAAACCCTGCATTAGAATCTCTCTTAGAACTTTGTTTATTTGGGATTTATTGCGCTGAAACTTGGTATTGGACTAATTGTAAGTAACTCTGCACATGTTAGCACAACTGTATAATTCAATTATGTTCAAAACAGTTTACGATACTGATTGAGTAGACGTGCAACGTAAGTTATCGATATCTGTATATCGATATATCGACATCCTAAAACAACATCCGTGATCTCTATTTGATTGATTTCAATGTTTATATAAACCATGACTATACTGACTATACGACTCGATACTTTAAGAGTGGTAGGCAGACTGACGATGACCGCTTTCAAGTGTAACACCCGTAACCTTGTCACATTTCGGAGTCAGTTTGAAAGTAATCAGGTATAACGAGAGGATTGTGCACTGTCAACCGGGATGGAGAACACTCGTTTCCTCAAGCCGGCATAAGGTGAGCTATAGCCTAACATCAAGTGGAGTGTTGTAATATGCCGAGCTTAAATTGTAACATCTTGCGGAATGTCGAGCTACTATAAAAAGGATCTTTAATATCCAACTGAATCATTCTAAAAGGCGCGCATTGAAGCGTTGATGAGATGGAAATCGGTGGCATAAGTACCGTCAACTATTTCCATGCATCGTGAGAGCTAAACGAAACCGATGGAATGAGCCGATATCAAATGAAAGCTTCTTACATAACGATCTTGTTAAAAGGTTTCAGGATATTTTGATCAGCTTTTCTCTTAACTTTAATTACTTAAATTTTCCTCAGAACTCCTTCCTATATGAGTTTAATTTTTAAATTGCATTAATTTAAAAGTAAAATTCTAGTGCACTGAAAGGAAATTGCATTTGTGCAATGTAAATTCGAAAATAAATGTTCCATAGCGGAGATAATTTAAACAAGCAAATGTTTTCTGCTTTTATTACAATGTACATTTTGTTAAGCAAATTTCTGAGTGCTATTGTTCACTTTTAATGAAATGATTCAGCAATTTTGATAGCTTGGAAACATTGACGTATTTTGTCTTCAAAATATATCGACTCATCCACTTTCTTTATCTAAGAACCCTTCTTGAAGCCTTCGTAATTTATATTGCCTTAGTTCTAATAGCTTGAACACGAAATGAAAATACGCTTTCAGCGGATTTGGAACGATTAGAATTTCGAACCAGTTCTGCGGGTAATGAAGAGTTACGAATGGAATCGTTGTGGAATAACAAAATCTAAAATTGTTCAAATGATTGGCAATTCTGGATACAATTGCTTCTGTATTTTATGACTGTATTTATGTGTTGTGGGTATAAATTGTTATTAGAAATTTTGTACATAAAACCAAACTGATCAGTGTAAATATATATTTTAAATGCCTGTACTTAGCTGGGCGACCAGTGTACATAAAACATTACAGTTACATCGGTACCGGTCAGAATTTAGCGAGGTTTGAACGTGAGTCTCATCGATCGTGAGGTCCGTTTTCTACCGCTACACCACGGTCGCTCAGCCGTTTTCTGAATCTTTCTTTACCAAACCATCTTTTTATACCAAATCTTATTATATTTTGTTAGCGTCTCTATAGTTTTGAAAAATGCGGTAAAGTTATTCAATTATTATAAAGTTTTCAATCAATTTTCTGTACTTGCATAGGCCTATGACAATTTCCTTTTCCTACCATTTCTGGTTTTACTTAATGTCCGGTTTGTTGAAGGTATTGTTCATTTTATCTTCTACGCGTGAGTTCTTGAACATTTAGCCAGGAATTTAATAAATAATTTTTTTATTTTTACACTATAAAAATTTAAACTTTTAATATCGTTGCTTTGTTTAAATAATAATAATAATAAAAACTACATTGACTAAATTAAAATATTTGGCTTTATTTTTATTATTTTATTAAAAATGTATATATTAGAAACACATTTATTTTAATTTAGGATTGATCGCTAACCACTTCGCAAAGAAAATCTAAGTAATACGTACATTATAATCTCAATCGTATATTTATTGTTCTTCCAGAACTGTCAGGTTATTTGCCATTTACAACAACATTAACGTCACAGTTTACTTCTGTATTCGTGTCACGCGCAGCCGAAACCCTTTTCCGATATATCTAAGGATAAAATTATAAGAGGTTATTCTCCAAATATTTATATCTGAATGTACTCGTATATTATTCAAATAAGTATTCTTAATTTTTTTTTTTGTGGTTGTCATGTTTGTCTTTTCTGTGGTTGATTGTATCTAGGTTTTTTTATATTGACGCGACATGTGACCTCGACTGGTGTCGCGAATAGTGATTTTCGCGTAAAATTCTCATCAATAGGGTCATGCGATTTCTTTAAAACATATATTTCAAACCGTACAACGAGACGTTAGATATACTATGAAACTGACATATTTCATTACAGTACCTGCAATGATGTTCTCTTTGTGTGATGACATCATACATTAGCGGGACTTCTTGTCCCTTGGTATGGCCTCCAAACCACTCCTACAGCCATGTCCGTTCCTCCGTTCTTGTATCTGAACTTTCAGTTGCTTCTAATAAATACTTTACATCATTCATGTATACTCACCGCACCTAGGCGATGTTTCTTATTACTATTGTGGATACGTTGGATGTCCGGATTCCACACTAACACCATTTTCTTTACGTTACACTCGCTTTTCACTTATTGCGTATGCGGCTCTTTTCTAGCGTCCTTCCGTGTTGCCAACACTAAGAAAACTTTTCCCCAGTCTCGGTGTTTCCATAGTTTTAAATAGTTACTTATTACATGTTCTTATTTCGCAATTCGCGACAACTGGCTTGGTGGTAAGCACAGTGGAGGACCATGAGCACTGACGACTAGGGAACCGCTTATACGGTGGCTCCAGTCACCACTGTTTTGTGATGAACTTTATGTCGTTTGGTGAAGTAAGCGATATATGTTAGAAGCTCGTCACATTTAGCCGGCATAATATCGGTAGCAGTTTTATCCGCTCATGGACCGCACGTACGAACATTATTTATTTATTTATTTTACCTATATAAATATTAAACTAATGTAAAACACAAGTAAGCTTAAAATAAGAGAGCGGCCATGGTCTAGCGGTAAAACGCGGGAACTCACGATCGATGAGACCGTGTTCGATCCTCGCTAATTCTCCGGTACCAATGTAACTTTGTTATATGTACTATAGGCAATATTAAAGAGTGGTAGCCAGACTGTTATTAGCCCAGTCTGCTGTTCTAGAGTAGTACAATCACTTTCGAATGGAGCACCCGTGAAGTGACCTTGTCGTGTTTTGGGAACAGTTTGAATGTAGCCAGGTATAACGAGAGGACTGCCGTGATTGAGAGTTCCTCAAGCCGGCATAGCGGAGGCGACTGCTGCCTGTAGAAATTTATCTGTAGTACGTTGTTTCCATTGGACTGCACTCTAGCTTTATATCAGGCGGAGTGTTGTCACATGCCGAGCTACAATAATAAAACATAATAATAAAAATATATGAATAAAATATAGTCTTAGCAAAAGTTCCTCAAGGGAAACCAAATTGATTATAAAGTTGAAAAGGATTTAATTAGAAACACCCAGGCGCGTGTACATGAGTTGAAAAACAAACATGAGTATGTGAATAAAATGTGAGTATAGAAATATATACAAATATAATTCAATATACCCACAGAGTATTAAAATTGTATTTAAAATATTATATCGTAAAAGAATAACATGAAAATGCCCCGGCCATCGATTAATGAACTGTGAAAACCTAGCAATTAATGCAAGCCACTTTATTTATATATTTTTGGTCGCAATAAAAAAATCACTCAAAACTGACTTAAGCACTGTGGCGTATCAAACGAAAATCCACCCTAATCCAAGTGAAAAACGATCTAGATTGACGTGATAAATTAGTTGTTTGTACAGGAAGTATATATTTTGTTGTTATCGAGGTGAATGTTTTTGGGTGGAGTCTGTCGTAATAAAACGGTTGTAGCCTGTATTACGGAATATTCTACATTGCAACCAAGTAAAAGAATTCGCTACGTCACGAAAACTTTTTGGGACTTTAATGCCGTTTGCCCGCTTAACGACATAGATATTTTGACCAATAGCGGATTGCCTATCACATTTATAAATAGACGCGAGACAAATCCGATAATTATATCGAGCCTGTCTTTGCAGATACCGCAAAACAATTTCAGTTGTCGGTTGTCGTTATCGGACGTCGTATCGTGGATAAACGCTCTCGTTTTTATTTTATTTGAAAGTATTTTCTTATTTTCTTATGTTTGATTTATTCATAGAATTATAAACAGTATTTTATTAACATAAAGCTTAATTTAGTTTGCATAGACTACTGAAACAAAAACAAAAAATATTAGACCAATTACAAAGGCTCCCTTCAAACTGTTGACAAGTTTAATTTTGGCTGACGTTGAGTTAGGCTTCTAACAAAATCCCCAAAATATTCATTTTATCGTGAACGTTTTGTTAAAATTCAGGATATATTGTGGTTGTAGTTGACTGTTCCCCACAGACTGGCTAACCGCTTCACCGCCGAGAGTAGATTTAAGCTAAAAGGTTGCATTTTATCAGTAAAGTAACTAGCTATTTACTGAACTTTAACTTAGAAATTTCAAATAAACATTTTATTAGATATTTAAATACACATATCTTTTTATGTGATTAAATTGTGTAACCAGAGCTCGGCATGTGACTACACTCCGCCTGATGTAAAGCTAGAGTGCGGTCCATCAATGGAAACAACTGCTACCACAGAGAAATTTATACAGGCAGCAGCCGCCTTCGCTATGCCGGCTTGATTTATTCATTATATTGTTTGTAATTATAGTACATAAGATCTGTAACCGGGATACCTAGTACTCCCTATACACCCGTGCAATTTTTTAAATGTTAATTTTAAACAATAAATTATATTTTTTAATTATTTTTTTAAGACATTTTAACACGACTTTCAATTGCTCATGTTTATCTCTAGCAATTTTCCTTTATAATTATAGAGGAAGGAAGATATATATATTTATACAGTATATAACATTGCATCTCCTTTCATGCCATTCTGCGGTTCTCCACCACAACAAAAGCTCTCAGTACAATCCGTTTTCATGACTTTGATGCTGAAAAAGCATGTTCCGTTGTGATATGAAACACAAAGGTTTGAAATACATTAGCTGACTTATTAAAGTTGGATAATTATTGGTTAATATAAAATAATAAGAGCGGCCGTGGTCTAGCGGTAAGACGCGCGAACTCACGATCGATGAGACGTGTGTTCGAACCTCACTAATTCTGACCGGTACCAATGTCGCTCAGTGCCTATAGGCGCTATTTAAGAGTGGTAGCCAGACTGATGATGGTTATTAGCACAGTCTGCCGTCTTGGGGTAGTACCACCACTTTAGAATTTTACATCCATGAAGTGACCTTGTTGCGTTTCGGGAGCAGTTTGAAAGTAGCCAGGTATAACGAGAGAAGTATGCACTGTTAATCTAGATGGTGCACGCTCGTCTACTCCAGCCGACATAGTGGAGGCAACTGCTGCCGCCTTCGGGTGCTCTCGCGTGCAGAAATTTCTCTGTGGCAGCAAATTAAATTTAAAAAATGGTTTAACGAAACGAGTGTGTCACATCTTGGTGTTATACACTAAGTTAATTCCGTAACGCGACGCGTGTTACTCTTGTAAGTTTTAGTACTGACCCTAGAAGGCAGACTGTTGTTATTTATGTCTTTGGTCTATGCTCCACATCATTGTCTATCTATAGTCTACGACAGATGTCAAAATAATGTCGCTGAGGGGAATACGTGACGGTCAAGTCATTAACAATAGAATAAGTTTAATCCGGAAGCTTCTGTTTATTTTATACAAGAACTTACCAAAATAACTATCTACAGTCTACCTGAAAAAGAAAGTCATATAAAAGGATATAAACACTATTTAAAAAGTCAAAAGACTATATCAAATACTTTCAATCTTAACTAATAAAACATAAGATTTGACACGGTTTACAGTAACCGCAACCAACGAGTGGAAACGAAGCTTTTGGAAGATATCGAAAAGCTCCTAGGTTGCTTTTATGCACGGCTATAAAGTAACCGTTTGGATATAGATAAAGTTTCAGCACTTAAAGGCGGCGGAAGAAAAGGAACTGTTCAAATTGTGCAAAACAAATTTGTTAAATTGCTTTTAGTGTTTTTTTTTTTATTGTTATTTTTTAAAATGTACAGGCGAGCTAATAATTGTAACACATTATTGGGTTACAGGATGGTTACAGTATACAATTAAATAATAGACAATTCATCGCCTAATGAGAGCGACCGTGGTCTAGCGGTAGGACTAGTGACCTCACGATCGATGAGACTCGTGTTTAAACCTCGCTAATATAACCAATGTAACGATGTACTTTGATTACTCTATGCCTAGGAACCCAGATTGAAAATCAGAGTGAGGTGCCCAGACTGATGCTGGTCTGCCGACTCGGCCGTCCTGGAGCAGTACTTTCAAGTGTAACACCCGTTAAGTGTTTAAAGTACCCATGTATAACTAGAGGATTAGGTACTGTCAAACTGACGGTGTACATTCGTCTCTTTAAGCCAGCATAGTGGCGGCGACTGCTGTCTGCACAAATTTCTCTGAGGTAGAAGTTGTTTCTACACTCTAGCTTTAAATCAGGCAAGTGTTGTCATAGGCTTAGCTACAATAAAAAAAACTCCTTATAGAAATAATATTTTTTCTTTAAATTAAATATAGCCCATCCGCGAGATGTAGGCTATTCAACAAAAAAAATATATCATTAAAATTGATTCACAATCGACGAAGAAATCGATTAACAAACCCACAAAAAGAAGTCCTTTAAATTGATAACGTTCGTTCTTTTGAAGTCAGTTAAAAATTAATGCAACACTAAATTGGAAAATCATGTTATACATAGAGTATTTTAAAACATAATGTCAGTATTAATCTTATTTTCAAAATAGTTTACTATTTAATTATAATAATATTATTAGCTTCATTTCTGTCTAGGAGAGAACTTTTCGCATCGAATTAACTTGTCATGATTAATTTATTCGAATGAATACTGCAATCGATTAATTATATAGAATCTTTTAATCCTATTAACTTCTTTATTGACAAGTTTTCTGACTGTGAGATAAATTAATAGTTAATAATTTAAATATTTACTTTAATTGTGCCTATAAAGCTTTGGAAACGATTATATTCATCACCCATATTATGATCTACATCAGTACTTTTTTTACGTACGAAAATCCCAGTGACAAATGCCCTTCCCTAGAATTCATTCAGCCTAGAATTGGCATACCGACTAAAACCCCACGGTGTTTCACTCGACGTTGGTGAATGGAGTTTGCATTCATCCAGACAACCTTAATCAGTACCTAATATATATATACATGATTCAGATAAATATGTCGGAACGGTCATTAATACGGACTTTAATTTGAACGTTTACGGAAACTAACTTGGAACATAATGAATACGCGGTCATGCGTAC
The DNA here is from genome assembly GCA_948150575.1 of Tinea pellionella. Lineage (NCBI taxonomy): Eukaryota > Metazoa > Arthropoda > Insecta > Lepidoptera > Tineidae > Tinea > Tinea pellionella. The sequence goes on from OX411259.1 coordinate 2,013,925, forward strand.
AAGCACTAACACACCACGCGAAAAATGTCGTGTTTCAGCATATTTGCTTAGTTATCACCCGCAAATGGAGGATAGGAGCCATGGACCGATCTCCCGTTCTGTCATATACATACAGCGTTGTAAAAAAAAAAACTTTATACCTATTTAGAACAATTATTTATTCGGGAATGCATTTACCACTTTGTCACCAAAGTATTACAATGGCACAATTACATATGCATCTGTTATAATAGTAAGTGCCCGTGATGACGAAAGTTTTCTAACTAAACCCCCTTACAAAGTACTACTTTAATGGAAAACAGGCATAGTTCGAAGGAATACTTTTCATGAACAATTTTAATATGAAATGCATCAAGTTTTAAGTACATTTTGTCGGTTCTTGCGTGTTTTATGGTACGTTTTAACGATTAACTTTTATGTTATAGGTTAGTTTAAAATGTCAAGTTCATAAATTTATTATGATAAAGTATATTTACTGTTCGTTTTTTCTTTGTACCAAACCTATCATTGTATTTATAAAATTATAGTTTTCTACGTATTTCGTAAAAAAATATTAATTGTATATGTATATATTTTACCGCAACGTTGCGCTTAAATTTTTTTAGATATTTTTTTATAGTACCTTGGCATATTGTGACCGCATTCCATCTGATGCTAAGCGAAACTGCGATCTTAGAACAGAAACAACTAGTGCAAAATCTAGTTCATCATGTGACCCCATATCGCCTCAATAGCAGATAATGATAAAAGCCAAGATAAATAATAGGGGTTATTACGAGTGACAAGTGACTTTCACGTTCGTGCCTCAGAGAGCACTTTATTTCCACCGATTCCGGGAGTCAGCACTAAATAACAATCGTTAAGGCAGTTCAAGAGGTCAAAACAATTTGGTTCACTACAAATACAGTTTCAAACTTTGTTTTGTGTTAAAAGCGGGTATTAAGTTTACAAAACGGCTTATAATTAAATTGCAAAGAAAGTTAAACAGAAAAAAAAACTAGAGATTGTGGGGAATTAAAGTGTAATAAAGAAAAATTTAGAACAAGCACGCTGTCAATATGGACGGTACAGTGGAGGCGACTGTTGCTTACAGACATTTGTTTTTATTGTTTCTGCTCATGAGGTTCATGTTACTTAAACTTTACATCAGGCGGACAAAAATGTGGTCAAAATAAAATCTCAACATATGATTAAAAAATATTATATATGTAAATATGTATGTAAAATATATATATTTTGTGTGGTAGGTAACATTAATTTTCCGTCACTTAAGTTGTACTTTCAAAAACAACAAATAATACGAAATGATCAATTACTGAAAGTACTAGTAACTTATAACAAAACTTTATTCTGTAAAGAAAAACAAAGAAATATACTACGAGAAAACTTTTCTATAACCTCTTTGTTTCTTAGACAATGGATAGAAAATCAGTGAAACTATTCTGGCCAGCTTATTAACCTCACGGCCGCCCAATGAACCATTTCGTTAGTTGGGGAGGTGATACAGAAAAATAATCAGAATACTTTATCCTTGGAGTCACAATAAAATGTTTCGGATTGCTAACTAGAAACTTTACTACCCTTTTTATAGTAGTCCAACATGTAGAGTACTATCCACTATGTCATGATTTGATGATAAGGCGGACTTCTCTCTCTCTCTCGTTTATACCCGGGTATTTCCAAACGAACACCTAAAGTGTTGTTCCTCAAGAACGATTATTCGTCTACCGTATCTAAAGCAATAAAATATAGTATATTTGAAATGATAATAGTCTGACTGGTCAATTTAAATCATCAAGCGAAGAGTGATTATTCAAGGTCCAAATATGTGTGAAATTGAACCTTATCCATAAAGTAATAGGGATGAATACTTTTCAGTGTATCTAATGACCACAAGCTTCCTAAGTATGTGGAACTATTGTCCAATGCTTTCTCGGCACGCACGTTTGGGTTATCGATACTTTCATAATGAGAAAGCTTAGTTATAAAAATTTATGATATAGACTTTGAAATCGACCTTTTGTTTTGTTCTTCTTATTAACCTTTATTAATTTATACCTTTTTGTATAGAGGACCTATGTATATGAAGTTAAAATTAAACGGAAAACGGAGGGGGGGAGCGAAACGGCGCGGCGCGGCTTGGCCATTTAACTTTGCCGCCATATAAATACTGTCAATAGAAACCTAACTTGATAGAACGCACCGCGCCGCTAAAGTGCGGTTTTAGTCTTAAATTCTACCAGTCCGACAGTGGAAGGAAGTAGGTACTATTTATAGTGCAAATTAATAGTGTTTAGTAATATCTTTTCATCTATTTATGTAATATATATTTTAGTCACACGGAAACAATTCTTTTTAACTTTACACGATCATTATGGACACTTTATGGACGGTCCATTTTTGTTTTGTACATAAACTCTCGATGACTATTCAGTTTCAGTTGTTCACCAGAAATTCACTGAAAAGCTGGTTCAAATTAATGAAAAACAAACACCATAGATATAAAGCTGAAGTTGTTACCTTTATAAGTTACTCAATGAATATAGTTTTATTTAACTTTAAAAAATTATAATTGAAAGCACAATGGCTGCAAGGCTTTCAAAGCGATATTAATCCGCACTAAACCTAATTATATTAAACACTATTTTAAGAGTGGTAGGCAGACTGATGATGTTATTAGTCCAGTCTGCCGTCCTGGAGTAGTACCACCACTATCGAATGTAACACCCGTGAAGTGACTTTGTCGCGTTTCGGGAATAGTTTGAAAGTAGCCAGGTATAATGAGAGGAGTATGCACCGTCAATCTAGATGGTACATGCTCGTCTCCTCAAGCCGGCATAGTGGAGGCGACTGCTGCCCGCACAGGTTTCTCTGTAGTAGCAGTTGTTTCCATTCATCCGCACTCTAGCTTTACATCAGGCGGAGTGTTGTCACATGCCGAGCTACAATAAAAAAAAAAATTTTGCAACTAATTTCTGCTAATCATGTGCAAAATAGTGTTTTCGAATAATTTGGTTATGGTTATGGATTTCCGCAAAGTAACGCCTAACACTATTAAAGCACAAAACCTAACACAAATGTAACTATGAAACACAAATATTACAAAAAAAAAATGCAATAAAAGCTTTACCAACATTAAATGCATGTTTGTAGAATGATAACAATCAACTAACAGTTTTTTCATTGATTCCCTAATGTTGTAAATGAATGTCCTTGACTGAATTTAATAACTCAACTTGTAAATGTGAAAGGTTGCTTTGAATAAGGGAGTTTTTTGTTTTTGGTCAGCGGCAACCATTTGTTAATATATTATGTATATATTATATTTAATGTAGAAATGATAGAGGAAATTCTGTTAACAACAATATGAAATTGTACATTATTAATAACGTATATTACATTATCCAAATACATTTTAAGCATATTCAAATGCTGGATTTGTTGCTACTAAATTATGATGAAAATGTATTATAACGCGGTACTTGTTTCTACAATAATGTATGGAAGTGAATGTTGGGTATGGCAGAAGAAGCAAGAGAGTAGGATTAATGCTGTAGAAATGCGGAGTATATGTGGAGTCACGATAGCAGATAGAATGAGGAATAGTGTTGTGCGCGATAGATGTGCTTTGAAAGATGATGTAGTGTCGAGGATTGAGAAAGGAATGCTTCGATGGTTTGGGCACATGGAAAGGATGAATGAAAGGAAATTGACTAAAGGAATATATAAATCTGATGTGAATGGATGCGTTAAACAAGGCAAGGAAACGAGGAAGGGTGTTTTCCGATCAAATCGGAGACATCCTCATGAAAGTTGGGCTGCCTAGTGCCCATAACCGACGGGCGTACATGAAGAGAATTGTGGATGTGAAGGAAGCGAGGGTGTTGCGTCAGGATCGTGGTAAGTGGCGTTCCGTTGTCTCTGCCTATCCCTGTGGGAAAAAGGCGTGACAATTGTATTGTAACATGCAGATTGCAGAACACCATGAGCTCAAGTGGGAATCGCTTTGTAAAGCATCTATGCGTGCGTATTTTTTTTTTGTTCAATTTTCATCATTACATAATATATGAAAGTGTTTCCCTGTATTAAATAAAATTGCTATTTTGTAATTACTCGTCATAAAACTTGAAGATTTTTTCGGAACCGTGATAATTTAAATATAATATCAGAAATTAATAAAAAATATTTTAATAATTTATTCACATTTGTTGACCGCGGTCAGATAGAGCGTGCATTCATAATTATTTGGCTAATTAACAGATGCAGTATCGAGTAGATTTTATGTCGTATATATCTATATCTAAAAAGGCGTTTACAATATTTTCCCTTAAGATCTATTTATCCAATGTTATCCAATATTGGATAGTTCATTGATCCCGCACGTGACACTGATGCCCTTACCTTAATTTAGGTTAGACTAGCGATCTGTGGGGCTAGATACATGCTAGGGTATATTTTCATTGGTGATAAAGTCCGAAACCTTAGTTTAATTCGATTCATTCACGTAACCCAAGATAATTTGATTCTATGGGTCAAACGTAACGTTTACCTTCGTTAAACTCGTGTTATTTATCTAATTTATCGTGATGTCTATCGATATTTATTTATTTATAGAAAACGAAAATACAACCAATATTTTTTTATTAAAACAAAAATATTTGCTGTTATGTAAATAATTATAATAAGCTGAGGCATGTGTCTTATAAAAACAATGTATAAATTACAGAAAAAAAAGATATCGATGAACGGAGCACATTTCTCGAGCATAGCGGAGGTGACTACTGCCTGTATACATTTATCTGTAGCAGTAGTCGTCTTTATAGGACTGCACACTACTTAACGTGCGGCAGGATGTGATAACATGGCAGGCATATACCTATGTATAAAAAAAAATTATTCAGTATTAGCCACATAAAAATGTGAATACACGATTTATTGTTAACATATTTATTTAAACGCTAAAAATATTTTATACAAATATATTTCATATCGATGGCCGATCACGAATGTTTTTCTATTATTCATATCATCCCGATTCAGTTGAGTTACAGAAGAAAAAAATATACGTTACATATTTTTATAATACAAAACGAGCTCTTTAAAAATATCTCATTTCTTTTTCCTCGACATTAAACGTAAAAAAATTATATGGTAACAAAAATATATTGTTTTTAATACTTTTAGTGCTTGTCTCATAGGCACTAAGTGACCAAAGCAAGATAACAAAGTGAAATTAGTACCGATCAGAATTTAGCAAGATTTGAACACGGGTCACATCGATCGTGAAATCAAGCCTTCTATCGCTAGACCACGGTATAAAACACAACAACTAATATTTTTAAATTATTGGCCAAGTAAGAACAATAAGGATAATGGAAATTTAACAAAAAAAAAAACACAAATTCATCAAGTTTCAAAAATATTTTTAAAATAACTGTTATATTACGATTCAGTATATAAGGTAATAGTTTATATTCTCCAAATAATATGCTTTGAATTAAGCAATTAAATCAACAGACAGCTACTATAATAGGCACTGCACATAAAAGACATTACCGCCAAAATAAACAAACAAAAAGCTGACAAAATATTTATCATTTAAACATTCAGTATAAATTCACGTTACTGTATTTAATTTGAAAATATTTCATGTACTCGCTATCTTATATCTTAATTAGTACATATGAGTACATAACTCATTAGATAATGTTGTTTTTGTCTAAATGATCCCGCGACAAAAGAACTTTCGCTTACGATATTTACGTTATCGTTTCAATATTCGAATGCATAACGTAAATCGGAATCGGATCGTATTCGAATTAGATACTTTGAGTGACTATTAACTCTCATACAATTTCAGGTGGAAAATATTCATTACACTAAAAGGCTTTCCTTGTAATATGATACTTATGTAATGAACTGTAGGCTTTATTATCGACTGAACAAACAATTGATTTGAAAACTGATTATAAAACTTATTAATGTATGAATGGAATACTAATTGCTTGTTTTGTTAGTATTTTAATAGGTTAATTAGTAACGTAAATTTTGTTATGAAATAAAAGAAATCGAGAGGCTGTGGACTAGCGGTAAAGGCCGGACCTCACGAATGACGAGACCCCTCTTCAAACCTCGCTAAATTCTGACTAGTACCAATGTAACTATGTTATATGTGCTTTAATCGCCATCGCTGCAGCGCCTGTGATACAAGCACTAGATTAGTACAGGCATTAAAAAAAAGACAGAACTAAATTGTATTGAAATAAAATATTACTTTATAAACAGTAAAAAACAAATAGGAAATATAAAATAATTAATGACGTTTAACTTTCATAAACTTTTACTTAGTTCGCTTGTTCAAACTTTTCCGTCTCGATCCCATTTCGAATAGCGATATTGCATGAAAAAATAAATTGGTTTCCGATCAATCTCCTAAAGTAATATAATAATTAAGGCTATGACCAACCAAGACAAACTCGAACAGATAATACGACAGTCCTTGAACTCGAGAAAACCGAATTGGAGAACTTAACTATGGGTTCTCTTCCGTTCAAATTTTATATACTTTATCGTGGACATGCGTAATGGCCACCCATACGTACCACTGTACTGAGTTCCTTCGTAGCACTCCATTGTACGAGTGAAAGTGAAGTTAAGGCAATTGAAATAGAGTTGTGAATCAGTTCACGGTTGAGGCGAGCAAGCGCGGTTTGTTGGGCGGAGGCGTCGGATCGGGGTTGATTCAGTCGAAAGCTCGCCGCGACGGGGGAAAGTGTCGCGTCTCTCCCCGAACAAAACATTAATTTAAAACCAAACGTTCCGAGATGGCATCCAAATTTTCATCGGAATTCAGTAAATAGCACGTCAGTTTCATTTCTATAGACATAGTTAAACTATAAATTAAGATTAGTATTTTTGTTGATACCGGCTGTCAAAAACGCTTCACCGGACGAGAATAATGTGTCACTTCAGATTTTGACACATGTATTAAGATTTTGATAACAAAATAGACCATCTGGTTTAGGCAGATAAGTGCAGTATTAGACCTTACTTAGTGTAATTTCATTCGTTTCCTAGTGTTCCGATTAAGTGCTTGAATTTTTATAATTTTATTAAATTGTAGAACAAAACCTAATGCCGAAGTGCATCTGTAACAGCTGTGATTTAAACCTACGTCACTGGGTATAGTTCATTTTTATAAAATCAAAATTCTAGCTTCGCGCTTATGTAGTATAAATTGGCAAAAGATTGCTTACACATTTTTGTGTACAAAATTGTTCTTTTTATTCGCGTATTTAGTACGTCTAAACGTTCATTTATAATACTTTTTTATCTTTATTTTAAAATGCTATTTGGGGCTTTTTATATCGTTGACTCGAAGCTATTTCAATGCCTTAATAAAGCGCTTAATTTCGTACTTGGCGGGTAATTGCATTTAATTATTAATACTTTACATTATAATAGAACCAATTAAAAAAATATTTTTGTTCGATTTAATTCACAAAAATAGAAGATATTAAGTATTATCCTACTCGAGACTCGTTTAAGAATATTTTAAATAAAATATCGTCATAGATTTTCTCGTTGTTTTTAAATTATAATTCTTTAAGTATCTTCCAGTAGGTTTGATCTGAAGGGAAGCAGAAATATACAAATGCTAAAAAAAGCAGGAAAATACACAAAGAATTATATTATTATATGAGAAATTAGGTAGTAATCTAATTATATTTACTTAGTTATTTAATTATGTTTCGGTCACTGATGAAAAGTCATTTTAATATACGTAAGAGGATTAGATAACTATCTTAGGTATAAATAATTATCCGAGACTCAACATAGAACTTTGAAAATGTTGAGAGCAGTTTCCTCTCTATTGGGAACATAGTTAAACTGGAACTAGTTAAACTAGTTTTTAGTCACAATACCAATTTTTATTGGTTCATTGTTTGCTATTAAAGTTTATAATTTATTAGATTAGTGTTGTTGCGTCCACATTATTTGAGACGGTATAGCGGAGGCTACTACTACGTGTAGACATACAACTTCTTGGAATCTCAGTAGATTTTAAAATCAGACGGACAGTGGTTAATAAAAAAAATAACAACTTTTAGGAAGACATTTTAAAGTTAATTTAAGCCCTACCGAGCACGCCAAACTGGTTCAAAAACAATCATCAGTCTGCCTTCCACTCTTTTAAGAAATGTTTACAAAGATACATCGGTGAGCGAGATTTGAATACGGGTCTCTTGAGCCCATGCCTTCAACCACTAAGCCACGGCGTTAATCGCGTTAATCTTATATTCTTTAACTTTTCACCACTGAAAGGTTACCAAGATAAGAATAGGTACCTGTGGTAGAATGATTTGCATTCGTAGGTGTGACCTTTATAATTATAAATGACATTCGGAAGGTTATAGGTTAAATCGTAAAAGGAAATTGACAACACTAGGGTTGACGTCTTAAACCTTTAGACAGCATATGCCGATTTCAGGGAGGCTATTTTCAAATTACCAAAAACGAAGTTTCGGCCAATAGTTCGGGCTCTAAACGTAGTTTTGACATCGACTAAATCTTCTGACATAGTGATTAGACTTTGAAATCTTTTAACCCCTACGAACTTGACAAGAATTTTTTCTTTTGTTCTAAGTAACTTAAATATAAATATAAAGTATGTAACATCGCGGTAGGCTATAATTAAATTATAAAGAAAATTTAACAAAAAAATAAAATATATAGAAGTTTTAATAATTATTAAAAAAAACGGTAATATGACGTCAACGTAATATGAGTAATCTGCCGATGTAAACATTTTTAAAAAGTAGTAGGCAGACTAATAATGATTATTACCCTAGTCTGTAGTCCTAGGGTAGTACCACTACTTTTAAGTGTAAGACTCGTGAAGTGACCTTGTCCCGTTTTCGGATCAGTTTCAAAGTAGCTAGGTATAGCGACAGAAGTGTGTACTGTCAACCTGGTGCACATTAATCTCGTCAAGCCGGCATAGCGGACACGACTGCTTCCTGTAGAAATTTTCCTGTAAGAGCAGTTGTTTTCGTTTATAGACCGCATTCTAGTCTAACATCAGGCGGATGCCGAGCAACAAAAAAATACAGTATGTAGAAAGTAAGTAGTTTAGTTGTTAGAACATATTGTTGTTGTGTGTATTGATTTTTTTCACAATAAAACAAAAGCATAGCAAATGCTAAATTTAATTTAAAAAAACTGGTAATAATTTTATTCATATCTATATTGATTCAAATTATATCATGTTTTATTTTTGACACAGGTCTCTTCTAATGATGTGGAGGTAAGACCTTACTCAATAATAATATTTAATACATTATCATTATTGTTATTTTAACCCTGAGTTCTATCTCACCGCTGAGCAAATTCCTTCCTTTCATTCGGCGTATAATTAGCACATATTATGCATTTAGCGTCCCCGTTCTAACCCTAGGGAACCTTTGGGTTAAAGTAGCTGTACTCTGCAAAACTTTCCTCAATAAACGGTATATACAGTGTGATGTTTTAACTGGGAAATGTGGAAGTATCAACTATGTTTCAGTAGGCACTATACACTGGCCCGTTAACAAAACATTATGTTAAATTTGACTAACTTCTATCACTACGATTTTTTCTTCTTGATACAGTAAAGTGATCGTTACGTGAAACGCTACATAAAAAAATGTTGTCCAAAATGACAAATTTTTATGGACAACTTAAACTTGACCAAAAAAATTGCTATGCCGAAATTGTTATCGCATAAAAGACAGTTTTCTTGTATTTCTTATGGTTTCAGATGTCCCAATACTGTCCCAGTTAAAAAAAACTCTCTGAATAACGAAAAAAAAATCTTGTAATGTGATAGCCTATTATAATGTATTCCATCAAAATCAATATAGCTTTTTAAACGTAATTTAGGAATAAACAAACACACTTTCATATTTATTATTAGTATAGATATGCTAAATCGGAAATATTTTTAAGAGTAATTTTGCATTAGGAATAACTGATATAACTACAAATTGTATTTTTTAAAGTTATTTTCATAAGTCAATTTTTCAATTCAAAACATAATCCCTCTTCGTTTTCACTTCAACTTGTTAATCTCGTCTATTACGTATTTGAAAATGCGCCTCTTTGTTGACTAGTAGTTTTATAACTTGAAAGCTTTTTAAAACTGTTTTTCTTTTCACTTATTTTTCATTTCAATTTTAATTTTTATATAGTGAGAGTTGAGGCACATAAAATGTTATGAGCTGGGATGATGTTCACTATTTATCAAACCGGCATGGCGGAGGTGACTCTTGTCTGCAGACGTTTCTATGTTACAACCATAAATTAAAAAAATCGAAATTGTCTTGGTCAGGTGTTTAGTCCCCATAATGTTTTCTGAAAGATCACTTTATAAATTTTTCTTTATTGTTGAAGGTCTTTTGCTGTATATAATTTTAATGTTTCAACAAAATATAATTGTTATAATTATTAAAATTAATTATGTAGTAGCCTTTATTTACTTTAATTACCTATATTTTAGTCCGGAAAACAAGAAACTAGTTTTTCAGTCTACTTCAGTCGTGTACTATCTTTAATTTGCTGTCTAATTTGACACAAGCTTTACACTAAGACGTTTTGAGCCAGTATATATTTTTTTTAAATTGTACCTCGGCATATTAGAAAGTTTCGCCTAAAGCTAGAGTGGTCTGCGAGCGGAGACAACTGCTGCTACAAAGAAATATTTGCAATTTAGAGTGGCCGTGGTCTAGCGGTAAGACGCGTGAACTCACGATCGATGAGACCCGTGTTCGAACCTCGCTAATTCTGACCGGTACCAATGTAACTTTGTTATATGTACTTTGGTCGCTCAGTGCCTATAGGCACTATTAAAGAGTGGTAGGCAGACGGATGATGGTTATTTGTCCAGTATGCCGTCCTGGGGTAGTACCACTACTTTACCACCACTACCACGAATGTAACACCCGTGAAGTGACTTTGTCGCGTTTCGGGAATAGTTTGAAAGTAGCCAGGTATAACGAGAGGAGTGTGGACTGTCAATCTAAGATGGTACATGCTCGTCTCCTCAAGCCGGCATAGTGGAGGCGACTGCTACCCGCACAGGTTTCTCTGTAGTAGCAGTTGTTTCCATTCATGGACCACACTCTAGCTTTACATCAGGCGGAGTGTTGTCACATGCCGAGCTACAATAAAAAAATAAAAAAGCAGCAGTCGCCTCAGCTATGCCGGCATATTCCCTCTAATTCCAAGCTGATCCTCAAACACTGCAAACATAAGACGAAATTTATTACAAAAATTAGCGTTTTGATCGCATAATAAAGTGGTTTCGTTTTTTAATAAAGTCTTCTTGGAAAATTCAATATACGAGTATCAAAAGAATTTGTTTATTAAAGCCTTTTTTATTAAATTTACAATAGATTCTAATTTTATATTTATTCCTCTAACCCTATAAGTGTAGACAGGTCTGTTGAAATTCCCTCATACAGCAACGTATGTGATTTTTTACCCGAATTAAATTGCATATTCGTTTTAATTGTTTGAAATTGTTTGTACTTGGCTCTTAATTAGTTATAGCATAGTGTTTTCGTAGATTTTTGTGCAACAATCAAAATAAGCGCGATAGTAAGACGCATTAAACATATTTTATTCAGTTAATTATAACCTGTCCTTACTTATTCATATATTATCAGTGCCTATGATACAAGCACTAGCGTAGTACGTAAATTAAAATAATAATAAAAATAATTTAAAATCTGGATATCAAGATAGGACTATCGCATTAATTGCATTAATTTCGGTTTAAAGATCTTTATTTATTTAACTCACAAGAACATGAAAACATTCGTATTTCGTGAGAAAAGAAAGCGTACGAGTAGACAATTTAAAAAATAATTAAAAAATTAAAAAATTACTTATAATAAAACTAAATGATAACAAATAAAAAAAAAAATAAGAATTTGAATAGGTCGTGGGAAGATTTTTATTTTACAAAACATGTGTTCTAAACAACCTGTATTCGACCTTAATATTCAATATAAATCGATGTAATATGGAACTCCTCCTCTAAGAAACCACCCCGCCATGGAGGATGTTGATTAGGTAATATAAACTCGAATTGTATTCTGATATTTCGGATATTCTATTCCGAATACGATACTTTATTGTTTCTAAAATACTTTGACCTAGAAAGTCTTCGCTTTGAACCCAAAATAGTAACAAACGCTTTTATATCGAAATTGATCCGCGATTAATGATTAATTTACATTTCAAAGTGAACGGGAAAACTAATACTAAAGTCTTTTTAACAAGCAAATATTTAGGAGTGATAGGCAGACAGATGATGGTTATTAGCCCAGTCTGCCGTCCTGTGATAGTACCGGCACTTTCAAGTTTAACATCTACTTCTGTGGCGTGGTGGATTTGTTGATGGGTGTCCTAAAAATCATAAGAAGAGGGTATAAACAGTTTCGATATCGGTTTAGCTCTGAGTTGCAAGCTCAGACATATTCTTTCTTAGTTGGCTCGCATAGAACTAGATTTTTGCTAGACAGAAAAGACAAATCTCTATTAATAGCGGACCACAAAAGAATTACATTCACGTAACAATGTTTAAACTCTCAAACTTATTCATGTAAACAGGCTCCTAATTAGATGCTGTATGTTTCACGTATAATAATTTTATACGAATACAAGAGAGCAGCTAACTAAGCTAAAACATCGACCGTGTTCAAACAAAAAACATCTTTGTTAACTGAGAATTAAAGCTCTTATTCCAACAAATATTATTCGCAAACGTTTGTAAACATAATCTTTAGGATTAAACTGCGTACTGATTCTAAATATGCATTAGAAATGTTATAATTTTCTACTAAAATCCATAAATAGTAGTAGGCAGACTGATGATGAATAGCCCAGTCGTCGTCCTGGGATACAGCTGTAATTCCTTTAAAATGACCTAGTCGTAGTCGTAGTGTCGAGATCTGCGTGGAATTCCGGGTGTCGGTTGTTTCTGTTCATAAACCGCACTCTAGATTAATATCAATCCGTTGTCATGTGCCAAACTGCAATAAAAAAATTATCTCCTTGAGCAGGTATAGCGGGAGTTTCTTAGACCGCACTTTAGCCTAACACACAACGTGTATAGGTGTACCAGGAACTCATGGCATTGAAAAAGTAATTACTAATGTGATTGTCACATGGTAATAGCAGTTGTCACCTGTCATATCAAAATAAGAGATTTGTTATCCTTTACTAAGATCTTGTGATTTCTTCTTTATTTTAATTAAAATGTCTAAAAATCTAGCCATCCGAATTTTATTACCCCAATTTGCCATGAGATTTTTGTAGACCTATAGTAACATTCCGAGTCACAATAAACAAACTTTTCATGCAAATTGTTAAGTTCATTTGTTCGAGATAAAGTTAGTCTATGACAAGTACGATTTCATTGCGACTAATACAAAGGCGCCAGACTGGTTGTATAATAGGCTTATATTGTCACTTAGAAGGCTTGTCGCATGGATGACATCGGCACAAAACTATGTAGTATGTAAACTTGAGAATATAGCTGTACATGCAAGTAGAGAGTGTGGACAAGAGCTGCACATCTTGGTACCGCCGTCCCCTTGTATATAAAAGAAGAAGTCCTGATTGACTAATTGATTGACTGATTCTTAATCAACGTACAGCCAAAACTATAATAGCTAGAAACCTAGTTTTTGAGGGTAGCTTCTGAATACAATGCAGACTTGCACTTGCACAAATAAAAGGAGAACGGCCGTGGTCTAGCAGTAAGATGCATGAACTCACGATCGATGAGACCCGTGTTCGAATCTCAATAAATTCTGACCGGTACCAATAGGACCGTCAGCACTCCGCCTGGTGTAAAGCTGAAGTGCGCCCCTGAAAGGAAAAAACGACTGCTACTAAATTTCTATAGGCCGCAGTCGCCTCTGCTATGCTGGCTTGAGGAGACGAATGTGCACCATCCAGACTGACAGTGCACACTTCTCTTTTCTTTATCCTTCCCCAAGGTACAATCTAGAGTTACTTTTATATTAACAGTATGAGTTTAAATTATCACTTACACGTGTTGTACAAGTTAATAAATATTAGCTCAGTAATTAGTACAGCGAAAACTAATTATAGAGCCGTGAAGATATTAATTTAATTGAGGAACGAGCGTTGCATAATAAAATAGAGGACATGCTGTGGGTAATGTTCTAGAAAACGTTTATAGCTCTCTTGAGAATTTGTCAATAACCTATTATTGGTTATGTATATTTAATTATAAATACTTAATTTATAAGAATTTTATTTATTTACATAGAAGTCAATTTTGATATAATATTTGTGCAAATTTTAAATAAACGGTTACAAATTACAAATTTTTGATTTATAAAATTTTGTTTATTATTCATTATTTTTTGTTTGTTCAATTTTCATCACAATTTGATAATAAATAAACGTTAAAATAATCATACATAATATTATTATTTCATTTCGTATATTAAAATACAGTAGCACCACCTTAAAACTTATTTTCTCGGTATACAGAAGATGTAATGTGGTAGTGATTGGAGATAGCGCTTTATTTTGATTATCACAATCCTACCGCGACATTTCGAAGTACGTATTGCCTCGAATATGAACGCGATATTAACAAGAGTACTATGTCTTCAAAAAATTGTTTGCATTTTTTCAAATAAAGTTGAGATTAACAAAAAAAAAAAAAAGGAAAATATTTCATCGTATCAAATGAAAGGCGCAAACTATCTTGATAGTGCTTGCATATACCAATCAGCGAGATTTAAACACGGGTCTCAGAGATCATGAGTTACGTCTTTTACCGCTAGACCACAGCCGATCTTGAATTAAAAAAAAGAAAAATAAGTCGTGTTTACGTAAATAAAAATCATTTCGTATTTCCCCAATCGAGAGAGTGCGTGATCTCGCCTTAAAACGGAAGTGAGAGAAGACAATGAGGCGTCGTCGGTTTCTCTCGAAGCTTTCTGTTTAGAGGTCTTATTCCTGTTTTATCGATAATATATTTCATCAAAATTATATCGTATCGTAACGTATAATATAGCGTATTGAAGTACAAGTATAATAAATATAACAATAACAAATATAATAAACATAATTATTTATACAATTTTTTTAAAAAGAAATACATTTTGTTTTGTTTGAAAATCTTTATACTGCTGCTAGCTGCGAGTCGACTGCAGAGTTTAGTCCGAAGGTAAAAAGCTAATCAAAATCGAAAAAATAAAATAATAATATACCTGTATTTCCGGTATGAATTAAATGTCATTTTAAAATATTGCAATTTTAGTTTCCAGTGTTAAAAAATAGATATATTTTATTGAGAACACCTAAAACTTTTTCTTAATTGGGAAGTTTATAGCTAGTCTAAAAGTAAATCAATATTTTCATTTCCATGACTGTATTTTAATAAACCTATCTTTGAAACTTGCTTGTTTTCAACTATATGCGAGTATAACGATATTCAAACAAATTCTGATTCTAATCTTCACAGTGTATGTTACTTATTTGTATAATAACATTCGATAAGATTTTGAATTTTACGAGAATAGTCTGCTGTCGTCGTGCATCGACCGACGTCGACGCCAGATAGTCTGCCGCAATCTTGGATAGTTCCTATAACGGCATATATAATGAACCCCGTCAGCTAGAGGCGTTTGACTTATGGCGCTTCAACTAATTTTGCTGTACCGTTTTAGGTCACATCAGGGGTTAACAATATAGGTTGTTTATAACCTATTTAATCCGATATTTTTCTATATAAAATTATATAAATATTTTACGGTCTCTTATAATTTGTTTAACATTTTTTAAATTAACTCTGTTTGCTGTCCTGAGTGGAGTGACCTAGTCGTGTTTTGGGATCAGTTTTGTACAATGAGAATGGATTCGGTATAGTGGAGGTGACATTTCTCTGTAGTAGCAGCTCATGCTACCACACTCTAGCTTAATGGAAGTGGAGTGTTGTCATACGCCGAGCTACAAAAATAAATAAATTAAAGAGTTCACAGTCAAAGGGGAGTGGTATAAAGTTATCCGTATAATTATGTTATACTTGTGAAAGCATGAACAATAATAATAACGACCCTTCATGATAATCACAGAGTTGTATCTACAGTCACGCCCAACATACTTGAGCTATACAATTTAATACTTTGCTAAGGTAAAATTATGTTTATTTAGAAGTTTTAGGGCTTAAATTACGTTGATAGTATTATACAAAATGGTGCATCTAAACGCTAGCATACACTTGACTTTGTAAATTTTATTTTCAGTATTTCTCGTGACTTTTCGAATTCTTTACAAAATTATTAATTTTATTTTCTTTTGGAAGATAGTAAGATAAAATATATATATATATATATTTACATCAGGTAGAGGATTTCTTTTGTTTTTCATTAAAAAAATGTAATCTGCTTGTTAAACAACTATTGTACAATGTACATGTATTAAATGTATCAAATGCGTATTTCTTTCTCTT
Organism: Tinea pellionella; assembly: GCA_948150575.1. Classification (NCBI taxonomy): domain Eukaryota; kingdom Metazoa; phylum Arthropoda; class Insecta; order Lepidoptera; family Tineidae; genus Tinea; species Tinea pellionella. The sequence goes on from OX411259.1 coordinate 2,030,465, forward strand.
CACAATTTTTTACTACAAGTTCTTTTTTTAGGTACATTTTTTTTCTTTGTCATTTATCATTAAACTCACCCATTGTAAAAAGTCAATGATCCAAAATAAAATATAAATATAATTTTGTGACTTCTTCATATATTTTCAACTTTTCAACAACAACAACAAACTACGAGATAAAAAGTTGTACTATATTATTTATATATTTCGTAATAATGAATATGGCATTGTTTGAAAACGTCCCTTTCTTTATCAATAACCCTTGTCTGAAGGTCTAGTGGCAAATCACACAAAGCCATATTGTTCGGTTATGTAGCCTAGATTATTACATATGTATGTGGCATAGCGGTTTGATTAAATTAGGGTTTCGAGTAATTAGAATTCAATCAATTATCAATTGGATTCAATCGACAAACTTAACCTAAACATTTTATTATTATTTATTTATTATTAACAAATTATATACTAAAAATTTAATTGGGTTAAATAAAACAAAATTTCAAAAAAAAAAAAAAACCAAAAGAGTGTGCATTGTCTACCTGAACGGTGCATATTCGTCTCCTCAGACCGGCACAGCGGAGGGTCTACTACTTCACACTCCACTCATGGACCACATTCTAGGTTAACATGAGCTAAAGTGCAGTCACAAACATGTTACGTTTGCGTTTGAATTATTTGCTAAATATACTTTTTTGATTAGCTATGCTAACTAGAGCCTACACACATAGACACTGAAGTTTAAATTCCATTGGTACTGGTAAAAACCTAGCGAGATTTGAAGACGGGTATCATCGATCGTGAGCTTTTTTCCGCTAGACCACGGCCGCTCTTTAATATATTTATCCCTTTACAGGATTATAGTTCTCGTGTATTTACACATTTGTTATGCACATACGATTTAATAGAACGACTAAATCCGGCTTATGTGCTCAAAATATGTTTACATGTTTTTGCCTTATGTTATACGGCATTTTATTAACTATTTCCTTACTACTTTAGCTTTAGTAGTTTATTAAATACGAGCGAGTGTAAACGTAATAAAATAGTTTTATGAAAAGCTCTAAATATTTTTGTATTTATATAAAAACGAACACATAGCGAGAGGAGTGCGCACTGTCAATAGATGGTATATGCTCGTCTTCTCAAGCCGGCGTAGTGGAGGTTTCTCTGTAGTAGCAGTTGTTTCCATTCATGGACCACACTCTAGCGGAGTTTTGTTACATGCCGAGCTACAATAAAAAATAAAAAATAAACTTTATTTTAATATATTTTTAATCGATCCCGACTCAATCTTATTAAGGTAATTATCCTCGTACCTCTCGCTCACGCCTTCTGCAAAACACCGTGAGAAAGAGAAACAAACGGTTTTTATAGTAAGTTTTTTTGACCAATTTTAAATTTTCTACAACTTTTACCTTTACTCGTCCAGCCCAAGCCTGTAGCCGCTGTCGAATTGTATAAATTTGTTGTTTTTTTTTTAAAGATAGGTAGATTTATTTTCTTTTGTTTATTTTTTTATTTAGGATTTATTTTGTGTGTTCATTTTTGATAATTATAATTGTTTATGCTTCAATGGGGCTGACATCGCCAAGAGTGAGAGCGCAAGCCCCAAACGAAATAAAGAATTTAAAAAAAAACCTTTACTCGTTCAGTTACCAACATATCCAACATTCCTGTTCAGTCCGTCATGCCTGCTTGATGTGATGAGTACATGGAGTACCACTCAGATTGACAGTGCACAATCCTCTCTTTTTTTATTGTAGCTCGGCATGTGACAACACTGATGTAAGGCTAGAGTGCGGTCCATGAATGGAAACAACTGCTACTACAGAGAAATCTCTACGGGCAGCAGTCGCCTCCCCTATGCCGGCCTAAGGAGACGAGTATGGGCCTCTCTATAATCTAAATTGACAGTACACATTCCTTTCGCTATACCTACTTTCAAACTGATCCCGAAACGCATCCTAGTCACTTCATTGGTGTTATTATTCGAAAGCCGTTAGTACTTATTGATATTTTTTTAGTAAATAAATACTCGTATTTTTGTTCATGTTTAAAAAAATAATAATTTATTGCAGTAATTTGTGAGTTGAATTACCTGAAATACAGTAGGCATACGGCGTCAAAAGTTTTCAAAATTATGTGGTAATTAAATTTGTATTTAACTTAGAGCGCGTTCGGTAAATTATGAAAAACTCGCTGGTTTTCCCCATATTTTACTTAAATATTACCAAAACTTATTTTTAAAAATATAATCAAAAAAATAAGCTATAATGGTTATACTATTTACACATATATTACATAAATAACAATTTTGTTGGTGACATGTAACATAGACAGACATCTATGTGAACGTAGCATAATGATCGTATTGTCCCATTGTGTGCCCAGTGGGCGGTCTACACGTTGTCATCCGCATACTGGCTCAATAACCCTTATGCAACTCCACACAACAGTTCACAATTGCGGATAGACTGATAAAATTGCTACTGTATACATTTTCATATTCTTTTTTTTTTTGTAAAGCAGTCGCCTCCGCTATGCTATGACGGTCACATGACGGCTGTACATTCGAAAGTGGTGCTACTAGGACGACCAAGACTGATGACATAGTTATATTGGTACCGGTCAGAATTTAGTGAGGTTCGAACACGGGTCTCATGGTCGTGCTCTACAGTCACGGCTGCTCTACGAAGCATTTTTATTGTTATTGAGTACAATAACAATAATATGGGTCGGGTGTCCAGTTATTAAAGAGCGACGTGACCGATAAAAGGGTCTAATAAAGCGACCGTTGTCTAGCGGTAAGGCGCGTGAACTCACAATCGATGAGACCCGTGTTCGAACCTCGCCACAGTGGTTCGCCGGCCATACTAAGGTGCGACGAAAATAATAACATCTAAAAATATTGGTTTTGGGCAACAAAACTAACTTGTATATGTTAAACAAATATTTATTATTAAAAAAACTCTATTTTAAGGGTGTGTATATTTATAAAATAAAATAAACTTCTATAAAATCTAAATTAAATACAAAAATATAATTAATTATACTAAAAAGTTTTACACAAGGAGGTATAATTTTTTTACATTATTTCCTTAAATGTACTATCATTTATTTCCTTAAATATAATATCATTAAAACTTCATTAAATACAAGTTCAGCTCGCTCAGTACATGACAACTTTTGTTTGTTGAACTTGTACCAAATGTCAAATATATATACTGCTTTTTAAAGACATAGAGCTGTTAGACACCTAAAACGAAAAAAAAAAAAAATTAAGTGTGGAATTAAACATTTTGATCAAATAAAATATTTTAAATGCAAATTGCTACGAAACACAGTAGAGGCGTAGAAGCCAAATATTTCTAAAAATGGGATAAAATGGGATAGAAAATTAGTAAGATCTCAAAGTAGAAGGTCTCCTCGTATTTTTGACACCAAGCATAGCATTAACTAAGATTAACATAACAGTTAAAAGTTTAGATGTTTCCAAAGATATTTAAAAGTTACGAAAAAATAACTATGGCGTAGGAGGCTCCTAGCATAAATACCAAAGTTTTAAACAACAAACAAGTTAATACAATAAAATGTACATACCCTTGCCTTGAATATCCATCACAAACAAAATCACAAGAATGCAACGTTTCCCAGAAATACCAATGATTCGGCGCGGCAGCAATAGACGAGTCGCTGAACGGGAAGAGCGCGTGAGATGCTTACACTTTGAAGTACGATATGATAATGAAACTAATTGTTTGTGTCCTTCAAATTATATTTTTTAGGTAGTTCGGACATAATAGATAATAAAACGAGTAGTCATTTTACGGAACAAAAGAACTCATATTTTTATTTTTGTGATATGGGAGGAACCACTGTGCTCGCTCGTAAATGCTTCGTAGAGCAGCCGTGACTGTAAAGCACGACCGATGAGACCCGTGTTCGAACCTCGCTAATTCTGACCGGTACCAATGTAACTTTGTTATATGTACTTTGGTCGCTCAGTGCCTATAGGCACTATTAAAGAGTGGTAGGCACACTGATGATGGTTATTTGTCCTGGGGATGGTTATCTTTCGTCCTGGGGTAGTACTACCACTTTCGAATGTTACACCCTTGAAGTGACTTTGTCATGTTTCAGGAATAGTTTGAAAGTAGCCAGGCACTTTAGCCTTACATCAGGCGGAGTGTAGTCACATGCCTAGCTACAATAAAAAAAAACCTGCTATGCCACCTCGAAGAGATGAATATCATCCAGGTTGACAGTGCACACGGCTCTTGTTATACCTGACTACTTTAAAAAACCTTCCTAGAAAAACATCACGGGTGTCGCCTCCGCTATGCCACTCATAGCATGCTATGTCACTCCAGTCCTGCCTGTCACTCTTCAAAACGATATTCAAGGCAAGAATTTATAACCAATATACTAGTATGTACGTGGTAAGACTTAATTGTAAACTTTGGAAGTAGTACGAGTAAATGATGTCGATTTGCCCGTATTTTCGTTGCAAAAGTAAATAAAACTTACCTATACTTTTGTCTATTAGCCCAGTCTGCCGTCCTGAGGTAGTACCACCACTTTCTAATGTACTACCCGTGAAGTGACCTTATCGCGTTTCGGGAACAGTTTGAAAGTAGCCAGGTATAACGAGAGGAATGTGCACCGTCAATCCAGATGATGCATACTCGACTTATCAGGCCGACATAGCGGAGGCGACTGCTGCCTGTAGAAATTTATCTGTAGTAACAGTTGTTGTTCAGAGATTTTTTTTTTTACCCTCCGCCTGATGTAAAGCTAGGTCCATGAATGGAAACAACTTAGTAGCCTACAGAGAAATTTCTACGGGCAGCAGTCGCCCCACTATGCCGGCTTGAGGAGACGAGCATGTACCATCTAGATTGACAGTGCATACTCCTCTGGTTATACCTGGCTACTTTCAAACTATTCCCGAAACGCGACAAAGTCACTTCACGGGTGTTACATTCGAAAGTGGTGGTACTACCCCAGGACGGCAGACTGGACAAATAACCATCATCCTCTGCCTGCCACTCTTTAATAGTGCCTATAGGCACTAAGCGACCAAAGTACATATAACAAAGTTACATTGGTACCGGTCAGAATTTAGCGACGATCGAACACGGGTCACATCGATCGTGAGTTCACGCGCCTTATCGCTAGACCATGGCCGCTCTATGTTGAAAATGTTTCGAACGAGTTTTTTCCTTGAATTAAAGGTGAGAGCCTTAATCCGCTTGGGCTTAGAAATATTATTATCTATCTCAAGAGTCAGGTCTTAATCTACTACACGGGAAAGCTTGGTGGATAACGATGTTTGAAGTGGGATTTCTGATATTGTGATTAAGCTTATTTTTATGAAAGCTTCCTCTTTATTTTATTTTAGCTTTTGTATGAGCTTTAATCGTGATAGTGACTTTATTTCTTTACGTCCAATGTAGTTGCAATGTTTATTTGCAATTACTATAACGTACCTACCTAGTTATATACCTACTGTATATGAAATAAGAGTGGTAGGCAGACTGATAATGGTTATTAGCCCAGTCTGCCGTCCTGGTGGTACTACACCCGTGAAGTTGAATTGTCGCGTTTTGAAAGTAGCCAAGTATAACAAGAAGAGTGTGCACTATCAATCTTGATGGTGTATATTCGTCTCCTCGAGTCGGCATAGCGGAGGTGACCGCTGCCTATAGAGATTTTTCTGCAGTAGTAGTTGTTTTCGTTCATTGACCGCACTCTAGCTTTACATCAAGCGGTAAACTATTTCTCTTTTTTGCTTCTTTAACAGTCTAATATTCTAATTTTTCTCTTATATTCTCGTATTTTTATTATTATTATAAGGATTATTATTATTGTTTTTAAATTTAATTATTTTATATGTAGTTATTATTTAATAGATTTTAATTTGTTTGCTATAAATAATCCATATTGAATTTGTGAATGACGTGATTGTTACATAAATATATGTTATATATATATTTAAATTGTTTTGTAATTTAGTATTATTATTTTTTTTTTTTTTCAAATTGTCTACTCGTACACTTTCTTTTCTTACGAAAGCGAATGTTTTTATGTTCTTGTGAGTTAAATAAATAAAGATCTTTAAACCGAAATAAATGTGAAGCTACTCGTATTTAGAGTACGGTGAAAAGATACAATGGCTATTACAGAATAATACCTGCTGTACCGACTCGAAGAGATGAATGTGCATTAGATTAACTAGACATACACTTCTGTTTATACCCACCTACTTCAAACGCAACTAGGTCACTCGAAAGTGATGGTACTATCTCAGGACGGCAGACTGAACTTTCATCAGTCTGCCTACCACCACTTCAAATGTGATTAATACATGAACTGATAACCTAGTTGTGTTTTGGAATGAGTTGGGAAGGTATACTTTATCAAAGAAATAGTGGTTAAATTGAATATAAAAAAGTATTTGAAAGTAAATTGAATATTCTGCTAGTGTAGACAGACTACACTTAAGGATAAAGCTCTGAGACATATTTTGATCGATGTTCTGCTTTGTGTGCCAACTTAGTGAACTAGATCGCACTCAGTTGCTTCACTTCATGCTGAAAATACGTAAAGGAATAGATGAAAATTTAATGGCGTAACTTTCTTCTGAGGACCAATTCAGCAAATTTATGCGATGTCTTTGAAACTTGAAGGGAAATAAAAACTGGAAATATTGTTAAGGTTACTTTGAAATTTCGATCCCATTTTTTTTTGTTTGCAAACTTAAATTAACAAGTTTCTGTTTAATCTGACTTAAGATGAAATGAGAATTTGTTTTCAGTCTACATTAGTTAACGAAGCGGTCGACTTTAAAGTGCCGTAAAATCTGCTTTTCCTGCTCAAAACTGTGTCTGAGAAGTTTCGAATCGAATGACGTTCATCACGGTATAGCGTACATGCTTCTACACTCTCTTCGACTTCATTCATACTACCAATCGTACGTAAAACAAAGTTACGGTTCTTTAAAGTAGCTCTCCACTATCTTTCCATGAAAAAGTTGATTAAAATTTTTACATAAAAACTAAAGTTAAATATAGTTTCTTAATTCTCACTTAGCATTACAGTTTTTAATTTTATTCAACAAATTTAGTCTACAATCTTTAGTAGACTCAATAGTTTAATTTAGAAACCTTGTCACTGAATTATAGTAGTTCTTACACCGAGATAGAGTTCAAGATTAGGCGGATATTGATAATGTGTGCATTTACCTATGCGTATTTGAAGTTGACGTCCGTGCCCACTATCTTAATGGCTTCACTCAATCTTCTTATTACCTTTACTGCCTTGTGTGTGGCCTACAAATATTATAGTGTTTAATATAATAATAATATTAATTGTATATTGAATAAATTAAACATCGCACAATGATAATCTTAATGCCGTTGGGAATTTTCTCCCAGCTAAGCATTGAAAAATGGCAACGGAGATAGGAGCGATAAAATTTGAATAATAGAAATACTTATTCAATGTACATACATACATAATATAAACATCGATAGGTTTTAAATAAATAAAAAAAGTCAATAATTATCTTTTTTTTTTAATTAGATATCATTTGCCAACATCCAGACCTAAAAAGAAATAAAAACTAAAATAAATGAGCGAATTAAAATTAAAATAAATATTAAATTATTAAATATGGTATAATAATTTTACAATTAATACAACGTGTTGCCCCGGTCGGTACTTTTTTAACATAAAATATAATTAAAATTAATATTATAATTATTAAGTAGATACCGCCACGTAAAATTAAGGCAGACATTATATACTTTACAACATTTAGATTGGATGAATGCACTTTGGTAATCATGAAGGGACACCGTAGGGTTTTAGTCATACAACACCGTTTCGTAAGCGCGTCGTCTTACCCGAGGTAAAAGATTTACGACATCAAAAAGTGCATAATTAGTATTCAAAGAGACTCTCATAAAATTAATTTAGAATCGTAGTAAACGCTGAATAAACTGTCGGTACCTTTTACCGGCTTCATAGCTCGAGGCTATCTTATAATTACGACTTAGTAGACTTAAACTTAAACTTAATAAAATGAATATTAAGGTAGATAGCAACAAGTTAATTACAATAATTATCTGTTAATTTTAAATTAATTTATTGGCGTATTAAAATGCGGATTTGGTTATTATTAAAATAACAAAAACAATAACAAATACCTGGATAGTGTATTTTCGTCTTCTTAAGCCGGTATAGCGGAGGCGAATGCTGACTGCAGACAATTATTTGTAGTAGCAGTTGTTTCCGTTCATAGACCGCTCTCTAGCTTAACATCAGGTGAAGTGTTATCATATGCCGAGCTACTATAAAAATGTTGATATGATGGACAAAACCAACAGTGCGAAAGGCTGAGATAGAGTAAAGAGAATTGTGATCACGTGAAGCGTTAATTGTTTTGGTAGCTTAGTGGTTTAAGCATCGTTGCGCGAGTTCAGATTTCACCTTAACTTAGGTTATTTATTACATACAATTTTTTTTCTATAATATTTAGAATAATTTAAAAGGCCCAGTGAAATAAAACAGTGACAATAATGAGAACTGACCGATCGAGAGATGTGAATTAAAAGCACGATAAAAGCAAATTCAATAAAGAATGGTGTTACTGAGCTGACCGCGTATTCGACCCGAGAGTGTGCGGGCGAACTCGAATGCGTGAAATCATTCGAGACGTGTGGTACAAGCACGTTCGTTGTCGCCGCCCGAGCCGGCTGATAAATACTTCGAGCTGATGCAACAAAATAACACAGTCCATGTTAGTCTGTTTTGTGGCTGAACACGTGTCATTTCAGGTACGTTTCCGTAGTTTGTTTCTAACTTATTTTTGTAGTAGTTTTTTTTAAAGTAGCTCGTCATAGAACAACACTCCGCCTGATATGAAGCTGACCATGGAAACACTACTACTACAGATAAATTTCTACAAGCAGCAGTCGCTTCAGTTATGCCGGCTTGAGTAGACGAATGTGCGCCACTCAGATTGACAGTGCACACTTGACTATTTTCAAACTGAACCCTAACTCATAACGAAAGGGAGTCTGCCCAATCTTCAATCAATCTACTCCTGTCTGCAGCCCTTTAATCATGGACCGCATGCGCTTCAACATCAGGTGTACGGTCCATAGTTTGCTCGAGCGGTCGTGGTCTAGCAGTAGAAGGCGTGGACTGGATCGATGAGACCTGTGTATAAATCTGGCTGACCGGTAAAAAAAACAAAAACAAAAAAGACATGTCCGACTACTGTAAACAAAAAAACAATTAATTTTAATTTATACGTACGGAAACTCGGTGAAAAATGTCACCATGTTAAAATGAATGCCAACATTTCAGTCGGTTACTAAAATTACCATTTTTTTTTTTTCATAATTCGACATCTTTGAATAAAACAAGAGGCTAGTCGACCTGTAGTTATATGAATAAAATACTAGACAAACTGAGAATGTAAATGCTAAAATGACTTTGACCTTAGGACGGTAATGGACGACATTATGACAGATAAATCTAACAGTTTACAAAACATTGTTACGTAAGTCTTAAAATATAAGTCCTATTCAAATTGGTGTCGTGCCATCAAAATAATGGGCACATCATTTAGAGCTCAACGTCTCTTTTTTGTCTAAAATGTATACCGTCTTAAATAAAATAAACACGTCAGAATTATGAAGACGTTTGATAAAATTTTGTCATCAATTTCGTTTTTTTTTTTTAATAGAATATTTTTTTTTTACTGAAAGGACAATGCCCATTTTGGGGCCACTTGATAATAATAATAAAAATAACTTTATTAATATAAAATGACCTATTTACAATAGTGCTCTGCCATCGGAACTAGTCTGGGGACTGTATCTCCGATGGCAGGGATATCTAATAGTTTGTTAATAAAACAATATTCTATAATAATATCTGATTTTTTATTAATTTATTTTAATTATACACATCGTTTATCAATCAATAGACAATGTTTAATTACAAAAAAAAACAGATATCATCAGTTATTAAAACATCAGAAAAAGTTTAATTACTCAATAACCCGAGTACAAAAAATTGGTGATAATGACAAGAAATTTAGATTTATTTTTCTACTAAATGAACTTAAAATCAACGATAAACTCGAGAGAAAAATTGTGGGCTTATTTATCTTAGGCGAATGGGTATTCTCCTTTTTATTTATTATTTATTTCGAAAATTTAATAATATATGGAAATATACGTATAAGTTAGAATCTTGTAAGATTTAAGAAGCCCGTTACGCAACATTTACTCAGCATATCATAATATAATAATGTTGTTTTTCATCAAAAGCGCTAGAGGCTTCTACATTATGATTTATAACCCAAAAGAAGTAAGGAAGTAAGCAATATACTTTTGAAATCAATTTTTTTAGGCAAACATCTAGTTTTCGGGTAAAAAAAACTCTTGAAATAGTGGCTCTGAACCCAGGGCTAGTCTATGGATTGTGTGCTGGGGACAGTGCTCTTCCATTTTATGTAAAACCGCATAAACAATAAAGGCGTATACACGTGTTTGTTATCGTGTGTGTGTGTGTGTGTGTGTGTGTGTGAAGAACAGAGAGAGAGATTGACAGGTTGATAGTGTGCGTGTGGGTGTAGTGTGTGGATAAAAAACGCTTGAAATATTTTCTAAATAATACAGTCCCATAAGATTTGAACAAAAACAACTAGACGACAAGACGTCCAAAATAAGAGAATGACATAAAAAAGAAATAACAGCGATAAAAGTTTTATAATCCTGAAAGAAAATACACTCTCAAGAAACTAGATTTCTCTCGCATTCATCAAGTCACAATGGACCTAAAATGACAACAAGATAAATGAATCTATATCTATACTAATATTACAAATGTCAAAGTAACTCTGTTTGTGTGTTACCTTTTTACGTCTAAACTACTGGGGGCCAAGCAAGAGTTTATACCTATTTACGCTGTCATGGCGTAAAGTGCAACCTTGTGATGACTTTAGAGGTTAAAAAAACTTAATTAAGACATCACTTTACGCCATAAGATTGTAAATGTACATATGAGTATGAATTCAGGCCCCTGAACAGATTACGACAAAATTAGGTACGGTACTAGATTGCATTCTGAGGAAGGGCATAGCATTTGTTCCAAAAAACATATACTAAAGGAGGTGAAATCCATCTTTAAGTTAGAGTTATGAAATATTCATCTTTAGGCTTTTTTTTTGCCAAGAAAAAACAAATAATATTATGTGTTTTAGCGTTTTTGCCACATAATTTCTCAAGGGGGTAAAATAGGTGATGAAAGTTTGCATAATGTTCTCAAGTTATACGTATAATATTAACATGGTAGAATATGAGAACATTATACTATAAGTTATGTATCTAGGCAATAAACTATTATTACTAGAAGGTAGAGCAGCCGTGGTCTAACAGTAGAAGGTGAATTTACGCCCGAGTACTTCTTTCGCAGTAATCAACGTTACAAGACCTCTCTGAAGTTAGCATGGCAAAAGTAGCAGACTAACAAATAATGTATTGCATAATTAGCCGCTGATTAGCCGTGAAAGATAAAAAATACCGCTCGACGAGAAACCTGAAATTTTATTAGTTTGCCAACTTCAGCAGGTAATAAGCAATTAAAATTAAATTTATATATCTTAAATTAAATATATATCGATCTTATAATCTTTTATGTTACGAGAAAAAAAAAAAGATAAAAATTCCTAAACATATTTTCTATGGAAATGAATAAATAAATTGAAGTTTATTGAACAAATTTACTCCTGTAAATCCGAATGATATTGGAAACACATTTATTTTTTGAATGATTGATGTTGGGTGTTAACAAAATCGACTTGACAAATAACGTGAAAAGTTAATGAAATTTCAATATTTCAAAATAAATTGTATTATTCGAACATTTTTATATCTATGGAAAATCTACCTTCATCTGAGCTATTGTAAGTTAGTAACTTTATGTCAGTACATGAGCAGCTAAACTGTAAAAAAAGGTTTTCCTGTGGACATCAGCGCGTGCAACTAAGGTTTTCCTAAGCACAAATTACTAAACGTGCGTGCCCTGAGCGGCCTCATCCTGAATATTTTAAGTTAGGATTTTCTGTTTGAATTCGGGTCGCAGGGCCACTTTTTACTCTACTACGTTAGCCTTGAGAATTGTTTGTTGTCCCAATGGAATACCTTAACATTACAACATAAGAGACTAACGAAAATTTTAGAATAGAAACACAGGACTATTTGCGTTTCACTAAATGTGTTCTCAACTTAATTTAGAAGGTCAAACGACGGGCTTCAATTGTTTTAGGTCTTGTTTACCATGTCGTTGTTTGTAAAGAACAATTAATTAACTCTTAACTTGGCAGAACTTTTTTATTTTTATTTTGTTATAAAAATGTTTTATTTGTGTACTTTGATGTTCTAATAATACTAGAAAAGTATATAAAAAAAATCTCATATATTATATATTTCGAGTTTTGGGATATATCTACAGTGATATAAGTATATATATTTAATTTGGTATGTATTTCAGATACACTGCTAAGTTTTTATTACATTTTTTATTATGAAGATTTGTTTCATAGTGTTCATAATTAGATAGAAATGGATAAGAAAGGATAAATAAAACATTTGAATAGGTTTAATGTTTTAGTATTTAAATATTAAAAAACTAAAACATTAAACATGTTTCTATACAAGATATTTATTTTTTGTGATAACTTTAAAAAGCTATTTTATAAAGTTTTTCACTAAAGAAAATATACCGAAGTGTGTGTGGTATATGGTATTAAATGAGTTAGTGTGAATATACCTTAAAATTTTGTTGGGGAGCTTCTAACGAAAACGTCTGTCGTGAAATGCAAACATTCATTTAATTAAGTAGCAACTTCCGAGGACACCCGTCCCCTTCGTTTGTTTTTAACGAAATCCCTTGTGTTCAGTTTTATAAAAGGAAAACTATGACAAACAGTTGAATTGCGTGTGCGGTTGATTTTAAAATTTAAAATAATTTGTGCCCGAGTGAATTTATAGCTGTTTGACAAAGACTGACGGTTTTTACTTAACTTGAATGATAACAATCAAAATTAATGCTTTGTGTAATGTTTCTAGTATTTACATCTGATCATGATTATTAGCCCGATCTGCAGTACCGCCACTTTCAAGTGTAACATAGTCGCGTTACGGGATTAGCACGAAAGCTACTATAACGAGAGGAGTCTACTATATGAACCTGGACTTTCGTCTTATCAAGCCGGCATAGCGGAGACGACTGCTGTAGATATCACTTTGTAAAAAAAACTCTAGTTTAACCTCAGGCGGAGTATATACATAAAAAACGATCGATGAAACCCGTGTTCAAATCCTGCTGATTTGTATCAATGTAACTGTAAATGTACTTTGATCGCTCAGTGCATATCATACAAGCTATATGTATATGCTATGTATTATATAACAGTATGAGCCGTATTATAAATCATGTATCAGACATAATTGTTCATGAACTTTTTAATAATGAACCCCTCAGAAATTCCGTCGATGTTTAAAATACTTGAGCGGCATCAAAAGCAATATGTCATCAATTTTGTTAGGAAATGATAAATTACACCCTAAAGGATATAATATTCCTTCCTCTTGTATTTATAACGTAAATTCATATTCAAGGTAATATTTTGACATATTTTTTAGTCATTTTAAGAAGAAAGCGTTTTAGTTATGTATTCCCGGTTTTTTCTTTAACATTTTCTAGTCTAGTCTACCTACAGTTACTTTTTAATTAGTATTTATTTGTAATTCTATTATAAAAAATATAGTTCGTTTTTAATTAATAAACTAGTAAAGAACTTCCTATACAATGTAATTAGAATTTTAGTGGCTATTTTGCCGCGCTATGAAATAAATAACTGCAGGAAAAAACGAAAATTAACTTTCATGGTTTTATGTAATATTCTCAAGTCCCAGGTTCAACGTATACAGGGCCCATTATTACGTATTAGAAACTATAGCCACCGAGGTCTTGGCCCCAGGTGTACTGGAAGCATAAGCGTCTTGGGGGTAAATAGAAAATAATACATATACTGCATAATTGTTGTTCCAATGTACCTCTTACCGCCTTCAAGCGTTAGGACCCTTCAAGAACGACAACTAAAAGCCACTACGTGACTAAAAACTCTTTAAACGTTCTTTTAAAGGATTGGGTTAGGGTGACCAAGATTTCTTAACTAGAAAATTAATGAATGTATACAAGTTTTTTTAATATTTTGTTACAATATTTCTAGAAGTAATTATAGGATTTAATCGAGGAGCATCGACATGCAAATGTAAATATTTACAATATATCGTACTTATAGTACTTATTTACACGTACATACAATGCCTTAAAACCGAACTGTGATATCGCATTCGTTTTCGTTATCGCATCTGAAATTAGATTTGACATCTTATATAAAATACAAACAAGGATAAAAATATTGCATTTTACTTACATTAAATAATAATAATAATGAACATGCTATGATCTGCCATCGAAACTAGTCAGAGGAATGTATCTCCGATGGAAGTGCTCGACTCTTAAATTTAATAACAATCAATCTAAATAATAAAGTTTTACTAATGCTAAACAAAATACTGCTAAAAATATGTGTGTGCATGTGTGAGTGAGATGTGTATATGTATGTATCATGGAAGTATGAATGGGACGTGAGTGTGATAATCACATGAGTAAGTGACATTGAGAGTCACACTCGAAAACATACATCTCACAATTAAAAAGTAGGTACTATAAATCTAAATCCCCCCAAAGTCATAAATCGTAGACATCTTAGTACTAAGTCACCGACTTGTTTGTTTGCCTGTCGACTTGTGAAGTGTCATTACCTGCCTCATTAGAAAAGGGAACTTGAGATGCTGGACTTGTCTTTTGCAGTTTTAGTGCGCTAAGATAAACTCTTCTTTTTTGTTCTTTCTTTTAACTAAGGTCTAAACTTTGTGGTTTTGTGTTTTTATAGACAACGCCGCGGGTTGACAGCTAATAAGGAAACGTATAAATTTTACTCATATTATTATCAATCTGGTATTTTATTTGATGGTATTTTATGTACATTTGAGATTAAAAGCATAAAATAATGTTTTTTAAAAAGAAATCTAAAAAGAGAGCCTTTTTCTCATTAAGTTGATAAAATTTTTCATACGCTTTGAAGATTTAAGTTTGTTTTTAGAGCTTGCTGGAAAAAATAGGAAGGAAAAACTACCTACAGACCTTTTAAAATACGAATCCAAAAGTATGAGTATTTTTTTTATTGCCTTTATTATGCAGAAGTGCAACTCCAATTTTACAAAAGACAAAAACAAAATCAAGTAGATTATAATTAATTAAAGTAACAAAACCTTCCATCGAAAAATATTTGGTGACACCATTTTATTCTTTGAGACATCGATTTAAAATTTCCCCAACTTATCTTGGCCACACTTTATTTTATTCTATTTTTATAGTAGCTCGGCATGTGAACACACTCCATTTGATGTTATCATACAGAAGAAAGTACGAGTAGCAGTCGCCTTCTCTATTGCTGTTGAAGGAGATGGGTGTCCAATATCTAGGTTAATAGTGGGAGTTTGCACTAGTTTCTCTATCACGGGGCCACCGTGTACTACGGTCCTCCAGTCGTCGGCGCTCATGGACCTCCACTGTGCTTACCACCAGGCCAGTCGACGTCACATGTAGCGTCAATATAACTAAAAACAAATTGCGAAAAAGGGACCCGCGAGAAATCTACAATCTGATCCGAGGTGAAATAAATAAATAAATTTGAAAGTGGCGGTACTACCACAGGACGGCAGACTGGGCTAATAACCATCATCAGTCTGCCTACCACTCTTAATTAACTCATTGTGTGTGCCTATTTGAGGTCATGATTCATAGGTTTACATCAGATTTAATGACTGTAGATCTAATACTAGTTTCCAGTTAAGGTCCCAAAACATTTTGTACGGGAAATCACCGTACTTAGTGACCCATAAAGGACTTTGTCGGCAGTTCCCGTGTCGCTATTAAACAGTGATTTGCGTCTACGATTGCGGCTGTGACGCTTTGATGTTTTAATATTGCGATTTTCTTTTATATAAAATAACGATTTAGAGGAGTTTTGGTCTCAAGAATATTGTAACTGATGATATAGTTATTAGCCTGGGGTAATAACACAACTTTCAAGTGTAATACCCGTAATCCAATCGCGTTTCGAGTTTAGCTTGGAAGCCGGGTATACAGAGAGTAGTGTGCCCTGTTAATAGACATAGCCGACTTAAGACAACATAGCGGAGGCGACTGCTGCGTTTGTGGTATTTGGTAGCATTGTGGTGCGCAGACTAATGATAGTTAATAGCGTCTGTCGTTTAAAAGTAACCAAGCACAACGAGAGGAATGTGCACAGTCAATCTTGTTGGCTGACATTGGTCTCTTCAAGCCGGCATAGCGAAAGCAACTATTGCCTGTAGAAATTTATCGGTAGTAGTAGTTTTCGTTCTTGGAGTGTATTCTAGCTTAATATTAAGCGTAGTATGGTCACATGTCTAGATGGTACATGCTCGTCTCCTCAAGCCGGCATAGTGGAGGCGACTGCAGCCCGTAGAGATTTCTCTGTGGTAGCAGTTGTTTCCATTCATGGACCGCACTCTAGCTTTACATCAGGCGGAGTGTTGTCACATGTTGAGCTACAATAAAAAAAAAAAAAACATACTGAGTTAGGTAATATATAAAAAAATAAATATATTTTTATGTACCTAATTTGGAAGTTCCATGCCGTGATGATTACATATTAACAATGCAAACACTTCAGTATTATTTGAACGCTTTTCCAAAGTTTTATATTTTACAACACGCACACACGCTATACGCCACACATTGCATATGTTTTAGACTTTTTTTATTACGACTTGGTATAGGATATGAGAGCAAAATGTAACCGCACATTAAATTTATATGACGCCTGTTTGCTGTGTGCTGAATTTTAAATTTAGTTTACAAGACTCTTCAGACTTCAATATGCGAAACGGCTTCAACTCTTTCCGAGCTTTTAAATCTTTAAGAGTTGTGAAGATATTTTTAGTTCGTTATTCAGTACTTATTTATTAGGAACTAAGTAGACATTATTTATGTATGATGAAAATGAGCAAAAAAATCCACGCTCACATACGGGCTGAGGTAGGAATCGAACTCGCGTCCTGCGCTATTTCTAACCACTAAGCCATTCGTCTAAGAAAAATGAGCCCACAATTTTTCTCGAGTTTGTCGATGGTTTTTAGTTAATTTTGTATAAAAATAAATCTATCTACTTCCTTAGTACCAATCAGTTTTAATTTTTTTCATCCGGGTTATTGAGTAATTAGATGTTTTCTGATGCAATATTGGAGGTTATTATTATTTTAAATGGTTTATTTGATTGTTGATATTTGTTTTTTGTGTAATTAAACATTGTCTATTGATTGGTAACTGATGTGTTGAAGGAATTAAAATTAATTAATAAAACGAAGTTTTTTTTTATATTGTTTTGTTACTAAACTATTAGGTATCAAGTGGGTCCAAAATGGGCATTCTCTTTTATCAATTCAATTATTTCCTTTTTTTAATATTTATTTTTTTATACTATAGATATGAAAGTATGTTAACTTCATCACGCTCAAAATAGATGATACTTTACCTCAAAGATGTACAACAAAACATTAATTTAAGCCGATAAAGTGGTGTAACGGCTTATAATATCGTAAATTAAATAAGTAATCAATTTTAGTCATAAATCACTTTGGTGGGCTTATCAATGATTTCATCTAATATTTAATATATTGAACAAACAGCGAAAAATTTGACGCCGATGTATTTTTTATTGATTAAACCATTACTTCGGTCTTCTCTAATGTCTTGTGCGGAAACATTAAAATATTGCTTATTTTTTAATTAATTTTTAGAATATTTAAAATGTTGATTTTTTAAATAATTATTACAGCTTAGGGCAAGCGTTCGCGGCTGTCTATCGTATTGGTGAGTTGAATGACTTCGTACGTGTTACGAGGTCCGTCGCGATCTTAGTCATATCAATTCTTGCATCCACATTGCTTGTTTTTATTTATTTATTTTTTTACAAATAATGATACCATAATAAATGTCAAAAAATTATATAAAAATTTCTTAAAAATTATGGTCTCAAAAATTTAAAAACAGTTTTTGCACATGTATAATTATGCTGCCAAAGTACCGGTTTGTATCTGTACTTTTGTGTCTGTCATGAATGGTGTCTATAGATACGAATCGAATCTTAGTCAATATTTTTTAGGGATTCTATAATATATTTTTTAAACAATGTAACAATGAACATAAAATGATCGGAAATTCTTTATTTAAAAAAATCTCATTTCCTAACTTCCGGTTGAATCATTGACGTGAATGAAGGAAGCTTCTATTGAATGCAAATTATTCAAATTGTAATGCGTATTCGAAGTCTTTCAGAACATCTTTATTACGAGTTCACCAATTTCAATAGTACTTAGGGAAGTTTCAAGATAAAAGGCAAATAAACATTAAAAACAATGTTTCGAATAATCTTGTTTTCTCTAAAAGTGTATCGATAATATATTAGGTATTAATAGTAATAATAATAATTTTTTAATGCACAACTAACCATTGAGAGATGGAAGCGGAGACAGGGGCAATAAAATATGAGTAATATAAATACTATAGGTAAATACAAAATAGATAAATAAATATCTACATAATAATATAAATACATATTGTATACATATAATATATACATAAAATAAATTATGTCATAATTTGTTTGTGGAGAAGGTGCTTGAAGAGTTTGTGTTTGAAGACGCCTACTGTAACCCAATCTACTGACTTCCACTTTCAGGTTAACACTCGTAAAGTGACGTAGTCGTGTTTTGGGATTAGCTTGGAAGTAACCTTGTATTACGAGAACTATATTAATGAATATAGAATGTATAATGGTCAATAGATGCTGCACATTCGTCTTTTCAATCCGGCATAGTGGAGGGGTCAGTTATCTCCACTTATGGGAACGCTTGCTTGACATGGGGCGGAGTGTGGTCACATGTCGCCCTACTATTAAAAACAAAGGTATATGAATGACTTGTTATGTACAAAGAAAATAAAACTACTATTTATCTATATTTGTTTCGGGCGGGATTTTGGAAGATTTGAACACGTGGCTCTTATTTGCGTCGTTCAATTGTTTTTTTTTTTTAAATTAAAATAACCAAAATAAATATTTTCTCCTCAAATGCGATGTGAATACAAATTTAAAGGAATCAGAGGGCGAAAGGATTCAAATGTAATCTAGATTGACAAAAGTCGTCAACATAAATCTAGTAAAGGTTTGATGAATAAGTACTGCGACCTGAGATAGTGCCGACCGACGACACGACATAAAATATTGTCTAAACTTATTCCTTGAGAAATTGTACTCATAAGACTCAACGATATTTATTATTACACATTTTTGTTTAAAAAAAATCACTTTTTTTATAGCGGCTTCTTACCGTGTTTATTTTGATATTTTAATCCGACCGTTCGACGTCCCGTTTCAAAAGTTTTGTGGTCATAGTAGTCGTGGCAAGACGGTGTCTCTTATTGGTTGAGAAAAATGTGATGTAATATTAATAATAATGAATATAAAGAAAAAAATGTTTATTTTACAAAAACAAAAAACTGTTTATGGTTCGAAAAATTTTAACAACGTTTTCTCTTAAGGAAAATCACAAGTAATAACCTATTATATTAATAAATATTAGGATATCTAAATAAGAAGTATAGACAATTCAAAACAATATATTTAAATGTCAAACCCAACCGCTACCCTCGATAAAAACAAAGAGGATTTGTTACAATACCATCAAACCGGAAAATGGCTGGCATAATTTCCATCATGATGTTTTCGCTAGATTTGTCCTTGTCCTTAGATATCCGAAGAAAGCTAAAGGCGAATCAGCTGTGCCTTAACAAACGGTTGCCCATAAAAATAAATAAAATTGTGGGCGAGACCTTAGTTTTTATCAGGCTTAAGCGAGGCGGCAAACAGGAAATACGCGAGCCCAATCCGCTAAGGGCCCTTTTCACTTTCTCTTCCACTGATAATAGATCTTGCGTGAAATGAGTACTTCATGTTTATTACAGTTCATCGATCAATATTCTACATATACATATATATGTGTGTATATTTTTTCAATTTAAGTTATATTATTAAATAGAATTTAAAAAGATGATAAATTTTTAATTATTACACAACTTTAGTGTTTTTCTTTTCTAATAAACAACATATTTTTGGAAAAAAAAAACATTAAATATATTAAGTAGTGCTTTATTCAGTTTACCTTAAATGTATGCAACACAACTTTCACTCCCAGGTATTCGATACTGTTTAGACTAGTCTATTATAGCCTAGCCATTTTTAAGTTCTCGTCAAAAACAAGCAATGTATATGCAAAGATTGCTAGTGTCGCGACGGGTTCGGGCTCGCGCGATCACCTCACTCACACGATCGGACGCGCTTGCGTTAGCTATGTTATTACGACATAATTTTAGTAGAGCGACACGTGATTAAAAGGATGCTATGTAATTTTTTACACTCTGTATATAAAGTACATACTAGAGAGTTATATTATCCTTTATATGAAAAGAAATCCAATAAGTATCTATCACTCAATAACTTTCCTCTTCCACTAAGAAACTTGTCAAAGTATTACAAGTGACTGATGCCGTTATCCAAACTTTTTTCTGCTCAAAGAATATTTATGGAAAGGATTATCCTCATAGAAAGATAAACTGTTGCCACAAACTTTACTCTTACTACAGGCGATTACGTAAATCATCGGGCTAAGGTAAGGTACAGTCAGTGCCATATAAAAAGTGTACAATGCGTGACGTTCAAAAGTGTTATTAAAAAGAATGTACTATGCGAGTCAACTAAGAACTGTCAAGACGCTATTTTGTTCTGAAATTCGCACGTATTTCATTAGGCGTTAACAAATTTTTATTTGCTAAGTATAAAGAAAGGTATCGGATTTATTCCTTTTTTTTTGCTGGTGGTACTTATTTGAAGTTATTTGACATTTATCAAGTGAAGTTAGCTGCAAATCCAGCCCTATTCTTGGTTGGTTCGCATAGTAATTAAATTATAATGAAAGAAAACAAAAAATATGCAGAGAAGGAATCAAATCTACGTGCTTCGTTGTGCAATATATGTGTTGTATAAACGAGTATATATGGCGAGAGGAGTGTGCACTGTCAATCTAGATGGTGCATACTCGTCTCCTCAAGCCGGCATAGCGGAGGTGACTGCTGCCCGTAGAGATTTATCTGTAGCTTTACATCAGGCGGAGTGTTGCCATGAAAAAACGCTTATTATTATAACCTCCTGTATTTTAAAACTACAAAAAAATATTTCGTGCAAATACGGGCTTAATATTTAGATATTTAGCTTAATTTAATAAATTAGATGAAGTAATGAATAACGAATGAGTGTAGTTGACGTAAACACGGAAAATAAATTCCTTTCAGAGAAAGCTCATACATGGTGCTTATGTTTTCTCTGGCGTTATTGTTTATATGTAGGTAGGCGCAATATACATTATAAAAAAAAAACATTAAAATTGTTAAGATACGAAGAGCTTTATTTGTCCTAAAAATTAAGCCCAGTACGAGGTATTTTACGTGTTCTGTTTTTCTTTTAGGTGATAAAATCACTTTATATAGACGGACCCTTTTTGTTTTACGCGTTAAACTGTGTTGACATTGTCAAGCGTTGATTACTGTACTGAATTGTGGGTTAAATTTAGGAGAAAACGACAGCAAAGTTGTTATGGTATAACCTTAATAGCGAGCTTAACTTAAAACTTTATGATATGACTATTTAGAAAGAATTGTAGGCAGAATTATTATAGTTATTATTCCAGTCGGCCATCCTGGGGTAGTACCACCACTTTCAAGTTAGCTAGTCCCGTAGACGAGAGCATTGTGCATTGCCAACCTGGATGGTGCATTGCTGGAATAGAGGAAGCGACTGCTGTTTGTAGAAATTTCTATGTGGTAACAGTTGTTTCCCTTCATGGACCGCAATCCAGCTTAAAATCAAGCGGAGTGTTGTCATATGACGAGCTACAAAGAAAAAAAAAATTGCCGGGATTAATTGCTACTAAAGTTTATTGCTTAATTATCTACCGGCTAACCTTATAAAGGAGAATGCCCATTTTTGGGTCCACTTGATACGTAATAGGTAGCAAAACAATATTCTAAAATATTATCTTTATTTTTTATTAATTAATTTCAATTATATAAACACATAATTTAACAATCAATAGACGATGTTTAATTACATAAAAAAAACATGTAAATAAATCATAATAATATAATAATAAACTCAAATATTGCATCAGAAAACATCTAATTACTCAAAACCTGGGTGAAAAAAATTAAACTGATTGGTAATACGGAATGTCGATTTATTTTTCTACAAAATTAACTAAAAATCATCGTCAAACTCGAAAGAAACTGTGGGCCCATTTCTCCCTCTTTTAAAGAAAGAAATAAAATAAAAATAATAAAAAATTTTAGTTGACAACTTGATATCCATAATGAATAAGATAACAATTTATGTAAAAGGTCGAAAAACAACTCGGTAACATCTGCAATGTCAATAAAATATATAACTTCTTGTCTCCACTTGAGACGTTAGACTATACGCGATATTTTTTACGACCTTCACCGATAAGTGTCAGCAGATAGGCACATGTCGTATCGCAAATTCGGTGCCAAATTACCGACAAAACTTTCTCTATTCGATGACTTGCAGGAACGGTTTATCCTTAAGACATACCCCAGCGTTTACTTGATTACATTCCCTGAAGATTTATTTTATCGGACGAAATGAATAGTCACAAATCTTAAGGTCGTTGTCGACTAACGTCGTTGCAATGTAAATTTATTTGTTGTTTATTCCCTTTTTATATGAAAGACCTAAAAAACCCATCTAAAAGTATCATATTATTAGGTTTTACGCGAACATGCTTTAACTGAATTAAAAGATTTTATTGCGATTAATTTCTTTCGACGTTTCGAAAGCTTTGCAGCTGTTGTGGTCCTGGTAAGACAGCCTCTCCGTAAGAATCTTTAAATTCAAATCTAATTCTAATTTCTCCTCCAACGTGGATTGTTTTTTTTTTTATTTTGTAAAAGGGGTAAAAAATTTAAAATTTAAAAAATGCTCGAGGGCTACATGCTTATGTAGATATAGAAATACGAAATCAAGATAGCCTGGAACAAAAAGAAAAAATCGGTCCTGAAGAAAAAAATACATGCTCCACTGACATTTGAACTTCTTTCAGTTTTGATACGCTAATATATATAATAATATTATTCATTGGCTTGATGGATTTTGTAACTTCAGTATACTATATTAAATGTACCGCAGTTTAGCAGTAGGAACAGACCTCGCGATCTATGGGACCCATGTTCAAACCCCGTTAAATTCTGACTGATACCAAAACCCTTTAATCGCTCATTGCCTGTGACTTGTATCACTAGCTTAGTACAGGCATTTAGCAAAAATAAATAAATAAAATATAATTCAGATTTAAAAAGTGTCGAGAGAAATTAACTGCTGCAAAGTCCAGGCGAGAGGAGCAATAGTGGTGCTGGAGGAAATGTTGCAAGATAGGAAAAATGTTTTTTTTTATCGTAGCTCGACATGTGACAACACTTCGCCAGATGTAAAGCTAGAGTGCGGTCCATGAATGGAAACAACTGCTACTACAGAGAAAATGTACAGGCAGCAGTCGCCTCCTCTATGCCGACTTGAAGAGATGAGCATGTGCCATCAAGATTGACAGTGCACACTCCTCTCGTTATTCCTGACTACTTTCAAACTATTCCCCAAAACGCGACAAGTAACCTTGTCACTTCATAACCATCATCAGTCTGCCTACCGCTCTTTAATAGTACCTATAGGCACTGAGCGACCAAAGTACATATAACAATGTAACTTTGTACCGGTCAGAATTTAGCGACGTTCGAACACGGGTCTCATAAATCGTAAGTTCACGCGTCTTACCGCTAGACCACGGCCGATCAATGTGATACCTACTTTTGAATAAATTGAAATAGTCGCGATCAGTAAACTAAAAAGACATAATATTCACTGTTATTTAGGATGAAGATGCTGGAGAAATAACCTCCATAAATCCTTCTTTATTAAAAAGTGTCATTTAGAAAACGAACGCTGTATCTTAGTTTCTTACCTTTTACAAATGAGAAAAGTTTGCACGAGAAAAGTTTTTTTTTGCGGTCCAATTTCGATCAGTGGTAAAATTCATATTTTGTTTATTTACTCCTTCGTTCTCATAAATACGGAAATGTTGAGTAGTAATAGTAAAACCAGGTCAGTGGTAAAAGTATCTGTCTATTAGAAAAAAAAACAAAAGATATTTTGTATTTTTTTTTCCTTGACATTGATATTATTGACAATATTTTTATAAGAGTTTGATGCTCTATAATTTATTTCACTTTGTATAATAGATAAATTATAATTTACATATCTATACTAATATTATAAAGCTGAAGAGTTTTTGTTTGTTTGTTTGTACGCGCTAATCTCAGGAACTACTGGTTCGAATTGAAAAATTCTTTTTGTGTTGGATAGATCATTTATCGAGGAAAGTTTTAGGCTATATAACATCACGTTGCGACTAATAGGAGCGAAGAAACAGTCGAAAATGTGAAAAAAACGGGGAATATTGCTCATCTTTGAGGGCTTCTGTTGCGTGCACTGCGAAAACCGTTCGAGATACCCATGTAGAATAAAGTTAAAACTGACAAATGTGTGTACACCTGCAAAGTTAGATATTAGTTTGGACAATGTAAACTAGAACAGTAAAATTTACCTAATACCAAACACATAAACATTTAATTTCATTTCATTTTTATTTTATTGTAGCTCGGCATCTGACAACACTCCGCTTGATGTAAAGCTAGAGTGCGATCCATGAATGGAAACAACTGCTACTACAGAGAAACCTGTGCGGACAGCAGTCGCCTCCACTATGCCGGCTTGAGGAGACGAGCATGTACCATCCAGATTAACAGTGCACACTCCTCTCGTTATACCTGGCTACTTTCAAACTATACCCGAAACGCGCAAGGGTGTTGCATTCGAAAGTGGCGGTACTACCCTAGGACGGCAGACTGGGCTAATAACCATAATCAGTCTGCGTATATTGTTTTTATATATTTAAATTTCTAATTCTATTTAAAGAAAAAAATAGGTTCGAATATAACACTTATAATGCAATATAACACTCATATAACGGCTGGGTATAACGAGAAGCGTTGGCACATTCGTCTCATCAAGCCGGCATAGAGAAGGCGACTGCTGTCTGTAGAAGTTTATTTGTAGTAGCAGATGTTTCCGTTCATGAACCGCACTCTAGCTTAACATCAGGCGCAGTGTTGTCATATTATTTTTCCTAGTTACAATAAAAAAATCCTTTATCATAGAAGAATCATTGGACAAAAATGCTAGCGGGCAAAAGTGCTGAAAGTTCCTAAAAGTAAAGAGTAGCAAATTGACGATGATTACAAGTAGCCCAGTCTGACATTAAGTTCTGAGTTAAATATAGGTGCTAATTATAGGCTTTCAAGTGACCCGTAAGTTACGGACCTGGTTTCGTTTCGGGATCAGTTTACAAGTGACTTAGTATAATGAGGGGAATGTGCATTGTCAATAGACGGCATAGTAGAGGCTAATATGGATTACATTAACACATGTCAGTCTCATTTAAAAAAGTAAAAACGATTCAATACATATTTAAAACATAGAGCGGCCGTGGTCTAGCGGTAAGATGCGTGAACTCACGATCGATGAGACCCGTGTTCTAACCTCGCTAATTCTGACTGAAATGTAACTTTGGTCGTCCAGTGCCTATAGGCACTATTAAAGAGTCGTATGCAGACTGATGATGGTTATGCCATCCTGGGGTAGGAACCACCACTTTCGAATGAAACACCCGTGAAGTGACCTTGTCGTCTTTCGGGAGCAGTTTGAAGCGAGAGGAGTGTGCACTGTTAAATTAGATGGTGCATACTCGTCTCCTGAGGTCGGCATATCGGAGGCGACTGCTGCCCGTAGAGATTTCTCTGTGGTGGCAGTTGTTGCCATTTATGGACCGCACTCTAGCTTTACATCAGGCGGAGTGTTGTCATATGTCAAACTAGAATTAAAAAAATATATATTAGTGTGATGTAATAAGTATACATACATGGTGTGACATATATAAGTATGGATGTAATAAATAATAATAAAGCCAACGTGATATATATGAAACAGTTGATGTTAAAATGAAACTACATTTGCATTTCCCCGAATATGAGGACGTAAACAAAATGAGGTAACATCACAAACACGTACATATCGTGTTGCATGAAATTTCGTAGCCAAAGCAAACATCAGTTATACGACGCCTCTAGTTTTGACTTTGCTGAGGGCTATGCAATAAATTGCAAAGCTTTAACGCCTTTAGAACTAAAAGCACGCGAATTTCAGTTGCCGAATGTGAATATTCTCTACAGGTAGCTCGTAAAGTCAACACCTGCCCGACGAAATAAATTTGTTATAAGGTTGCTTAGGGTTCTCGTGCTAGAGCTCGTAGGGATCAATTTGTATTTATAGACATTACATTTTATAAGGCTATGAAGAACAAAATCACTTTTGTTTTCTTTTCTGTACGGACACTTTAGGTTAAGTAATATTCTCCCTAAATTTTTTCCACCCAGTCGTAAATTTAATTTTAATTATACTTATATATTACTCTTGGAAATTTATTTGTCATATTTATGGGAGGTTGAGCGAGCCCTTGAATTTAAAGTTATTATTATTAGGATTCAGTTTCTTAAAATATTTATAATAAGGTATAGAGATTTATCGTTTTAAAAAGTTGCACTTATTTATGAATTTCATTATAAATTATTATGAGGGTTAAAGTAAAGAGTGGTAGGCAGACTGAGAATGGTTATTAGCCCAGTCTGCCGTCCTGAGGTAGACCTTGTCGCGTTTTAGGAACAGTTTAAAAATAGCCAGGTTATACCGAGAGGAGTGTACTGCTAATCTGGATGGTAAATACTCGTCTCCTTAAGCCAGCATAGCGGAGGCGACTGCTTCCTGTAGAGATTTCTTCCTGTCACATGCCAAGCTACAATAATAAAAAAAAGATTTGAAATGCCACTTTTAGCGGAGTAAATTGAAATGTAAATTAATCTGATAAAAAGGCACAAAATGGCAGAGGAGGAAGTCATGCGAATATTAGAACGCTGACAATTGAAAAGGTTAGCTTAACTCTCATTCCTTGTCTTTCTTCGCTTAATAATAGAAATAATTGTCGACAAGGTGGAGATGATTAAAATGGCCAAGCAATATTTTTTAATATTTTTTGTGTCGACTAAAGCATTAAGGTCTTAGATCGTTTGAATTTAAAGTGATACGCAAATTCTTGCTCTGGAGCTTTGTCAGGAATCGGGAGATGACTGGTTACCGGTGTTAAATTATTTTCCTAAATGTGTATTTCTTATATTATTTGTATCTATTAAAATAACAGTGGATTATTATCAATTATATGGTTTTTGAAGGCATGAAGAAGTAAGGTCAAATGGTTTAAATTAGAAGAATGTGCGTTAAGATTCCACCATTTAACTAAATTTATTTTTGGCTTGACTGATATTTACTGTAAAACGCAAAAAAAAAAGTTTGGCAATGACAATGGTGTGAAAATATCTTCAATATAAATTGTAATAAGAAACTCTGGAGCGATTCCAGTTTTCACAAAACATGACCGAATAAAAAATACATAGTAATTTTTTAAACAAAATATTTGGCTGGGATTTTACTGTTGGCACTATTTTCGATCACACTTTCATGAATAAATTTGTAATTCAATGTATGGTTAACATTTATACAAAATGCAATATGTGAGAAATCCCAATTTTCACCTCTCCACATATTTTATATTTTTGAGACATTTCCGTTATAGGGTGAAGTTAATAGACATGTATCTATTATCAGAACTCATTTAAGATGTCAACTTTAATTTCACAATGCAACGCGCGGCCTCGAGGTGGAGAAAATCAATATCAAATGGAACTCAAGCAGGTCTTTTCCATCTCACTTACTCGTTGGAATGTTAAAGATGTACGAAATTGTTGTGAAGTATTGAATATGGTAATTTGATTGTATTTTGAGCGGAATAATGATATTGGTTCAATTCAGTTGGTTAAGTAAAACAGAATAGCCTATTTTATGTATAACGAGAGGAGTGTGAACTGTCAATCTAGATGCTCGTCTCCTCAAGCCGGCATAGTGGAGGCGACTGCTGTTCGCACAGGTTTCTCTGTAGTAGCAGTTGTTTCCATTCATGGACCGCACTCTAGCTTTACATCAGGCGGAATGTTGCGGAACAACTGCTACTATAGATAAATTTCTACGGGCACCAGTCGCCTTCACTATGCCGGCTCGAGGAGACGAGACGAGGCTACTTTCAAACTATTCCCGAAACGCTATTATTATTAATAATTATTATTAAATTATGAAGGAAATTGAATAAAAAAATTACAGCCGAGGCGAATACAGAACACCGCGTCTTCCGTATGTACGGATGCTCTGACCCTTGAAATTATATTAGGGATATCTTTTTCCATCGGCAGAAACCGCTGAGTTGACCTTTTTAATTTTATTTTTACTTTTTCCTCACATATTAAGTACTTCATTTACACCACAATTATTATTTTAATAACAACAACCCCAGCATATTTATATAATATTCCGAAAAACATTTGTTATACATTTATTTTTTATTAGTGTAGCTCGGCATATGACAACACTCCGCCTGATATAAAGCAAGAGTGCGGTCCATGATCGGAAGCAACTGCTACTACAGAGAAATCTCTACATGCAGCAGTCGCCTCCTCTATGCCGGGTTGAGAATACAAAAATGCTCCATCTAGATTGACAGTGAACACTCCTCTCGTTAGACCTGGCTACCCTCAAACTGTTCCCGAAACGCGACTAGGTCACTTCACGGGTGTTACATTCGAAAGTGGTGGTACTACCCCAGGACGGTAGACTGAGCTATATAACTATCATCAGTCTGTCTACCCCTCTTAAAAATGTGTATTATTTACATTGAGATATATACTAGAGGAGCAAACTTTATACATTTGACATGAAAAAGGCGTTCAAACGATTTGACAATGTCAATCTTGGTGTTGCCGTTGTAGTTGAAAAATTTCCCCACATTAAATAAAACTTTTTAAATTAGACATTTCCTTTCTTATCATCCGAATAATTTTTACCCATTTCTCACGACGCACTGGATCCTATGGCACACTATAAAATTGATAACAAACCTTATTCCCATTATGAGTTTAATAATTCTACGCGCCACTCGGCTTACGTCAAGTCAAATACCAACTGACAGAAAACTTAATTGTGGCTGTGGGCAGATCTTCTCTCGCCTCACATTGGGAGCGTTATTGCTTATCTAGTTATATATATCAATGATTATTTACATCACAATTAATACCCTAACAACCCCGGCATTTGAATATGCTAAAAATCACGAAAATACTTTATTTATTATTTATGAAAAAAAAAGCGCAAGGTACTACATTTCATAGCTCGTTGTGGGCCCCATTCAATCAAGAGTACAATGCAGATTTGCGGATTGTCCGCGTGGAAAATGATCGAGTTTTTGTTGCTTTGTTCTTTGATAGATTGGTTGCCCTTTATCCAATTTACTTAATACACATTTGTTGTTTTATTCTTGGGATAAATCGCAGTGGCGTTTACTTTTTTTTTATGCCACTCCGCCTGATATAAAGCTAGAGTGCAGAATTAACTGCTACTACAGACAAATCGTCACGGACAGCAGACTCCTCCGCTATGCCGGCCTGAGGAGATGAGTATGCACCATCTACATCGACAGTACACACTCCTTTCGCTACTCCTGGCTACTTTCTGCTCTCGAAACGCGACAAGGTCACTTTACGGGTGTAACATTCAAAAGTTGAGGTACTACCCCAGGACGGCAGACTAGGCATTTAACCTTAATCAGTCTGCCTACACTGTATACATCATCAAGATTGACAGTGCATACTTCTTCTTGCTATACCTTTCAAACTGCGCCCGAAACGCGACAAGGTCACGGGTGTTATATTCGAAAGCGAAGTACTAGACTTATTCTATAGGAATGTAGGTATGTATAATTTTTTAGTATTCTCAAGAAAGCTCAGAAATCAATAAAAGTAATTATCTACATTCTACATAAATATCAATAATAATTCGGGTAGACGCAAATTCCATTGTACAATAACATAATTTCTATGTCAGTCGAAAATCTAATCGGGGAATCCACGAAAATTTGTAGCCGAATTTCATAACTCGTAACTTTTGTAAATTTAAAATTAAGCGCAATAAATTCGCATTCAACTTCTAATTCCAGTTTCATTAATAACTAAATTCTTAATTGAACTTGAATAATAATAATTTTGTGTCCGGAATTGAAGGAAATTTATAAGTCTAAATCTTTTTTTTTTCACTTTATTATATTAACAACTACAAATACTTTTTTTAGTAGCCGTGCCTAGCTACTCGTAACTATGACATGCAGTAGCTCTCCATATGCCTGCTTGATTACTAGATTACTACTGATTATACCCGGTTATTTCAAAGCTGATCATGAAAAGTGTTATAGATAAAATATTAGGGAGAATAAGGTCTAATAACCGTGACGCCACGATGGATACAGTACAATACAATACAATTGTCATGCTTTTTTCCACAGGGATAGGCAGAGACAACGGAACGCCACTTATCACGATCCTGACACAACTCCCTCGCTTCCTTCACATCCACAATTCTCTTCATGCACGCCCGATGGTTATGGGCACTAGGCAGCCCAGCTTTCATGCGGATGTCACTCTTCTGGGTCTGCCTTGTTTAACGCATCCATTCAATCAATTCAATACTTAATCTTAAAAAGTATCTTTAATAGTAAACCTCGAAAAATACCTTTAAAAACTTTGGGCGATAAGAAATCCATATACTCGTGATATCTTGTATCGATTCCATAATATTATTTATGCATGTAGTCGATTCCCTCGTGAACAAAAGATTCGGATAGTCCTTTATCCGTCGTTAAACTAAACTATAGAACGACCTTCTCAGCTTCGTCTCTACTCCTTCCTATAACCTAAGATCCTTCAAGCGTAGAATGAAAAGGCATTAAGCTATTCGAAAATGTTCTTCCACGGGAGTAGTCGTCTCCACTTTATTATTGGAATCATTCGAATGATTTGTATAATATGTAATGAAAGTTCTGATCATTCGAACAATTCGATTATTACTTTATGGAATAATCGCTCATCACTATTACAAACATTTGATTCACGAGTACTCAGTACATAGGTTATAATACTTGTAGGTTATAACAGAGGTTTAAAAAGGCAAAAATGATAAAATTTGTATTAAATTTAATTGAGTAGTCTCCGAGGATTTTTGTTCCGCTTCAATTTACTGAGAAATAAATCAGATGCATCCCACAGGGTCCATTTGCTCTAAAAACCTACTAGTTCAAGGTTTACTTTTTAAATAAAATTTATCATTAATTTTCCTCATTACTTCAGTTTAGTAGCTTACATTTTGTTATTTCAATAAAAATGTTTTTTTTAAAACTATATAAAGACTAAAAATTCAATTAAAAAAAAAAAGTAAACCCATGTGACTTCGTCTGATGTTATAGTAGAGTAAACATATCTACAGAATAGCAGTCACCTCCACTATGCCGGCTTAACGTTCGCGACTAGGTCACATTACGGGTGTTACACTTGAAATTCCTAACACTCATCGCGATTAGTACAGCTAGCCTTTTCTCTCATAAACTATGCCATTTTTTCAATGAAACGTATCTCGATAGAGAGAGTGGATTTATAAGCGTTCTCTCTGGAGGCTTGACCTACTGACTTGGGTCAACATGTTGCAGAAATTACAGTGAACTTTAAAATATACTACTTCTTTTATGTTTGTTTTTATTTGTGGTAATTAGTTATGCGAATAGGATCGCTAAGGACACAGGACAAAGCTTAATTATTAACCCAATAATATAACCTTAAAAATTAGTAATACTACATTGCAAAAAAACGGAATATCCGGCCTGAAACCGGACCACTGGCAACCCTATATGCGAATCACGTGTTTACGACTCGTGCGGGACTTTGTTACGTCACGGGTCTTTAAGGTCTTTTCAACACACGCGTTTCATTTCGAAGACACGCCAACAGTGGTATGTTGAAACCACATACTTAATACTATATGTACTATTAAATTAAACTTAAAGAAAATAACAAAATAATCAAATTTATATTAGGGTTATAAAATTTTAGAACTGGTGATAGTAATTAGCTCAGTGCACTGTCTCCTTAGGCGAAATAACAGAGGGGACTGCTGCTTGCAGAAATTTCTCTGTGGTAGCAGTTGTTTTCGTTCATGGACCGCACTCTAGTTTAACATCGGGCGGAGTGTTATCATAATGCCGAGCTATAATAAGAAAAAATACTAACTAATTATATTTTTTGTTAATATCTTAATTTATAAATGACTTCGAAATGTTCTTTGCTAACAGGGCGCCACATTGTATTAATTGCAAATATCTGTGTATTACTATAAATAAATAAATAAAATATTGTTCAGATATCTTTATCTTGAAGCGAATTACGTAATACAAAAGTTTCCTGAAAAATTATTTTTTTAAATCTTTATCTATTTAAAGTTTTAAAATGAAATTTTAAACTTAAGATAATACATGAACTTGAACCAGAATTTAAATTTAAAACTGCTGAAACAACCTTGTCCTAAAATGAAGTAAAATGTATTAACTTTTATGATAAAATTTGCATTTAAAAAGACAAACGACATTGACCTTCTTACTCCATCTGATAAAGAAATACTATAAGGACCTAACTTGAACGGTAATTAACTGTAAATCACTCAATCTAAGTGAGCGGTTGGCATGCAAGGTTACTTTTACAAAATTGTATAGATTATAAACTGATTGTCGAGGGGAATGAGTAAGTTTTTCACAAAGAAGCTTTACAGAAAAATCTACATAATGCATATAAATACTTACATACAATGTCCTTAATCCAAACAAGAATAACTTTTGTTATATAATAACACTAACAAAGAAATATACAAACCCAATATAAATTTGTTTTTAAATAATAATAAAAAGAAGTGGCATTGTGCAGCCACAGAGATGAATGACCACGTCTTAGATGACGCAATACAAAATAATAATAATAATGTTTTTATTTGATTAACAATAATTTGTAATAAATATAAACTGCTCTGTCCCCAGCACTAGTCCAAAGAGTTTGTGTGTTATTAAAAATACGTACTTATAAATAAAATAAATAAATATTTAATTCCACCATGAATGTAGTTCAGCGTAGTCATTTTTCTGTTTGAAATTTCAAAAGTAAAGATATATTTTATTTTTTATTATTTTAGGGAGGGAGACAAAGTCGTCTCCTCTATGTCGGCGTGATGAGACGAGTACCTCCGTCCATTTGACAAACGTTATTGCTGGCTACTTCCAATCTAATTCCGAAAGTGTCTGGGAGTTTACACTTAAAAAATAATGGAATATCGTAGAAAATGTTTCCACGCTACGAATACATATTTTGAAACGATTTGCATGTGCTTCGTAAGGTTACTTCAGTCGCTTGAGAAGGATTTAGATATCTCAGCACGAATTCAAAATGGAAATCGTGGTATCATAATAACCGTTTTATAATATTCGTGCCACTAAATCTAAAAATTTCAACTATATTCGAACACATAAAAGCAATGGCATGAAAGATCACAAAATTGAACGATAAAAATAAAATGCATATTGGAACATCAGCAGCAAATAACATTAAGTGAATACTTTAAAATTGCAATAAGTTTTCGCTGAAAGAGGTTTGGAGGCTTTGATGTTTGGGTTTAATTTTCAAACCATAACTAAAACCATTCTGATCTATTTGGGATCACCGTTTGCATCTAATATCAGAGATATTAGGTATATAAAATGTAGGAGACTTATTAGTTTATTTATTACTTTTTCTTATAGTGAAATGAAATGAAAATATTTTTTATAGCATGGACACGGGCTTAGTCGATTCTATATATTATATATTATACTATAATAGAAAATAATATAGAAGTCCTTGGTTCGATTCCGGTTCGAGAAATATAAGTGTGCGTTGTAAGAACTAGTTATATTATGGACTATGTAAACATTTACTAATACCTTTAACAAAATTATTTACTAGATACGGTAGCCGAAAAAAATTATAAACTGCATAATCTAGTTGAGGCTCTGGGCACGTGCCTAGTTCAAAGTTTAGCTGACGAAAGTCGACTTAGTTTAGAACAAATGTTTTGTCGCAAAGCGTTAAATCTCTGTTATTTTCTCACAAGAATCTTTTTGTAATAATATGTATTATTTTACGTATATTATTAGTATTATTATTCTCACCGGTTATTAGTTCGCGGGCTTAGGCCAAGGGAACGGTATTGATCAGATGGTGATATGCATTTGTTTGTAAGAAGAAAAATGGACATTCTCCTTTATGATGTAAATTGTACAGAATGTGTAAATGAATAAATAGAAAATAGACTACAGTACTTAACTTTTAAAAATAAAATGCATGATTATCAATTAAGAATTCATTATACTAATAGTTGTTTATTTTCCTCAGTAAATCCATGAGCAGATAAAAGGGTAGATAGAATAGCGCAAATTTACTCTTCCCTTGAGAGACAGCGAGGACGTGATATGCCTTCCAAACAGATGCATTTTATAGCTTCTATATATTCTATATAGATAAAGAAGCTTTATATAAATTCCACGCTTTTATTCCATTATGTTATTTTATTGTATTATATTTCAAAAAAAGCAATGATCTTGCTTTGGAGAATATGAAACCTGTCGCTTTCTTTCTGGTCGAGACAGAACATCGTAATCTATAATGTACATAATAAAAAATGTTATAAAATAATATAATTTATTCATTAAATAAAAAGTATCGAAATGACTATTAAATAAACGATATAATATATTAATTTTTTTTTTTCGATTTAATATATTATTATGTGTAAGTAAAAAAAAGTTATCGATGAAGTGACAGAACGCAAGTTACACAATACATGTCTTTCAGCACTTTTACATCTAATTCATCTTTTTATGTTCTAAAAATGCGGACCTCCATCTTCAAAGTATGTCACCGATTCTCGATGTCCGATATCCGTACACATAAATAACAAATAACTTGAATATTAACATAGTGTTATTTTAACATTTGGGTCACGCCATCTTCACTATCAGAGAAGTTTAACTTCTCAAAGTTTCCCGTTGTAGAACAGAGCTTCGGTTTATTAAATGTCTTTGATATTATCTTGTGGACTTTGAAGTGGATATTCTGTATGGAAAATTATGTTTAACATAGTTTGTTATTAAATTGAAAATTGATACTTCCTATTTGAATAATTTAATTATAATTAATAATAATTTTGTTCGTCAAGAAGTGAGTACCCGTCTAGTCTGTACACTAAAAGCAACCTGCACGCAGCGTTATAGTCGCCTCCGTTATGCTGGCTTGACGAGTCGAATTCGCTCCATCCATCTCGCTAGTGAGACAACTAAGTATATAATATATACATACAAAGATGTTTGAAAAAAAATTTTTAAACACGTTCATCATCTTGAAAAAATTCACTTTTATCAAA
The DNA here is from genome assembly GCA_948150575.1 of Tinea pellionella. Classification (NCBI taxonomy): domain Eukaryota; kingdom Metazoa; phylum Arthropoda; class Insecta; order Lepidoptera; family Tineidae; genus Tinea; species Tinea pellionella. The sequence continues at coordinate 2,066,367 of OX411259.1, forward strand.
TTGAGCTCGTTTGAAATCATGTGTTCAAAAAAAAACATTGAAAAAATAAATAAGTCATTATTAAAAGTGATAAATAATGAAAGTGGGTTTAAGAATGAACTCTTTATTCCCTATTTATATTTATTTACTTTAAATTAAATAAAAGCTACTGCACTAATTTCATCGCTAAAGTGCTCCACACCCATGACGAAAAATGACGAGGGCGTTTTCCTGTCACGCATATCGAAATAAAAACAACTTAAATATAAACCATATTGTGAGAGTAATAAAATCTATATTACTTTAACAAGATTCGACTGGTGACCTCGCCCGTTATAATTGTTAATGAAAATAGCAGGACATACTAAGTTCTGATTTGTTTCTCCTAATTTTATTGGTGTCTTCATTACAATTTTAAACTTTTTTAATTACGTATTATAATAATGTATATATATTTTTATTTTATACTAGCTGGGCAACACTTCGTATGCGTTTGGTTAATATTTTACATTCACCATGAGAAATTGGTATCTCATTAAAATTTCATCTTCTATATTTTATCCCAGGAATGATTTTGTAAAAACGTTGAAACACGTAATTCTTTATTATTACCAATACAAACTTCACCCCCTATTGGAGTTTTCTTCTGTATCTTTTTCCAGAACGCAATCTATTTTCTTGACAAATTTATATATATATATATATATTGAAATTAGTTTATGTCAGAAAATCCACGCCGATTTCCAATATATTATTTATAAAACAAAAAAAGTACTTAATATTTATAACAAATTGTAATATGTCCAGAAAGAAGTCACTGGTATCGTTTTTTGCTTATCCTATATAGAAGTGAGTCTAAGTAACTAAATTATGTTAGTCTAAATTATAAATTAATCGAAATACCGTTGTTCCACATTAAATTGTAATTTGTGTCTAATAATAAATGTAATTGTGACAATGTAGTCGTTAATGACTAAGTTGTTAGGACGACTATAAATAAATAAAATTAAAAAAAGTTTAATACGAAAAATAGAAAATGAAAGTTGCCCAAATCTCAACTCAAATATTAGACTATAATAGATAAAATATTCGCTGGCTCGGGGTTCGATAAATAAAAAAACTGGCTACGTTTTAGGTTGGTAACACGAATTTTATTTTAAAAAAAAACTTGTAAAAACTAAATGTAATATTGCCTAAGTGTTAAGATTTTATGGGATATACTCGTATTATCGCGTTTACTTTTTATATTTATTTAGGTAAAACATTGTTCGCACAAAACCTGAGGTAACAGTATAGATAATTTCATAAGATTTACATCACTATAACTAGTTTTTTGATACAAATCTAATATACTCAATTAGGTGAAGGTATTTCTAGTTTCCAAAAATACTGCCAAAGTTATATTTCAGTATCGATAAACTCATAAACTAACTTCTCTTCCTTAATCCATCTTTACATTATGGTCGGTCGTAAAATGCCTTACTATTTCCCTTATCGAAAAGGGTCTTTTCTTTGTTGTAAATATATGATATTACTTTTTGTAGTTTTTGAGAGTAAATTATGTTGTTAATAAAATTGTTTTGTGGACGTTCTCTTAAAAAGGTCGGGAGTATTACAGCTTTTCTCGTTATCCCTTTTTTGCTAAAATTTGTCTGAAGTATCATATTATTTTATTCGTTTTGCTAGTTAAAATTCATAACTACTTATACATATTTTTCATATAAATAAATATTTACTATTTGCAATATCCATATTATAATGAATAACAAAAAAATATATATTTTTTTAAATATTATTATTATAATATAATTATATTATATTAGACTGATGGTAGTTATTAGCCCAATCTGCCGCCCTGGGATAGTACCACTTTCGAATGTAACACCCGTTAAGCGACCTTGTTGCGTTTCGGAATCAGTTCGAAAGTAGCCAGGCCGATATAGCGGAGGCAACTGCTGCCTGAAGAAATTTAGCAGTTGTGTCTGTTCATGGATCGCATTCTAGCTTGTTATCAGGCGGAGTGTAGTCATATGTCGAGCTACAACAAAAAATATATTAAAATTATAGAAATATTATATTCTGTTCAAAATATAAGCCTATGATCACTGAAGTGTGTGTAAAGATAACATTTTCTGCATCTGAATTCAAATTCTGAAGGAAATATTTTGAATAGAGATTCGATATCTCTAGTTATATTTTTTCCGTACCTATTCAAATAGAAATAAAATTGTGTGATTTTTTCCAGAAATAAACTAAAGTTATCGCAACATCAGATTTTGCAATGATAAAAAAATATATTATACGTAAATATTTATACAATTATAAACAATTTGTTTATTGTGTATGTATACATATATTGCATATTTTATTTATGTATTTATTATACTATATTTATATAATCCCCTCTTTTCCACTTACCCAAAGCTCGACGGGTAGATAAAGTCTTTATTGGTCAATAAAGTATATAAATAATATTTATAATCGGATATTTTTTCATCATATATTCTTGGTATATTTTTTCTATTCAATGTTTATCATAATTTAATAAGGACACAATTAAATAAACAATATATTTTAAATCAAATATGTTAATTTTCTGTTTGAAATCCAAACGGCCGTATCTTCTCTGTAATAAAGCTCATAATAGTTTAGTAATTAAGGTCAAGATGAATAAAAATGACTATTTAAACTCCTGACAAAGTATAATATAAAAAGGAAATCTCTCGAGAAGAAAATATAAGAAATAACAAAGAACGATCTAAAAGAATAGGGGCGACATTAATTCCCAGATCTCGATTGAGAACTAAATTTCTGAAATTGGATCCATTCCAACAAAACTTAGTTCAATGATTTTGTTTTTCTTGAAAAATTTAGTGAATAAATCCCTATCAAATGTTAGTAATTACATCATTTGTACAAGTTTGTTTTATGTTAGCTGTCGCCTACAATTTAGTATACATATAATATAAAAATGTGTTTAGAGTACAAAAAAAAAAAACTCTCAAAACCTGTCTTAATCGGACTGGTAGTTCCAGAACGTATACGGAGCAAACAAACAAACATAAATTTTTCTGTATGAATTAGACATTAGTGTACATGTTAGCTGTTTTCTTTTTAAGAGTGGTAGACACACTTATGATGGTTATTAGCCCAGTCTACTGTCCTGGGGTATACCACCACTTTACTATCACAACACCATAACGAGAGGAGTGTGTTCTGTCAATCTGGATAGTGCATATTCGTTTCCCCAAGCCGCAAAAGCGGAGGCGACTGCTAGTTGCAAAAATTATCTTTTTTTTTTTTTTTTTTTTTTTTTTTTTATTTTAGCACGTCATATGACCGCACTCCGCCTGGTGTTAAGCTAGAGTGCGATCCATGAGCGGAGGCGACTGCTGTCAGAGAAAGGGATCTGCAAACAGCAGTCGTGCCCGCTATGCCGGCTTAATGAGATGCCTCTTCACACTGCGCTTGAAGGATCCCATGTTATAGGAAGGGGGAAAGACGTGACTGGGAAGGTCGTTCCACAATTTGATGGAGCGACAGAAGAAGGATTGCCCGAACTTTTTTGTCCGCGAGGGGATTGTTTCGACGGTGAGGCGATGCATTCGATCGCCTGCACGCGTCGACCTCAAGCGATGTGGGGTAGGAGGGATTAGATCGTGGATTTCTGCTGAACATTCACCGTGGCAGTAACGGTAGAGCGCTGAGAGGGAGGCTATGTCTCGCCTGAGTTGCAGGGGTTCGAGACCCCTAGTCACCCTCTCATCGCCCACAATCCGAACAGCTCTGCGCTGAAGTGAGTCAAGACCATCGAGCACGTACCTCGCGGAGCCATCCCATAGATGCGAACAGTACTCCACACACGACCGTATCTGCGCTTTATACAGCAACAGACGCTGCGTCGGTGAGAAGTACCTGCGCACCTTGTTCAGGACTCCGAGTTTGCGGGAGGCAGTGCTCGTGATCGAGGCAATATGCCTCGTGTGACTCAGATCAGCGCAGACCTCCATGCCCATGAGGCGGAGACTGTCTGTAACTACCAGCGGCGTGTTCAACAAGGTGGGGATGGGAAGGAACGATGACTTTTTCCCTGAGAACGCACAGGCCTGCGTCTTCCCGGCATTGAACTGGACGAGATTGCTCGTGCCCCAATTGGAGACCCGAAGAAGAGTCTCGTCCAGTTCAGCGACTAAAGACGCACGCATCTGTCCTACTGCATCAGGACCTGCAGAGGGGCGACTAATGTAACGCCCATGCACAGTGCTGTCGTCTGCATAGCAATGAATGCTGCCCAGGGACAGCATATCATTGATATGCAGAAGGAAGAGAGTCGGCGACAGCACTGACCCCTGCGGGACGCCTGCACTCACCGGCATGGACTCGGAAGCATGCCCGTCTATGAGAACGCGGATGCTCCGTCCATGCAGGAAGCCGGCCAGCCAGCCGCAGAGGCGATCCGGGAGGCCATATGCCGGCAACTTGGCGAGCAAGCCTTTGTGCCAGACCCTGTCAAATGCCTTGGAGATATCCAGGCCGACAGCCATGGATTCTCCGTGCCGATCCATTGCCTCACCCCAAAGGTGCGTCACGTACCCTAGAAGATCACCAGCGGACCGGTTCGGCCGGAATCCGTATTGGCGGTCGTTTATTAGGCTGTGATCTTCCAGGTAGCGGATCACTTGAGCATTTATGATCCGCTCCATGACCTTGCACAACATTGAGGTGATGGCGATGGGTCGGTAATTGGCAGGGTCTGATCGGTCACCCTTTTTGGGTACCGGTTGCACATTGGCCGCCCTCCACGTCGCCGGCACATGGCCTTGCGAGTAGGACAGTTTAAATAGGCGAGTCAGGACAGGCGACAGCTCAGCCGCACATTTTTTCAGAACAAGCGCTGGAATGCCATCAGGACCAGAAGCCTTTCGGACATCGAGGGACAACAGCACCCTGCGGACAAGTTGTTGCCGGAATTTTATTTCCGGCATATGTTGCCCGCAATGGGGTACTGAGGGGGGCGTGGCCCCGCCGTCCTCGAGTCGCGAGTTCTCGGCGAAGAGTTTTGCCAGTAAATCGGCTTTTTCCTTCGCCGAGAAGGCCAAAGATCCATCTGGACGTTCCAGCGGTGGCAGTGACGAGCGACAGAAATTGGACTCCACGGCCTTGGCGAGTCTCCAGAAGGGGCGCGCCCCAGTCGGGTGCGCCAGGAGTTCCTCACCAACCCGTGTGATGCGCTTGGACTCCGCCCTACGGAAAGCCTTTTTGCAAGACTTGGAGGCGCGGTTATAGGCTAACTTCAGAGAGTCAACGTCAGGGTCTGCGGATATTTTCCCCCTGATCCAGGCCCGATAGGCAGTGTTCTTAAGCGTCACCGCATCTAAACACCGCCTATCGAACCATGGCCGACGGCGTGTGTTACCGACGATCATGGACGAAGGTATGTAGTATTCCATACCGAGTCCAATCTCGTCGGCAACAGCAGCCGCGCACGTTGACGGGTCGTTGTCTCTGAAGCAGCGCTGCCCCCAAGGGATGGAAGCGAAGTAATTGCGCATTCCATCCCAATCCGCCGACGAATAGTGCCACACCTGTCTCCTCACCGTTGTGCACGGCGGCGGAGAGGGGCGCGGCACCGAGGTCGCCACTAGGCAGTGGTCCGAGGTACCCAACGGGGCGGATACCGAGACCACATACCCAGCAGGACGATTCGTCAGCAGAAGGTCGAGCATTGAAGGCTCCCCGTCCACAGTATCAGGTATCCTGGTGGGCTGGCTTACCAACTGTGTCAGATTATAACTGAGAGCGAAGTCGTGAGCGGCTCTGCCGGCGGCATTAGTGGGCAACCTCGACGATAACCATTGCTGGTGATGTGCGTTGAAGTCGCCCAAAAAAGCCAGTTCGGCGTTCGGGAACCGCTCTTGCGCAGAGTCAGTCGCTCGACTGAGGTAGTCAAACAGCCGAGCTGTCACAGAGTCATCGGTGTGGGATCTATATAGGCACATGTATACCCGAGACTGAGATCCCAGGTCGACATGTACCCACATAGTGGAAAAGGAGGGATCCTCCAGACAGCGCAGACGTCGACAACAGACGTCCGACCGGACGTACAGACATACCCCGGCTTTGCGGAGGAATGATTCTTCCAGTGAGTAGCCGGGGTAGTCTAAGTAGGACGTATCGGCCGGTCGGCATATCTGCGTCTCGGTCAGGAAAAGCATGGCCGGTCGTGCCGTCTCGAGATGGTGATGGACGGCACTCAGGTTGGAGTGGAGTCCGCGGATGTTTGCGAAGTCCACTCCAAAAGTGGCACCGGGGAAGTGCACCGCTGTGAGACCATATTTCCTATTATGCGCTGTCATTGAGGGTTTTTAAGGAGGGCGAAGAGGCAAAAACGAGGTGAGTGGGCAGGGGTAAGGCTGACAAAAAGCAGTGGCCTGCTTCATCGGTATTTGGCTGCGCTGAGAACGAACCGATCCGTCGAACGGAAGGGCCCCCGTACCCCCCCGGAGGCGGTCGCCGGGTCCCCAGCGTCCGGTCACCAATCGGCACGACGAGCCGCCCCGGGATTATGCGCCGCAAGATAGGGCAGCCTCCCGTGGTGGTTAGCCACGATTGGGCCCCTGTACAGTGCAGCGGGCGGCCAGCGGGACAACCGTTTCTACGGGTCTCCCTGGCCGACGGGTCGATCCTCCTCGCACAGCCAACGAGTCGGCTCGGCCAATGTTGCGGTCCGCCCGACCCCCACACACCCCCCTCGTTGTGATCCGGCTACTTTCAAGCTGACTCCGAAACGCGACTAAGTCACTTCACGGAATTTACACTCGAAAGCGGTGGTACTACCCCGGTTCGACAGACTGGGCAAACACCACCAACAGTCCGTCTACCACTCTAAGAATCTGTAGTAGCTTTTCTATTTTAATTTGTATTTTTTAATTGATATACCTAATTAAATGTGATGGTTGATTATATACATTATGTTTATCGAAAGTTTTGCATGCCGCTAAATGTAGCTAAACATGTGAACAAATTGCAACCCATTTAATAACACCATGTTTCACGCAATAAATTTTATTTCATTTCATTTCATGGACTGCACTCTAGCTTAACATAATGCGAAATGTTGTCACAATATTTTTTAATATAATCTTTTTAAAAATCTCTCAATAAAGAGGATTAAATATTGTAAACAAAAAGGGATTACCATAAAGAATATTTAGAATTAAGTATAAAAGTATTTTAACAGCTGAAGTGTTAATTGGAGCGGCGATCTTTTATTTGAAGTGAGGAAAGTGGATAACTGTGCCAGTGCAGTAAAAAACACGTTCATTGCATTAAATCGTTATTCACAGCTGATCATTCGCACAACCCTTTCAGAGAAATTATCGAATTAAAACGAAGTACATTTTGTATTACTCTAAAAAATAATGGAATACATAGTGACAACTTGTAAAGAACTCTGGGTTGTAAAGAGATGGTTCTGCCTGGCTGTGGGACATTACAAAACAATAATAATAATTAAATAAGAAAATAAATGAATGTAATGAAAAATAAACGTCATTATAGTATTAGATAACCACATCTGCTTTCTTTTCATACAATAATTTGCTATAAAAATACAATGTTGATATTGCAAGTTTGTATTAAAAAGCAGTGCAACACAGAATTCCTGAAAGCAACGTCTCAATAAGAGACAACAAATCGAAATTCCACATAACACGTAAAAGGATTACTTTCACGTAAGAAAGAAGTAGAGAATTTACGTCACGTTTCCATCCTTATTTTACGACGAACTTGATGCAATAGTAGAAAACGGAATCCAATTCTTGACATATTCGATTTTGAAATAATATTAATTTTGTTTTGATCAGTTACATTCTTTTACATTCTTATTTATAGTGAACTGATAATGAATATATTTAAATATAATTTAAAAAATTGCTACAGAAAATAGTGATAATTCTTGATCTGATATTATAATAAAATTATAAATTATATAAAAAATTATAAAATGTAATATAAATTGAAATTACAGAGAAGTCATTTTTAATCATATACAAGAATCGTAATCCTGGAATGGTCTACAAAACACATTTTCTGGTCGTATTGTTACGTTTCCCCCACGTTTGGTGTTATCTCGGACTCTTCCGGGAAAACATCCGTCCTTTTTTCGAAACTCGTGGACAAAAGACCACTTCAATGTCAAGTTGTAAAAATATTTAGTATCTTTATTGAAATTGTGATTTGAGTTGGAATAATATCAATTTGTTAGACTTTTTTACTACTTATGTTTTTCGTATTTAATTATATTTAAAAAGTATACAAAGGTTCGCGAATAATAAATGTAAAAAAAACACAAAACAAATAGCTTCATATCATTATACCATAGGTTATATTTTACGAGATTGAAGAAAATACGTGAAAATTTATGGTAACTCTCCTAACGTAGTTTTTACGATAGTGTAGCACCGTTGAAGGGCATGGCAACTATTAGATATTATTATGGCATTTGATTTACGATCTTACCACACATTTGAGAAGAACACATTCCTAAATAAGAATTTATTTTGGGGAATACGGAAAAACTTTTTATACGAATATTTCAAGATTATGGGCAGTCAAAGGGAAATCCTTAACGAGCGGCGGAGACATGAAATTATTCTGAAAGAATATGTTATTATTAATTATAATATTAATATTCATATAATAAATATAATTACTATAATATTACTAAATAAAAAAAAGAAGAAAATAAAAACTAGCGTGTATAATATGTGATATTGTATTATAATTTTCAATATGTGAATTATTATTTGAAAAGTATTTACACACCCTTTTTTTTCACCGATTTCGATGATTTACGATATACGAGTATTTTACAAACATTATTTTGAAAGTGCTTCTTCAGATTTGAAATGGAGGTATAGTTTGTACAAAGATAAAGTTTCAATAAAAAGTGCGTACGTTTAGTGAAATTAGTATTTTACGAGTGCTACGATCTACGAGTGTTGCTACGATTATTTTAATGTGCTTCTTAACACATTTGCCTAGTCTATATTTCTTTCTAGGAATTCAAATACTGCGTTGTCTGAAACAAATTTTTCATTTATAAGTTTTCTCTTGTTTTTCGTTTATTTGGTAGTTAGTTATTTTATTATTAACTTAATATTTTATATATTTATTGAAACTTCATGTGTTTTTAATTGAAAATAATTTTATTTCTTTGCTTTTAAAATTTAATATTTGGGTACCTATTTAACATATTTCTTATATGATAAATAATGAAAAAATATGATACGTATTTTGTATAAAATGGAAGAAAACGCTGTCTATGATAATGATATAAGTGAACACGGAGAAAATTTCTTTCGATCAACTTCTATCCCGTCCCACGGGCAGAGGCAGACAGTGACATACGACGAGTCCGACGAATTGGAGCACACAATAATTGATTATTTCTACAAATACAAAGGGCTCGTAAACAAACTGATTTGCAAAAAAAAACACTGATGTTATTATAAATGCGAGATTATTTTAACGTGTTTGTTATACGCAAGGATGCTTAACTAAATTAAAGGATTATATAATGTTTATTATCGGTTATAACTGTGAAAAACTTTTAACCGTCGCATCAAATTACCTAATAACAATAAAAGTGATAGAACGTAAGCTGCATAAAATCTATCTTTTTGGCAAGATAATTTTATTATAATTTTTGTAACTCAGCACCTATGATATTTGTGGCAAGTATTCGTCTCCCCAAGCCGGCATAGCGAAGATCATGGATCGCACTCTAGCTTAACATCAGACACGTAAGAAAAATTTATTAATTTAATTACAATATCCATATTTTATTTCATACATACAAAAATAGAATAGAGAAAATACGTACCAATAATAGGAAAGACAATATAAATAAACATTGCGTCCTACTTTCGAAAACATAGATAATAACCAAACAAAGTTGTTCATCAATCAAGTCTTCGGGAAAGGGTTCATGTTTATCTCGATGTTATACTAGACAAGGATCGATTATACTCAAGAAATGTTTCTTAATTATCTACGTGTATAAATTGACAAGTTCGCTTTTGTTATTTGACATTTGACAAGTTAATTAAGAGTAAAGGTGATTAAAATTAATCGCTAAACAATATTAAATATCTTAATTTGCATTTACCTACTATAAACTAGATATTGTCCAAACCCAAGCATCTAATTAAATACCCTCGTGTAAAGTATGCTTCTGTCTAAACTAGTTTAGCTGTTTATTTCTTAAAAATCATTTTGAAATTTAAAATAATTATATGATCATTATTTTTATATAGATTTAACCGTTTAAGTGTTTTTAAAGACTGGCAGACAGAAGTTGTTTATTGGCCCAGTCTGCCGTCCTGGGTTACTACCACCACCTTCAAGTGTAAGGCTTCAGCTTGAAGGTAGCCAGGTAAAACGAGTGTTCACTGTCAAACTGGATGGTGTACATTTGTCTTTTTAAGCTATACCGCGAAAATAACTGCTGCCGTAAGTAAGTAAAGTAGCAGTTAACATCAGACAGACTGTTGTCATATACCACCGGAACCTATAAAAATAGTACTCATTCAGAGATCGGATTAAAACTGAGAATATTTTGTAAATTATAATTACAATATAATTTATTATTACAATATAATTATAATTACAATAAACCAAAACAAAATTTAGAAATTTATACTGTTTAAATTACATGAGGATTAAATTTCTATACATTATATCGCGTGCAAGGATTTTGTTGTTAATCCTTTTTTACCTACGTACTTGAACTTTAATATCTCTGAAGGGATTATCCTCTTCCCTGAAACCCTAAATTAAGCCTAAAAGAAGCTCGCTAAAAATAAATTACTTCAAATTTTTTTTTACTACACTTTATTGTGTAAGATGTGGCACCTAAAGGTGGATCATTCGCCATAAGATTAATCAACTTCTATTGAGCATGATTTAATGATTCCCACCACTGGTCGCCCTTAAAAATATAAAAAATATATATATTTTTAAATAAATAAACTACTTGCTTTTATTTCTGCATCAACCACAATCAATTACACAAGAATATAGAGAGGGTGTGAGACCCATGTTTGGACCTCGCTTAGCACTGTCAACTTGCGGAGGTAACTGCTGCCTGCAAAATTTCTCTGTAGCAATAGTTGTTACTTCTTTGCATTCATGGACGGCACTCTAGATTAACATTAGTTATATGCGTAATCTGGGTAACAGTGCACACTCCTCTCGTTTAACTTCGCAACTTCCTAATTGATCCCAAAATGCGACTAGATTTAAAAGCATTGATATATACAACTAGATGTGCAATAACGCTCCCAATGTGACGCGAGAGAAAACATGGCCACAGCCACGTTTAGGTTTCTCTGTCAGATAGTATTTGACTTGACGGCAATATTGTCAAATCGTTAAAGTTTGCGCTTCTAGTATATATATCTATGCTTAAAAGTGGTTGTACTGCCCCAGACGGCTGACTAAGCTAGTAACTATCATTAGTCCGCCTACCACTCTTTAAAAAATATTTTAGTTAGAACTAAAATAAACTACAAAATCTGTAATACCAATAATAGTTAGAAAGAAAATGAACGATCAAAAAGGAATAAAAAAGTCGTTTCCGTAAAGATGTGAAAACCGGATGTTATTATTTCATCACTACATATGGGTCGCCAGTTGAATGGAAATATTATTATTGAGCATGTATCTCTTAATATCGTTCTGGAACGTAATAACAGATCTCAATCTATATTGATTTATTTCTTCTATTTAAGATGTTAATTAGAAATATTTAGTGCTGCTCTTGTTTAGCAAATATAATAAAAGTATTTCTCTTTTTTGTTTAAAAAAATTCTTGGTACCTATTTATTTGATTTAAATGATTTTTTTTTACAAAACCTTGCATATAATATGCAAAATTAACGAGAATACACAATCACGTCACGTGTAGTCTATGTGCAATGTGCATGCACAAATGAAAGCAAATAGGGCCGCCTGTCCTCCCACAAAAACGCATAGACGATCTTTTTTTTTTTTTATTGTAGCTCGACATGTGACAACACTCCGCCTGATGTAAAGCTATAGTGCGGTCCATGAATGGAAACAACTACTACCACAGAGAAATGTCTACGGGCTGCAGTCGCCTCCACTATGCCGGCTTGAGGAGACGAGCATGTACCATCTAGATTGACAGTGCACACTCCTCTCTTATACCTGGCTACTTTCAAACTATCCCCGAAACGCGACAAGGTCACTTCACGGGTGTTACATTCGAAAGTGGTGGTACTGCCCCAGGACGACAGACTGGACAAATAACCTTTCTTTATTCTTAATTATTAAATCATTATAAAATATATTAAAACGATAGTATTATGAAGCAAAATGATAACAAGTACACAAAATAAATTGCTGAATCGTTCATTGGAGCATTTAAAAAAAAAAACCTATAAATATGAAATGGATATTATTTTTTATGTAGTCGTTAAAAACATGTTCTGTGGTGAGAATAAGAAATAAAAATTGTTTTTATAATAGTAAAAGAAAATTTATTGCGTATTTAAAGATGTTACGATTGGTCGAACGTCTTTGTAATAAAAACTCTGATACTTGAATAAATAATTTTCATTTCAATATGAGTATTATTTATATGTATATTTTATTTATTTATGGATGCCCTGGTTCTTGGGGAAGGTACCAGGTCCCAAATCTCTTAAAAACTGCTATCATTCAAACCATTTAATTCACACCGTTACAATTTAATTTAAAAAGCATATGAACTTTTATTGAGTTAATTGCATCTACAGTCTACACATTGAAATCTAATTTTATTTTTTAATCTTTTTTCAGCTGCGAAAGCCGGTGTCGACCCTCTCGATCCCTGGTGCTATGAAGGCGTACGCGGGCAGCGGACGGGACGCCAGCACCGAAGAAGCTGGTGTGGCTCTAGTCGGTGTTCATAGCGAATATCCACGTTTTGGTGAAGAGAGGGCACTAGGTGGCGGCACTTACAAAGGAGGAGGGACTGCCAAGCACAAACCTAATATAGGCTATAGGTATGCAATAATATATATTTACCTATACTGGTATATAAATGTGTAAAAAGTAATTTAGCAATTTCCAATCACCGCCAGAAGAGAACCAGAAGTTGTTTGTTGTTTGATTATCATACAGATCCGGTATACCTAATAATTTATTTTTTCTTATTTTTTAAAAAGTTATGATAACTTTATTATTGTATACATCTTTCTTGAGATTTATTAGTCCAATAACAACTACATAACATTATGGTACATTTATTAGTTTAAGAAAAACACGCAATGTAAATGCAGCGATTGATATAAAGCTGAGGTCAAGGTCATTCAATTTACAGCTAATAGATGGGTGGGTGCGCTTGTATTTGCTCTCTAACGCGTCCATTGCGGCTTGATTTTGCATGAAAATCTTTAAAAGGCTAACAAAAACAAAATATCTTGTTATAACGTTTTAGTATCACGTAGTTAAAGGGATTGCTTTATTGATTTTTACACCCTGTATAAATGTCAAAGTAACTATATCTGTTTGTTAACTCTTCACGCCTAAACCACTAAACTTGGCAAAGAGATAGATAAATTGAAGGGGCTGAAATAGAGTATGAAAATTTGTATGAGGAACCATACAACTAACAGAGTAGGGATATGAAATTTTATATTTAGGTTTTTTGCAAGAAATAAAGAATTACGTGTTTGAGAGTTTTTGCAATATTATTCCTCACATAGGGTAATAACGGATGAAAGTTTGTATGAAAACTCATAATTTATATTTTTAATTATATTTTTTTAATTGAAAACATTAGATGCCCTTAGTTCGTTCAAATTCAAAAGAACACTCAAGTGGTTAACTATGATGACGAGTAATATGCGAGACCGTGATTGTGACCTAACAGTACAGTGTAATCAGATATGCCCAACCCAAAACGCAATTTAATAGTCCGATGCGGATGCCGTGACAGTCATTAGCATAACAGGACCTTGTGCTAACCACGTATTGAAGATATGATTCGACTTTGATTACAATTTAATATTAATTTATATTAATAATAAACGTGTTTAGCATATTTTTAATAAAAAATCATTTTTATTATAGAGTAGAGAACTATATATTTTGTTATGGCTTTTTAAAATGAATTTTTGGTTAATTAAAATTGTTTATTTGATATTATTAAATTATGACGAAAATTGAATAGAAAAATTACACACGCGTTTACGTGACCCGTCGAATTTTATTAATTTTAATTTTAATATTCACATCTATATTTTCACATCTTGGTAATCATAATCGCATATAATCCTGGAAGTTAAAGAGCGAAAATACAATACAATACAATACAAATACTTGACTAAATATTGATTTTGCACATGTACGTAAATCTTTGATTAACGGTGTACCAACAAAAAAGTTTCTACATCTCGTTGAAATGTGTACTTGAAGATATTTTTCTTTATACTAAAGTTTTTATTTATTTTTTTTGTTTGTTTGAAATTAACTAAACTAATTTAATCAAAGTTTAGATTAATTGTTAGTTTTTACAGTTCATTTTTATTATATATATCAGTATTTGCTTAGATAACATGACACAAGTCAGAATAAAAAGTTTAAATGTAAAAAAAAACATTCAAAGCGAAACAAGGAAATTAATTAATGTTACATGAAAACAATCTTTTCGTTTTATTTTATTTTTCTTCTTTTGTTCGTTTGTTAAATATATTCTCAAAAGTCTAATTGACAAATAGAAAATACAAAGAATTATTACTTAATAAATTTATAATTAGCATCATAATGAGTTTTTTTAGTAGACCGGCATGTGGATACTGATCACCAATGATCAGGCAGAGATCAGGGTTTCTATAATTTAGCACATACAGGGTGTAAAAAGACAGATAGCAATCAAGTTATTTCAATTTTTTTATTAGCATTAAAAAAAAAAAATATCCAGCCACATTGGACGTGTAATATCGCTAACACAACTGCGCTTGCCCATCTCGCGAAGTCGTCCGACATCAATCGTTTATTAATTGCATTCACATTGCTTGTTTTAAATAGATTTAAAGAATTGTGGTTTTTTAACAAATAATAGTACCATAATGTTAATTTTGTGTGTAATGTAAAAAAATTATGCAAGGAAATGATACATTTTGTCCCTATAGATAGATGGTTTGGAACCGATTACCCTCAATATTCTTTTAGAGAGATTCCATCTAATTTTCAGTTCACGTCTATTCAAGAAAAATGTGAAAATTCACACGAGGGAGCGTAAAAAGGAATATTTTTATCGGCAAATTCCTAACCCAATTCTATCTCAGAATTCTGAACTTTAGATAGATAATGCTAATTTTACAAAGTAGAAAATTCTCGTACCGGATTATTTTCAACCGATATTTTCACTAACAGTACAACATATTCTACTTTTCTTTTGTTAAAAAATTCTAAATCAGTTTATGCCACCACATCAAGTGAATTGATCTATTAGGGTTTCGGGATCAGCGTAGCCGCGTAGCATAGGCAGGCTACTGCTGTCTGTAGTAATTTATCTGTAGTAGACATTGTTTCCGTTCATGAGCCGCACTTTGGCCTGCGTTGTCATATATAGAGCTACAATAAAAAATAATATAAAATATATTATTATAAATATAATATGTGATCATTGTGTTATTTATATATCAAAAGCTTTTAATGTAACTGAAATATAAATTCTATTGTATAAATATAATAGATACAAAACAAAATAAACACATTAAGCCAATTAGTAAGAATTAAAACATTATTAATTCACACACTGACATGCATTATTGTCATTAACTATTTTCGTTGTCGCGTGCCCACAATTAACCTATTTTGCAACTAAATATTAGTTCAAAATGTTTCATAAATTATATAATTATTCAAGGTTCCTTGACGCGTATAAACGCAGCGCGTGTTCGACGTACATGCGTAGGCGATACGCTGTGCATTTGTGCGCAACTAACAACCCGGTTATATTTCGATATGATATAACTTCTGCAAATGTATGGTGCGTTTGCACGCTGCGTTTGTGCGCGTCATGGAACCCCCAGGTTTAGACAGCATTTCCGAGGAATAATCGCGTCTGTACGAATATATAACTATGAAACTGCGTCCAATAGAAAAGACCCGAGACAAGGGTAATCTAAATAAAATTTCTGACTTACCTTGTAGCATAATGGTATGATTCCATTATGATAGACGTACATGGAAGAAATGCGTTTCGGTTCGGCGCACCGCCATTCTTATAGTGGACGCCAGGCTTTGAATTCTTGGTCAATGATTTTATTGTTTTCTTTACTTTCTTATACAAAGTGTATATCACTCAGGTACTATAAAAATATATACTTAGGTAAATGTAAAATAGGACGAAGATATTGGCAAAGAATGAAGATCTTTAACTGTCAAAATGAAAGACGTGGGTTCTTTTGATTGTAAGTAAAAATAGAATGTGTAAATGGTAAGGCCAAATATATCGCGTTCTCACATATACCTACCTATACAGGCGTGTTTAACGTTGAAAATATTTAACTCTACCGTTCCATTCGTAAGAAAATTTTTATATGGATAAAATTTAAACAAAAAAACAATTCATTGGTAGTCCCAGAACACACAGGACAAATGAACAAACAATAATAATTAACAACAAAAATTATTGTTATTATTATTTGAATATGTAATATGTCATCTCGGCCATGGACTATAAGTTGTGTACGAGTATAATGTATAGGATAGATGCTTTGCACAACGCCGCAACTATAACGAGTACCCAATCTCCGCAAGAGGACATTTTTATTACGGTGTATATGTAGCACACTTAAAATAGGATATTTTTTATTAAATTTATAGTTACCTAACATTTTGATGTCTAATTAAATTATAAATTAGCTGTCTTATGAATTAATTGAAGATTTTTGTAAATAAAGAATAGAGTACAATTTATCTATAAAATATGCACATTTTTAAAAATATTTTATATATATAATATATTTTGTAATGTTTTAACTAAAGACTAGTGCTTGTTATTGTATCATATACTCGTATACCAGATTACCAAAATAAGTATATCAAAGCCAGATCAGTACTAATCAATTTGTGAGATTCGAACTTCCTGAGAATGACTGTTTTAATTTAAACTATTCTAGTAGCAGTTTCTCATGAAATTTAATGATAGTCCTCAACATTTGGTAACCCGACGCTTATACGAAACTTATACCTGCTTTACACATCATTTTACACGTAAGAAAAGGTCCCCTAAATAGGGGTTCTTCAAGGTTGATACACTGCTGATAGAAGATTCTCTAAACATCTAAACTAGACAAAATAACCCCTGTGCGGAAGAGATATTACGTTGCTAGCTTTTGTTAAGATTTTGTTTATGTAACGTTGATTTTTTTAATATAATTTAAAAAACAAAAACGAACATTTGTAGTTTTTTTTATTGTTTTTGTTTTATTTGAGTACCAATTGGTCAAATAAAAAAGGGATAGACACTGTCAAAGTATACAAATAAGTTTTCTTCATAATTAGTTTAAGTACAAAAATTGTTTGACAGTAATCGAAATTTATTTTAAATTCTAACATGTGACCGTATTCCGCCAAATGTTAAGCTATAGTGCGAACAACTTTTACTATAGAAAAAAGGCAGCAGTTGTCCGCGCTATACCTGCCACATTAGTTTTACTTTCAGATTCCGTTGATAACAAATCATAAAGAAAGTATAGCTTCTCTTATCTAATTACATTTCCTTTTATCTTTATTTACTAAAACAAATTGTATGGCTCTTAAGATAAAATATACAAGAATATTTTTCTGCAAAAATAAACAATAATATTCTCCGGATAAAACCGGAAATACATTTGATTTATTACCGATGCGGCTTTTAGAAATCTGATCCTTACCAGTTTTATTTTCAATATTACCAGCAATTTCATTTAATAAAAATACATTTTGTTTTGTTTAAACAACTAAGAGAAACGGCATCAGGTATCCTGGAATTCGTGTATAAGTTTTTTTAGTTAAGAAAAAGTCACCTATTTTTTTTTTTCATAAATTTTTAATGAATATATCAACACATCGTATACTAATCAATAATCAAAGTACAATTACATAAAAATAAAGACAGATATCATTAATTTTTAAAGCATTTAAACTTCAAAAAAATATTGCTTCAGAAAATAGTATAATTAGTCTTATTGAGTAATTCTCTCGGCCAAAAAAAAAATTAAATGGTTGATGATAACGTATGTGTGATCATTTTCCTACAAAATTAATTTTAAAAAAATGTGGGCCAATTATCTTACATAAAAGACAATTCTCTTTTAATACGCAATACTGAAACATTATATAAATTGATATGAAAAATTCATACATTGTTAACGGTATGAAATTACAGTCATTATACATATAGCTTGTTCATAGTATATAATTTTATACAATTTTCTTTATATACAGTTATTATTATACCAAATTCAAATTTTACACAATTCTTTTACTCAATCTTTTACTCAAATCAAATCCTTCAAATGTTTTTGAGCGATCGTGGTTTAGCGGTAAGACGCGTGAACTCACGATCGATGAGACTCGTGTTCGAACCTCACTAAATTCTGACCGGTACCAAGCCGGCATAGTGGAGGCGGTTGTTTCCATTCATGGACTGCACTCTAGCTTTACACCAGGTGGAGTGTTGTCACATGCCGAGCTACAATAAAAAAAAAATTTTAAACAGTGGTATGCAGACTGATGGTGATTATTAGATAGTCTGCCGTCCTGTAGTGCCACCACTTTCGGCTTATAACTTACTCATTTAGTTACGTTTGGGGATCAGTTTGAAAGCAGTTGGGTAGCGCAAGCCGGCATAGTGGGAGCGACTGATGCCTGTAGACTTTGCCAAGCTACTTTGCTGAACATCAGACGGAGTATGATACTACACGTAGTAGGAAACAAGTATTTTTAATAATATTAGTTTAGTACTTCATTTATACACAGCCTTTGATATCGTTAAAACTGTAAACCAAAAATACTAAATATTTTTTTTTTATTCGAACCACAGATAAAAATAAAATGTATAAAAAAATTACACAGTTAGTGACAGTTTTTTTTTTTTTGATACAGTAAAACGAACGTGACCCTATTCCATTGAACTTCACAGGTTTTGATTTTGAAAGTAATAGATCCAGGGATGACAAACTGGGCCAATAACCATCATCAACCAACCCACCATTCTTCAAATAAAATAAATCCAAAATTTAATTTTTAATATTTTTTTAAAAATTCAATCGATACGAGATTGTTTATTCGAACTTTGACGAATGTTTTAATAATGTGTACAGCCTTGGGCGTTAACGGAAATAACTTGCATCAGGGCCGTATCGATTTTATTTTACTTTCGTCTATCGTTTACGCTTGTTTCCACTTTGAATGCATTAATTAATATCGACTACTTTGTTTTTAAAGACGTTGAAGACGGTTATTATTCTAGTCTGCCGTCAGTCTTTGAAATATAACACTCGTGAAGTGATCTTCGCATTTACGGATCAGCTTGAAAGTATCCAGTTATCACGAGAGGAGTCTGTCAACCTGGTAGTGCACATTCGTCTCCTCGAGCCGGCGTAGCGGAGACAACTGCATGCAGAAATTAGTAGCAGTGGTTTCCGCTCATGGATCACACTTTAGCTTAACATAAGGTGTAGTATTGTCGTATGGTGAGCTACCTAGGTAGCAAGTTTTACCTGGCTACTTTTAAACTGTTCCCGAAATGCGACAAAATCACTTCACGGGTATCGCGTGGTGATAGACGGCAGACTAGGCTAATAACCATCATCAAGTCAGCCTACCATTTTAAAGTAATTTACTATAATATAAAAAATACGCAATACGTTGAACCTTGACCCTTAAATTACGGGGAGTATACCAAAACCACGTGGGTTTAATGACTATCAGAACAAAGATAACGTACAACATAGTAACATGAATTAACATATATTTTGAACCAATTTCATAGATTACAAATTATGTGATGGTATAATTAAACTTTGGAGTTAATTACCTTATATTTCACGACCTCTCAGATAATAATATCATTATTAATATTGCCCCTTCAGTTGTAGGGAAGTTTAATTAACTAAAGTAACGGTCAAAAATTATATCTATAATTAAATATAATATTTTCCATTTCATATTTTACTCGTATCCAAAGAAATAAATATAGATATGAGTAAGTACAATATACTACAATATATTATTATTATAACTCCTCTAGTATGGGTAGGTATTAAACGAATATATATACATATATAAATTGCTTTGATCGGGAATCAAACCCGAACCCTTTAGTAACAGACTAGTGTCTACCATTCTATCATAGATACTCACAAGAATCTAAGCAAGTTAATTTAGTGAGTAAATAAAATAAACTTGAAATCAAAACCAATCAGGATTACAAATCTCGATGCGGTTTCCAAAAGGTACATCCCATGAATTTATAGTAGAATACAAATTACTAATATCAGTTAAGTCAACTAAGATCCCATAGCTTACTTGTAAAATAAGGAATAATCGATAAGTTTAAGCGTTACGATCTTCGAGCTTCGTTCAATGGACGTAATTTAACTTGCAATATAAGAGAAAATTGTGCCTAAAATTTATACTTTTTCTCTTATTTTTTGTGTATTTTTTAAATATATTATATTGCCATATAAAAAAATAATGACGTATCCACATTAGATTAGAGTCCGTATTTAAATTCCTATACAAAAAATCTTGACGTTTTTACAGTCTTTTAAACCTTGCTGAATTTTGATTATATTTAGGGTGGTATAATATATGACCGATATATAGGTCTGTACGTTTTTTTAAAATTGATTATGGAAAAGTAAATGACACTGCCTAATGTTCACAAATTTTCATAAGTTGTCTTATATTTACATAATTTCCAATAAATATCTAGACAAGTGAAAGTAGCCAGGTATAACGAGAGGAGTGTGTACTGTCAATCTAAGATGGTACAAGCTCGTACCTGACCGCACAGGTTTCTCTGTGGTAGTAGTTGTTTCCATTATTGAATCGCACTCTAGCTTTACATCAATACGAGCTAAAATAAAAAAAAGACAAATTTAAAAAAGGGCTTCGGTCCTACATAGATAATTCTGTCCTTAATTAAATTAGCACCTAATCGTCAAAATTGATTAAAGATTAGGGGTCTTTCAAACCCCCAACGAGGGAGCCCTTTCAAGTTAAATTCCACTGGCCTAACATTACATAGTTATTTCGTGATTGACATGATTACTGAAAAAAAAACCTAATGGTCTCTTTCAGATTTTGTAATCTACAATATTGAATATTTAATAAATATAATTTTACTTTTTAAATTACAGGTTAGGTAGAAGAAAGGCGTTATTTGAAAAAAGGAAACGGATTAGTGACTACGCTTTAGTAATGGGAATGTTTGGTATAATAATAATGGTTATAGAAAATGAATTATCGAGCGCTGGAGTTTATACAAAGGTAAATTTTATAACGATTTTATGTATAAAACACTAAAAGACGAAACTAGTCTCTAACGCTTGACTCATACGTACCACTTTCCGCCCACAAAAAGTAGTAGATACAGTCAATTGATATGGAAAAAAATATAATTAATTTGATGTCTTTGATAATTTCAGGCGTCGATATATTCACAGGCGTTAAAGACGCTAATATCAATGTCAACTGTGATTTTACTTGGCCTAATCGTCGCGTATCATGCTTTAGAAGTACAGGTATGTAACATTATTTCAGTTATTGTTGGTTAACTTTATACTTTTTATTATTATTCTTCTTCTTATTGTTAACTTAATTCCCATGGTTTATTCACCATGGGATATTTAAAAAAATTGGTTTATTCACCATATTTAAAAAAATATTAATTAGACTGATGTTTAATTATGATGATGTTTGTTACTCCTGTTTACCCACTTGGAATGTGGCAACTTGGAAGTAGCCAGATATGACTAGAGGAGTGTCCCCTCGACTGTAGGTTATTTGAAGAAAAACGCCTTGTCTATATCAGTTTTTAATTTTACTTATGTAGCTATAGAGATATTTAAATGACTATTAATTTAGCAGAGGTTGCATCGGCAACATTGACAATGCACATTCGTTACCTATTAACTAGTTTAAACATTGCTCTTCATAGGTCAATAGAAGAAGTTGAAACTATGAAACTTTGAATAGATAATAATAGAAGACAAGAAGTTGAACTTCGGTCATTATATGTACTGACAATATTATTCTCTTGAGAACCCGTTTGTAGCTATTATAACCTTGACAGCAGTGTTGATCTTTACCCATTCTCAAGGATTTTACTCTCGAAGCTTTCACTAAGTCTTATCAAAACATTATTACTTCATTAAGTTCCTTGTTTATTAATTTAATAAAAACAACTCGTTTTCTGGGAGAAAAACATTATATTTTTTAATCACAATAAAAGCAGATGAATGTAAGCGAAATGCGAGTGACTCATCACGAAGCGTACAAATTTCTTGAAATTTAACCCCTAAGGGAGTAAAACGGGATAAAATACATTGTATGGGATAAAAAAATACTTGATACTTATATTTTCATAAACAAAACATGAATAAATAATATAAATTGCAATCCGAAAAAAAAACAAAAGAAAACATACAATTATACAAAAAGTGTAATAAAATACATAAACATGTACGAATATCTACATATAGTAATAATTTTAAGCATATTTTTTTCTGAAATAATACTAAAAGCATGTCTCAGTCCTAAATAAATAAGGTGCCAAAAGAATTGCCCATACATTCACGGAGATATTCACAAAATGAAAGTGAAACAAAAAAAAAGAAAACAGACAAGGTTTATTAGTGGTTTGATATTTCACGTTTGATTATATATGTATATATTATTTTCTTTTTAAAATTAATAATTTCAATGATGTATTATTATATTATTTTTAAAAATGATAAATTAAAGAGTGGTAGGCAGACTGATGATGGTCATTTGTCCCGTTTGCCGTCTCGGGGGAGTACCACCACTTTCAAATGACTCGTGAAGTGACCTTGTCGCGTTTCGGGAACAGTTTGAAAGTAGTCAGGTATAACGAGAGGATTGTGCACTGTCAATCTAGATGGTGCATACTTGTCTCCTCAGGCCGGCATAGCGGAGGCGACTGCTGTTCGTAGAGATTTTTCTGTAGTAGCAGTTGTTTCCGTTCTTGGACCGCACTCTAGTTTTACATCAGACGAAAAGTTATTTTATTATCCGCGACTTCGTAATAAATACGAGTATTATTATGCCCATGCCCGTTCGATTCCTAGGAGAATTCTACAGGGATAAAATTGGTGTTTCCCGTCGTTGTACTTATGTTAATTATTATTAATAAATTTTTAAATCTCAAAAACTTCTTTAATGAACGAGTATTTGTTGATAATTTTAGAACGTATACGAGACAAACCTAGTCTGCTTCGAGGAGATCCCGGGTACAATTCTCACACGAAACCAATATTTAATCTAACTACCTAATAGTTGTGGATTACTCCTAGCGGATTACCTAAAACTGCTAATCATAGCAGTTCATAGCACGTTCGTTGGTTTACGTAAAAACGTTACCACAAAAATTTAATCCTAAACAAAAAGGGTTTCCGATAAACTAAAAAGGTCTTCATTGATATGCGTATTTTCGTAAAACAAAAATTGGCTTTATCATGAAAAAGACACGTAACAGTTACAGTTTTCAGAATTTCATACGTTTTCCTTTCCAAGTTTAGATCGTTACTCTTCAGCATATTTTAACGAATGCCTCGGTAACCCTATATCAGCAGACTCATCCATATTATAAAATTTTAATTAGCACACTGTCCGTGATGTTTGCAAATGTTCCTAAAAATAAATAATTTCTTATTATAACTGAAATTTGTAGCGAGTTTGCGACTTTTGAATCACAAGGCGAAATATTTGAATACAGTCGACGAGGGTAAAAATAGGGTAAAGCCTCCGAATACTTTCGGGCAGCACCGATTTCATCTCGAACATTTATATGGTACCAAATAATTTCCCGGTTTAAATAGAAGGAACCACAGCCAGGGACTTTTTAGCACCCCCTTGTATGTTTCTTTTCTATATTTCAGTTATTTATGATAGATAATTGCGCGGATGACTGGAGGATAGCAATGACGTGGCAAAGGATAGCTCAAATTAGTTTAGAGCTAGCAATATGTGCTGTTCATCCGATACCAGGCCAATACACTTTTACTTGGACCACAAAACTTGCAAATAAAGGAGGAGTTATTGGAGTTGAAGTTGTAAGTATCAGATTCATTAGATCGTTTTTTTTTTCTCTAAAATGTTACTAGATGAAATAATAAATGTTCATTTTTATTTAATTTTTATTATTTAATAAAAATCTTCGCTTAGTTAAAGTTAATTTTTGCAACAAATTCGGGGTTTATATTATAATAATTTATTTTTGTTTTAATTCTTTCCTTAGGGTACAATCTATAAGCATATACAGGTCTGTATTATTAAATTTAAATTGTTTTAAGTGATGTTAGAGAGTCCATGTTTAAAGCATGTTTACCCAATTTTGTGTTTTATTATAATGTGCAATAAATGCCACTTTGCAATGTCTGTCTACATTTGAAAGTTCCTTTTGTTTCCTTGTTGATTACCGTTTGTTTGAAATTGTCTGTTTTTGTCGATTTAATTAATGTAAAAACTTTCTAGATTTTACTTTAGAAAGATACTTTGTGTGAGTGAACTTTATTATACGTAAAAGGCAAATTTTTCATTCGGAATTTTGATTTCCTATTTATTATTTTACACGCAATATTCTGAATGAAAATTATGCTATTTTTGTAAGCACCTTAGTTACACTAAATGTAATTGCAACTTAAATTAATAATTATATTAAATATACATAAACTATTTGTAATTAAACAATTACTTGTAAAATGAACAATTAAACTGACATCACTTGAAATGATAACAATGTTATAAATCACAGTAGATACAATTGGCTGACTTTTAACATAAAAATGATCATTAAGATAGCGGTACCAAAGTATAACTCATAATAAATTCGTAATTAGCTATTCTTTAAACACACTAAAAATGAAGATCAAACGTAAGGTACCTATATTTTGACGATCACTAAATAACGTGCCCAAATTATTAATAGTCTATCCATTTTATGAATTCAATTTAGAGTCATCCAAAACCTATTTACCCTTATTTTTTTTGTTTTGATATAAAAATATTTACTAAAATGGACAGATTATTTTTTGTTTAAATGTTTATTTTACTAAAAATACTGGTTATTAATATTTCAGGTGCCATACGATGTAACACTATCTCTGCCAATGTTCTTTCGGCTGTATTTAATATGCAGGGTCATGCTATTACACAGTAAATTATTCACGGACGCTTCATCTAGGAGTATAGGAGCTTTAAACAGGATTAATTTTAATACTAGGTAAGTAAAGGCACATCTATACGGGACGGTACGTCAACGTCATCTAACCTCAGTCCACTTACCACGAGTTATCGCGGCTGCAAATATAATAAAATGTGTTTTATTAGTGGCAGCCGTCGTGTAAATTTAACTTCACTACTCGAGTGTACTTAATTACTTAAGCCAGAAGAAAAATTATATTCACCCGTGAAGTGGCCTTGTCGCGTTTCGGGAATAGTTTGAAAGTAGCCAGGTATAACGAGAGGAGTGTGCACTGTCAATCTAGATATGTACCATCTCCTCAAGCCGGCATATTGGAGGCGACTGCTGCTCGGCATGTGACAACACTTCGCCTGATGTAAAGCTAGAATGCGGTCAACAACTGCAACTACAGAGAAATCTCAGAAAAAAACATTGGTACCGGCGAGGAATTTAGATTCGAACACGAGTCTCATCGACCGTGAGTTCACGCGTCTTACCGATAGACCACGACCGCTCTAACTCTGATGCTTTTAAAAGTTTTGCAGTGATATCAGGATGATGCAAAAGCTAATTATTTTTTATTGTAGCTCAGATGTACACCATCCAGATTGACAGTGCAGTGTGCTCTCGTTATAAACATAAATTCTATGAGTCTCATAGAAGACGCATAAAATATTTAAATCTATTCTAAATCTAAAAATATAAAAATAAGATCGCACTCTAGCTTAACATTGGCGGAGTGCGGTCATATGACGTGCTAAAATAAAATAATAAATAAAAAAATTTAGTTATCGGACCGTTTCAGACATGTTCTAATTGTAGCAACTTTTACTTTGTGTGTAGATTTATACTTGTTATTCAAGTTGATGCTTTTATATATGCTATATGTAAACATGTGTTTTAAAGCGAATAATAATAATTATTCCACAGATTTGTATTGAAAACATTAATGACGATTTGTCCTGGTACCGTGTTACTCGTTTTCATGGTCTCACTATGGATAATCGCCAGTTGGACATTAAGACAATGCGAAAGGTTAGTAATTATTTATTGGTGGACTTTGACTTTTTATTTTAAAAAAATGTCAATAAAACTGCTGTTTGTGATGCTAATCGTACACGATGGTACTAGTTAGTACTCGATAAAATAAATAAACCGTTGTTGCTTATTATTATTTGTTTATCATTTAAGTTTTGTAAGGTAAAGATTGCCTCGACGGAATGCTGTTGCTTATTGTACTGTGGCGTTGTGTAATGTGAATACCTTATTTTGCTTTATATGGTCCCACTTGTTTTTTTTATTTCAATATATACGTATACATAGTTACGGACAAATGTAGTGAAGCTAGGATCATAACCATCACAATGGAAAACAAGAGTTTGACTTTGAACAAAAATGCAGATTTAGATGTTATTATAAATCACATTTGCTGTATATTCAATTAATAAAAATATATGTTAGAAGTAGATTGTTACTCTAAATGTTTCAATATTCTCACTTAATGTTATGTGCGAGTATCACACAATAAGTATGTAAATATATGCAAGAGAGCACGCAAAATTATCATAACATTCAATACAGCCATCATTTGCAAATAAATATTGCACTGAATATGACACAATCACCAGAAGCAATAACAAGAACTAAATGTTTTTTTTTGATACAATACAAAATAAATTCAATTAAAGTGCACTTAATTAATAAATATTGATAAAGTGAAGATTTAAAGACATATAACATTGCACTTAACCATAGCACACTAATCATGATCATGCATTAGACACCTGACCTGTTTAAAAGCAATTTGCTTCAAATCTTTTATATCTATCCTATCTTCTGTCTTCTTTTGAGTATCAATTTCAATGTTAGTAAATTGTGTGTATCCTTTGACAGTGGTGAACAGGTAAAAACCAACTATTCACGCATGGCTAAACTATTTTAATATTGAACGCAGATAAATGTGTAGAATGCACGTTGTATTTGACAGAAGTAATACGGATATAGTATTTGTGTAGTAAATGATTATTATTATTGTATATGTGTCGTTTTTGGGCATGCAGAAGTATTTGGAAAACCTGTGAGTCGATGTGTAGGTTTCTATAATAATTCACCTTTATATCAAAATTTATTTTATCAATCTGCTAATTATTTACACAAGATTTTAGCCACAAATTTTAGAATTTGATAATAACATTTTAGGATTTTTATTTGGCTTGTAATTTATATAATTGATTGACCTCTATAATCCGTTACCGTGTGGTTCTTGTCGGGCATTTTGGCTCTCAGGTTCCACGACGAAGACCACGCGAACTTGTTAAATTCAATGTGGCTGACAGCTATAACCTTCCTATGTGTTGGCTACGGTGATATCGTTCCCAACACCTACTGCGGCCGTGGCATAACCCTCACCTGCGGTATGGTGGTATGTATTACACATAGTAGGTTATAATAACTCCTGATACGTATCAATGGATTCGAACACGTTTTATAATAACTTAGTTATTGCAAGGAAGTTTCAATTGAATCTTGCGATGTCTAAATACACATTAGATTAGTAAAGGTGAGCCATTTTATATACAGTCATAAATATTTCACAAACGAAATGAGTTTAATCAAAGTCAAACTCTTTGTTATCTAAAGAACGTGTATTTCTCTTCTTTTACGTTTGTTTCCTTTTGTTTCGCATATTTAACCGCTTAGGGTCGAGCTTGCAGAAATGTTAGGTGCGTTATGTTTAACCCGAAATATTTAACCTGAAGTAAATATAGCTTATTCGCCGCGACGTGAACCATTACCAACGTAGGTACTTGAATAAGCTATGACATTTATTGACAATTCAGGTTTCACGATGAAGAACACGCTAACCTTCTGAATGCAATGTGGCTAATTGCAATAACGTTTCTCTCCGTTGGTTTTGGTGACATTGTGCCCAACACGTATTGCGGGAGAGGTATCGCCGTTAGCACCGGCATTATGGTAAGTTACGACACGAACTTTATGTATGTGTTGACTGACTCTTTACTAAATCTTGAGTGATATAATTTAATCACCGTATTTTCAATTTTCTAACACATTTTTTTTCACTAAACACTCTTTAGTGCATTGTCTATTGGTTTTCTCTTGCTGGTTTGTAAACCAATTAAGTGTCAGTCAACACTTCGATGTATCAATACAGTAACACACGACCTACACAATGCTTTATTCGAATATGAAATTGATCACTAAAACTTTGTTGTCATTCGATGTTCACGGATATCTGTTAAACGTGCGTAAATGTGATTTGAATGTAAACTCATTTCTTGTAAGGTCTTCGATGTACGCAACACTTTGATGTAGTAAATGATTACACTAACGCATAAGTAAATGTTACGGAATGTTATTAATTCACTTTGTTATGTAATAATGCGGATTATTGTTTACGATTTGCTCTCGGCGGGTTTATTAATAACAACGTCCATTTCCCTGTTAATGTCCAGCTAATTAGAACGTAGTATGGAATGCTTATTATCTTTTCTCCTTACTATTTCTAGCTCTCTTCACTTAAAACTGTTCACTGAATTGCACAGAAAGTTTGTTTTTAAAATGGCTCACTTTTCCTAAAATTAATTTATTTAAAATTTGAAATACACATAAATTAATTGCACTAAAATATAGTTTAATAAATATGGACCCAGAGTTCATTGAGTTCATTTTGCAATTGTTTTATATATTGTGTGTTTATGTGTAGCAAATAACAATTGCACAAAATAAATATTTATAAAAATAATAATAAAAATAATTTTAATTTAGTTTAATAATAAGTGTAGGCGAATTATGTCCGAGGTAGTGTATTATATTCTTTAAATATTATTATTACATTGAAAAAATAAAAATAAATATAAAGGTAAATAATGTTCTTACTTAGTATATGCTTCGGATTTTATTCGCTTATTTATTAATTTTGTCTTAATTACTCTCAAAATAAATATTTTATCTAAATTAAAATTTTAATTAAAAACCAAAATGAGGGTAAACAAGATCTTACAAAATTAAAAAAAAAAATGACTGTGTAAGTTCTTAAAGCATACAGCTTGTTTACTTTCAAAATAATAAACTAAACTTGAGAATATAAAAGCACATAGCTAAATAAATGAATAGATTTTAATTTGTAGCCTTCAATAAAGCATTTTAATTTGAGGAATGAACAATCTTGAATGCTTCTTCACGTTCGCTTGCATTTTACATTAAAATATTCACTTAACAGGGAGCTGGATGCACAGCGTTATTAGTCGCGGTTGTTTCAAGAAAATTAGAATTAACTAGAGCAGAGAAGCACGTTCATAACTTCATGATGGACACACAACTTACTAAAAGAGTAAGTATTATGAGTAAAATCTTTTACGACATTATTGATCTAATTAACAGGGCGCAGGATGCACAGCCTTATTAGTGACGGTTGCATCGAGAAAGTTAGAATTAACTAGAGCCGAAAAGCATGTCCATAACTTCATGATGGAAACACAATTGACCAAAAAGGTAAGAGTGGTATAATGTGGAATTCCAGGCGGTAAGGTAAGAAATGAACTTCCATATTTATGCCTTCTTCCTTTTGTCTCGATCTATTAATATGTAGGTTTATTCTTCTGTCTAAATCCTTCCTTGTTGTATCCATCACATATTTCATTGCCGTTTTATATCTCCTGTTTCATAATGTCAAACTAAATTCATTGCCAACCTCAATAATATTTAAACTCACTTCTATATAAATAGTATCTAATTGTACTTTTTCCTAATTCCCTAGCTGAAAAATGCAGCAGCCAACGTACTGCGGGAGACGTGGCTGATTTACAAACATACGCGGCTGGTGAAGCGAGTTCATCCGGGTCGCGTTAGGACACATCAAAGAAAATTCCTTTTAGCCATTTATGCGTAAGAACAATCATTTTATAGAAGAATATAATTAATAAATAAAGCGAAGAAACGGGCTGATGTGCTGCTGAGATTTGAAATTTTAATTAACTAACGATAGCGTAAAATATAATAGAATAGTTTTATTGTGGTAACTTAGATAGATCAGCGCCCTCAACCGCTATGCACGTGAATTAAGATAAAATGTTCATAGTTACAAATTTAATTTTCAGCTTAAGAAAAGTAAAAATGGATCAAAGAAAGCTTATGGATAATGCAAATACAATAACTGATATGGCAAAGGTGAATATGATAAATTCATTAATAAATTCGTAATGCTGTATGCTACACTCACTTCTCAGCAAATTCATTGGCATTATTTGGAAGACACTAAAAAAACTTAACAAAATTATTTGAGTAGTATTCAGATTTAAAAGAAAATTTCAAAAACATCAATCTATGTATTTCTTCATCCCTAAATGATTATATCAATAAAATTGTAAATTAGTTTATATTTTTAATGTAATGTTTCAGTAGATATTTATTTAGTATTTATATTTTCATCTATAACCATTAGCTTAATGCATGCTTCTATTTAGAAGTAAATCGAATTAGAATTAGCTAGAATTTTAGATTGCATGTAGTATTTAATAGAATAGAATCAAACATATTAACTTTCACACACATAGACAACACAAAGTGATGCGAGTCACAACAACTATACAGTTTGGACTACAAGACGATTGATATTAGGATCCCTTTCTGTTTCAGACGCAAAACACAGTTTATGAAATAGTATCAGATATGAGTACTAGACAAGATACAATAGAGGAACGACTGACAAGTTTAGAAGAGAAATTAAATGCTTTACAGGTTGGTTGGTTGATATGAAATATTTTATCAAGAATCAATAAAGGAGAATTTTAAAAAATTATTGTAAAACTTTCAGGACCAAGTAAATTCATTGCCAGATGTAGTAGCACGATGTTTGCAGCAGTGTTGGGAGAGAGCGGAACAACGAAGAAATTTTCTTCATCCCGATACTGCTGCAGTTCCTACACCACCACCATCTACTATAAGTCCGCATCCTAGGTAAATATGTTTCTATTAAACAAGTTCAAGATCAGTAAGTGTTTCTTGAACAATTTTTAATACAAAATTTACTTCATGTTCCAGGGCGTTAGCAACAGTAGCAACACATGCGTGGCCACCTAGTCCAGTCTTACAACCGGCCACACGAGCTCATTCTGCACCAGAGAATTCATCAATGCACTCACCAAATCCTCCTCCAGCTGCACAGCCACCGAGTCCCGCGCCTCCTCATTCCACACGGCCTCCACTACCCAGCTGAGTACCGCCCTCAAACTCCGAACTACTTTGCTGAACTCGACGTAACTCGGCACCTCAACTCTAATCCCTTTACAAGATCCTCTTCTTGACTTCTATATTGCTTGACTTTTACGGCGATATGTCTTCAGTTTTGTGATCTTTTGTTTGTAGTATTATTGAGTCACACATGTGTGTAAGTAATCGCTAAGCGACAACATACATTGTTGTGTTCCTTTGAATATATATATTTCAAACTGCATCAAGGTAAATGGGAAGTGCCAAACGAAATATCACTAGACATCAGTATATGAAAGAATCGCCGTTGGACTGTGGTGAGAAGGTTAGCCGACGTTGTGTTCGTTTTCAAAAAGTTTCGGAAGTGTTTGGACTGCTATAGTTATATTAAGTAGATAGTGAAATAATATGAAAATTAAGCGAAATGGACTTGCAGTTGTGATTATACATGCTTTATTTATAAACGCTTTAGATAGTACATTAGAAGATATTTTAAACCATTATCCAGGATTAATTATATTTTAAGTAATTTAGGTTTCGTTGTCTACGACAAGTCTGTTCATATTTTATCAAAGAACCAATGAATTTGTATTGACTGCGTGCGTTCGAAAGCGTATGATTATTTGTAAATAAATAAACGCTTCAAAAATAAATCGGACTTTAATTAAATTTAAAATAGGTTTATTTTTGAAGATTAATTTTTAAAATAGTAACTATTTACACTAGTGAATATTAGAAATAGTTTATTTGACGCCCTTTTGCAAAACAAATAAGACTTTTCGAATATTTTTTTAATTAAACACGAAGTAGCAGTCGGTACACATAGTTTTAAATTTCGTTCAGTCTTATGTAAAATTAGTTAAGGTAAAAACGCCCTAATATTAAAAGTATCGTGTGTAAATTTAGACACATAATACTAGCCTATTGACACGTAGACTGTATTGTTTTTAAAAATAGATATAAACGAGAGGCTTTGGTAAGATTTAAGATTGATGGCTGTCTAAATAGTGCCTAACTCATTATGAAGTTTCGATAACTATGTTTTAATATGTAAATAGGAGGTTTAATATTAGATTATAACCAAATTAAATTTTATTATAATATTAACTTGTTTAGTCGTACGTATCATGGGAACAATTTCTTTCAAAGATTTTTTTCTTGTCAAATTCATTTCGACATCTCTTAGAACGAAGTTTTTTGAGATGTTACTAAAATTTTATTGTCGTTTTCTCTCTCTCTCTCACTCTCCTTTCTCTGTTTATTAGCAATATTTTCTTTTTATTCGTCTTGATCGAAAATGTTATAGGAAAATATGATTTTCCAATGGCAAATTTTAAAGACTAATTCTGATTGACTATTTTTGTTAAAATTATTATAAAATACAATTGGATATAGTGGAGGCGACTGCAGCCCGTAGAGATTTCTCTGTGGTAGCAGTTGTTTCCATTCATGGACCGCACTCTAGCTTTACATCAGGCGGAGTGTTGTCACATGTCGAGCTACAATAAAAAAAAAAAAAAATCTTTTTTATTTTTTAAATTACTTCTGACAGTTCTAGTCCCTACATTTGGTTGTATTATAGTTATTTATTAAAATAAAGGTCCTATTATAAATATTGTTGATAATTATGTAATGCAAAAACACCAATTAGTGTCTACTTTAAAATTTAAATAGTATAGTTATAAAGAAAATTTATATACCTATTATTATATTTGTTATTCCATCCTTTACCTTTTCCCCTTTTACTATAATTATTAAATATTATCCTAAAGAATTTAAAATATCAGTGTTTATCAAATTTTTATAACCGTTGTAAAATATGAATAAAGTATTACATTATTACATAGGTCGTTTTGTAATTTTTTTAAGACACCAACACTTCGCAAATATTCAACTGTAAAAAATACGCACAAATAAATTAAGCCCTAATGAGGTAGACAAATGTACTGCATTTCATTTCACCTTTTTGTGTTTTTTTATTGAGAAATTGAAGTAAATTTATCATAATGGAGTTTTGTGTCTATATAAAAGTTATGAAATCATCTTTAGTGATTTAGCTATAACAACTTTTATTAAACGAATTATTATAATGAATTTGTTGAATAATTCAATGTTGATGTTGTCTTTTTCTGAGATAGAATGATAATTGTTATTAGCCCAGTCTGCCGTCCTGGGATGGCTTTCAAGCATCACGATGGAAGTAGCCGGGTATAGCGAGAGGGGTGTCTATGTTAATGAACAGTGCAGAGTAATTAGTCTCCTCAAGCAGGCATAGCGAAGGGGACTGCTGCCTGCAGACATTTCTCGGTGGTAGCTACTATAAAAAATATGATGAACGAATATTTTTAGGACTACTGATGGACAAATAAATAGCAGAATGGTTAGAGCGCTCGGCAAAGCTTGAGGCTTGATCCCTACTTCATGTTTTTCTGACCAATTTTCATCATAATTCAATAGTAACAGCCCCAGCATTTGAATATGCCAAAATAATAAAATAAATTAATATTGTTATTATAGATAAGTAATATTTACCTACCTATTATTATATTATATTTAAAATTATATTGCTTCTGTTAAATTTTATTATAAAATTATATTTAATGATCTAGCGTATATTTAAAAAATATATTTATATTAAAAATAAATTCTAAGAATATTTTTTTAAATAAATACCTAATATAAGCAGAAATACGGAAATGATTTAATTTTATGATGCACTGATATATTTTACAAACACGAATGCAAAAGCAGCAGTGCAAACGTTCTTCGCAATCTCTGGCTGCTACCAATACCAAAATTATACCAAATTGGTAATAGTTTACAAAATTGAGAAAATCTAGAAGAAAATCGTTGTAAAGAAACTACATATATGAAGGAATTTTACTAAATATTGTTTAGTTAGTCTAGCAGATTAATATAAAAAGGCTTAAATGGTTCTTATTGTCACAAAGATTTATACTGTAAAATTTATCGTAAATATACGTTAGATCTTGCCCCATTTTCCATATTCCCTAATACCTTCTTCTATTTCCCTTTTACTAAATTTTGTTCTAGTCTGTAAGAGTTAAACTGCTTTATAGTGTTTCCTATGTATCTAATTCCAAAGGTAAATTATTTATAATAAGAAATTGACCAAATGTTATTTAAGATTGGTATAATATTTTGTAAATACATAAATCCAGTTAGACTTATCTAAAATTGTAAATAGTGGTTGTATTTGCGAATTTTAATGTAAATAAAATAGTATAATTTTAATTAAATACAAGAAAAGTATGGAATTTAGTGAAGAAATGTTTATTTTAAATGATCGACTAAAACATGTGGTATATTGTGATTGTTCAAAGCGGTGCGCAATAAAAATGAAATTGAAACATTTGTGATCATTGTTGATGAAAGTGTAAGTTTCATTATATGAGTTGTAGACTTTTTTACCTATTGTTTTACTGCTTACCCACCTACTTCTTTTCTTATATAAAAAAAGATAAAACTTATTTAATTTTAATCATAATTTGATAGCTGCAGCATTTTATTATGTCAAAAATTACAAGAAAAAATTTGCGTCAACTGCTAAGTAGAGCACAGGAGTTTTGGCGGCCATCTTGAATTATTTTCCCAAACTTGTGTTTCTTCGTGTTAATGTGTAATAATGGTAGATTAATAACCATTAAGTGATAGTGATCGTTAACGTGCGTGAGTGTGGGCAAACAACTCAAAAGAAGGGAACCTGTGCTTCCATTTTCCCTCCAAAACTCCGAAGTTTCAGTAAAGATTCTACCACTTTACTGGAGCAATTTTTGACTTGACTGAGACTTAACCTGACTGTTTAGTGTGATGAATGAATGACTCGTGATGCACAATATTATTAACTTGATGCAAAAAATATGTACTTTGACACTGGCAAATTGTTATACGCCATATAAAACAAACAAAAAAAGTAGAGCACAAAATTATGAATACAGTAAATAATTCCTGTTGCCGCTAAGCGTGTGTATTATGTAATGTTTTTAAAAAAATATTGTTTTTATCCATAATAATTAAATATTAAAGTAGATTATTTATTTGTAGGAAAAGAAAATTTTCATTATTTTAAGAATTACGAATTTTTTTGAATGACACATAAAGTCTAATTTTGCTAAAAAATAGAAGACGTAAAATTATTGATG
This sequence comes from Tinea pellionella, assembly GCA_948150575.1. Lineage (NCBI taxonomy): Eukaryota > Metazoa > Arthropoda > Insecta > Lepidoptera > Tineidae > Tinea > Tinea pellionella. Next base: position 2,102,235 of record OX411259.1, read on the forward strand.
AAGAGGAAAATGAAATCTCCGTGACAGATAACTTTGAAGTCCTAATCAAACTCGTTGTTATATTTTTGTTCAAAGATCAACAAAATTATCTTCTTCGCTATATCTACATATTTATACTTTATTCTAAATCTAATAAATAATCGAAAACGAAACGAAACGAAAACGAAAATAAAAAAGGTAACAGCGTAAAAAAACCTTTGAAAAAGATCACATATTTTATTCAATAATAATGTTTAATGAGATTTTATTGTAATGTGATTAAAAAAAAACACGACATGCCTTACATGAATATTTCCAGAACCTCTCATACAAAAAATTGTCATTACATAAAGTAGTATTACATCCAAACAAACAAATTGTCACGCCCTTTTTCTCACAGGAATAGCTAGAGTAGTATTAAATAAAAGCGAAGAAATCCACAGAAAATACAAAGCAATTTTATTGTGCTGTGGTGTAAAATATTTTGGGTCAGACATACCGACATAAATAATGGAAGGAATTACAAAGTCGTATAATTCTTGGAATTCCGCACAAAAATAAACGTGTTTAAAAGCAATATTTAGGTTTAGGTTTAAAAATACTTTTAGGTGAAAAAATATTATTATTATTACACTTATATAAAGCTCGATTACCACTGAATGAGTGACTTTCTTAGAAACTTTCAGACTGTGTGAAGGAGGTCCGAACGACCTCGGGAAAACCAAGACATGTTCCGAAAGTCCGTTTTGTCCTGTTCTGGAACGCGATATCTCCGGAACGGAGCAAGATAAGGCCGAAGCGCCGAAACAAAAGATGTAGGAAATGGCCTCTAATTTTGTAATCGACATTTTTTTTTTTTAATTTTTTCGTCAATTTAATCAAAACTATTCCAGCACTCGCGAATCGCGCCACTATGATAGTTTTAATTTAAAGCTAACCCATTGAATGTGTTAAATATTATGGATCTAGGCTTCTTTCGTAACTTGGGAAAAAGACGCGGGTTCGAATCTCGCTTCATGACTGATAACAACCCTCTTCACCCCCTTTTCTGCTATAATTGTATTGAATTATTCCACTTCATGCAGCCATTGGCCAGGCAATGGATAAAAAACAATAACAACCCAAAGTCGATCTCTAAAAGCCTTGATTTTTACCTTTTTTACAATGCTTTTTGCGTGAAATTTAATCAAAATTTGGGTTAGTAGAACGAAACCAAAGATACCTATAAATTTGCTTAACATTTATTTTATAGTATTTGGTTTTTACACACGAGTACCGAAGCGCGGAATTATTCCGAAGGGAAACCAAAGCGTTAAATGACCGCGAGAATAACCTTTGATCATTTATAATACTGCGCAAATACACCCTTTGCTTTAATACAAATATGACGACTTAATTTCAAAGCCAAGGTAACATCTAATAAACACGGCGACGTTCATTTCGTGAATCGTTCTTCGCCCGCCCAAAAATATTTTTTCAAATGGCACTACCAGAACGAATACATACATACCAAGCAAAGAGACATTAATTTAAAGAAAAACTAGAATTAATTTGTATCGACAGTGGACACTGCCCCTGTAACACTATAGCTGAATGACAGATGATCCAAAAAAAAATTCAGAACATAAGAAAAACAAAATCATTGATATTTTTAATAAAAAGGGACGGAAAATTCCTGCTTATAATAAAAGCCTCAATGACTCGAAATACGTAGGTACGTATATTACAAGGGTCAAAGCCTACCTTTCAGAATCTGTTATTGCCCGGACGTGTTCATACAGCTAGATAACTTGGTTAAAACTAAATACATTAGTTACAGAAAAATAAAACAACTAAGTTTCTAAATGGGTTTAATTTATATAGGTATACTTATGAGTATATATACTTACCTTACACATTATTATGTTATTATACACATATTATCAAGCCAAGATCATATTATAAGTAAAACTTTATAATTATCACCATTAAAACAACGGCGTAGCGACACAGAGGAATGTTGGGGTGGATTTGTCATAGGAAAGAGTGGATAAGAAGTAATTAACTAAGCGGGTCGTGTGAAAGTGAATAGCAGTGTTGGAACTGAAGTTGCAAGTGGTAGTACTACCCCAAGGCCTCAGACTGAACTAATAACCATTAAAAACGAGTCAAAACGGGGTAAAAAATATATGAACAAATGTGTCCGATGCAGAGGAACCGAACAAAAAGAAAAACCGAAACCAAAACCTTCTATCAAAACATGCCTTCCGTCATATTCAAATCATAGCGCGCGTTGCTAACAACCATTATGAGTCTGCCTACCTTTATTTTTATCACACAAAATGTCAGACCGAGTCCCGAGTAAATAAGTAATAGGTTCAGTAAGTGGAATCTTACTAAAGCTTCTTTTAGAGGTTAAAAGAAAAACACTTTCACGAACGGGGAATGGAAAATAATTTACGAATTATTACATATTTTTATACATATTTACACCCGAATAAACACAAGTTTAGGAAAATAATTCAAGACCGAAAACATTTATCTCCAAATGCCGCCTAAATAAAATCCTTGAGCTGTATATACCTATTACATCTATATAATATAAGCTATTTGTTATACATATTTAGACGTTTTTATGTGAACGTAAAATATTTAAATTCTAAATGAATTCATTAGATGAATATACATAATATAAACCCTTAATTTATTAATGAGGAAATGTTCCGTAGTAAAAGTAAATCTGATGAGATAAAATTAAGCCTATGTTCAACAAAAATAACATTATTAGATTGTGGTTGTTTCATTACATTTTATATTAGGTCGGGCGTTTTAGTACCAATCAACTCTTTCATTGCATCAACAAACCTCAACACCATCAATACTGCCAATAACGCTTCGATTTTAATGACTTTTATTACATCGATGGGTATTTTGGCTTATTACTTTCTTTTTATTTATGTATGCTTTTTTTATTTACACAGTCAAGTAGGTACGCTGCATTCCAGATTTGTAAAATGACAGCGGGAATTTCCTGTTACCGTGTACTGTACGTGCTACGAGGCAGTTGTAGACACCGGCCAGGTTTTTACCTATGTATTCACGAGGAGAGTTAACGTGCATATTTTGTGGCGGTTTTCGGAAAATTGACCTGACTGACTATGATATTTTTTGCCTGGTAAGAGGTATAGTGCAAAAATTAAATTTATTTTAAACACGTAGAAAAGAATGACTAGACGAGATGGATTTAATATTATGTGTTGCTCTCGCAGTATTCATTATACTAATGCAGCTAAATAGTGTTATATACAGGTTGTAACAAAGAGGCTTCATCCCCGCGAACCAAAAGTTGTAAACATCATTCTGGTGAAGGTTTTATTTAGGTTATTTTTGTTTTTTTATATTTTTTGACATTTAATGGTCTAATATCAACTAAGTACATAGCCATTATAGTATCACTATTTGTTAAAAAAAAGCAAGGTGAATGCAACGATTGATATACGGCTGGTACCGCAACTGCCTCGTAGCACGCGGGAGCTCATTCAACTCACAGCTGATAGACGGCCGAGCGCGCTTACCATAGCGATGTTATTCGTGCACTTACCTTGCGGTTTGATTGACCGGCTGTCCTTTTACTCGTTCTATATTATTTAATAAAGCAAGGCAACGTAAAGTTACTCATCCGAAATGTTTACTGTTTCAACTGGTAATAGCACTTAGCTTAATGCGGGGTAGTCATAGAAATCCTCAAGGGTAATTCGAACATATAAAAAACTCCATAAGAGTGTGTATAAATTAACAAAATGTGTCTTTTTTAAAAATAAAGTTTACTTCTAGGCAGACTGATGATAACCATAATAATTAAATAAGCACTGTCGTCCTGGGGTACTACTTTCAAGTCACCTAGACGCGTTTCGAGATCAGTTTGGATGTAGCCTGATATAACAAGAAGAGTATAACTTTCAACTTGGCATAGTGGAGGCGACTGCTGCTTGCAGAACATTATGTGGTAGCAGTTCTTTCCGTGGATCGCACTAAATTTAATACTAGTGATGTCATATATCGAGCTGCTATGAAAAATACTTAGATCACATCGGTTAACTACTCGGAAATAATTTATTAAAGTATGCATTAAAAGTTATGAACGTGGTTGAGGCGAGAGTGGATGGACCCAGGGAGAGAGATCGGCACTCGTCCCAGTCGGCGCCCAACTCAATAATACCTACCAATAACCCATTAGCTACGCAATAATTTATCATTTTAAAGGATTAAAGTGATTATGAAATGGTCAAGATAAATGAGATAATAAAAGATAATATTTTACATAGAAATTGCAAAAACCAAATAAACTCAAGGAAAATGTACTCTACCAAATCCTATTCATCATGAAGTTGAGTTTCTCAGAAGTCTGTTATTGTGAAAGATGAGGAAATAGAGTCTGTCAATAAAGAATATTAGACTTGTAAATTATTTTATTACTCTTTTAACCTTGGAAATATAATAGATATGTTTCTATTAATATGTACATTGTACATATTCTTGGGATTTTTATATAGGGTAAACTTTATTATCTTCACTTATCTCTAAGATATTATGGAATCGGCATAGGGAAGGCTAGTATTTTGAAGTTACTGTGGTATTAGATTGCAGTTAATACTAAAAATATTGTTGTAATATGTGTATACCATGTGATACTGATTTCAATTTCGCATTGTTTGGTTTTAATTATTTGATCCAAGGATCATTGAAAATGTGCGAATGAAAAGAAATTGTTCAATACAAAGGCCTGTTATTCTAACGAGATAAGACCGAACGGCGCTAAGCACCATCAGCTGTCAAAAAAATAAAAGGAGCGGTCATGGCCTAGCGGTAGAGGACTCACGATCGATGAGACCCGTGTTCAAACCTCACTAACTTCTGACGGGTACCAATGTAACGTGTGTTATATTGTTCGTGTTACTTTGGTCGTTTTGTGAGTATGAACAAGCTTAAGTTTAGTATAGATATTTAAAAATTATAAATAATAATACTAATAAAAATAATAATCAGGTACTGAAAGAACGAAACTATTCTGTATTAAAGAATAAGTTTTAAAAGAAAAGGAAATTGTTTAATTGCATAAAAGTTGTATCAATTACAAGATGAGTTAATACTTTCAAAGTCTAATTATTATATTTTTTATAAAATGTTCATTATAAACTTATAATGAAGCCGACGATACTTAACTATATCAGGTTTTATTTTACAACTTTTTTAGGATCAGCCGTACAGGGTAAATCAAAATTTAATTCTCTCAGATCATATTATCTATCTACGCATATTGTAAAACTCATATATATAATAATATACTTGATATATTAATTTACGTACTAGCTATGTCAATTTTTGTGATTTATGCAGTTGCACAAAGTCATTCTCGGCAACAATGGGCATATTTTCGGAAATGATCTTCGAATGATGCCAGCAAACGTTTTTATGTCGGCCACCCTCACGACTCCATCTCTGCCTGGGTGCAGTGCTGTGACGACCAAGCAGCCATCTTAATGGGGGAAAATGGTCTTCTTTAATGCAGACCAGGTCACCGACATTTAATCCAGGCGTATTAGTTCTCCATTTCGATCTGGTTTATAATTAATATTTGGTTCTGGTTAATATTTGTATGTATTTAAAAATAAATCTGTAAAACCCATTTGTGACCATTTTATTCGTAAATCACTTCGTAAGCGATTCGTCATTTTGTATTATACTCGAACTCTGCTATAAAAACTTGATAGCAAGACGAATTATGCCGATAGAATCGGCTTTAACATAAAAAAAATACAATCTTATCTATAGACGGTTCTTTCTTATATTTTTTAGCCTTGTATCTTTTACCTGCGCAACCTAAGTTTAAATTTCATCAACAACTTCATAATAATTGCATGAAAATTCTCAGATCCTTAATCTTGCTGTACCAATTACTCGTAAACTCGCCAAGATTTATATAATTAACATTCAGATGTGGAATTACAGAGTAAAATTATTAGTCTCAAAAGAGATTGCCCATTCGCCTATGAGAAATGGGCCCACAATTTTTTTCTCGAGTCTGTCGATGATTTTTAGTTAATTTTGCAGAAAAATAAATCTACATTCCTTATTACCAATCAGTTTTATTTTTTCAGCAAGGTTGTTGAGTTTTATTATTTTAAATGATTTAATATAATTGATGATATAGTTAAAATAAATTAATAAAAAAGGACGGGTGGCGACTGCTACTCTCTCTGTAGTAGTAGTAGTTGTTTCGGTTCATGGACCGCACTCTAACTTTACATCAGGCGGAGTGTTGTCATATGCCGAGCTCTAATAAAAAAACTGACTTTATTTATATCTTGTATTATAACATTACGATCCTCTCTGGATTGTTGTCCAAGCCGATAGAGTACCTTCTTAGGGTACCCTCTTTAGACACAGCCATCCACATCCACAGTATCTGTTTTGTTTATCTACACATTTTTTTCTGTGGCCGAACCAACTCCACACACTTCTTTCTACTCTGGTTACTACATTGTCCTTAACTCTTGCAACATTTCCTTGTTACGTATAATTCTTTTTTTTTTCTTCTTCTTTGTACATGGCAAGTATAATGGAAGTTGGTATATTTTTTTTTATATTTTATATCGGTTGGTAATTACTGTTGGTTTTTAATACGTAAACAAGATGAGAAAAAAGTAATTTATTAACATTATGCTTTAAAACCCCTAAATTCAAATAACATAATAATATTTATTTTCAATATATTTTTTGGGTTATTCAAATAAATTATTATTTGAAAAAAAAACCAAAACACAGCTAAGGGTCTCCACCTCGTAAAAAAAAATCTAAAGCGTATTACAGTATATCAAAAAAGCGGCCGTGGTCTAGCGGTAAGACGCGTGAACTCACGATCGATGAGACCCGTGTTCGAACCTCGAAAAAGACCGGTACCAATGTAACTTTGTTATATGTACTTTAGTCGCTCAGTGCCTATAGGCACTATTAAAGAGTGGTAGGCAGACTGATGATGGTTATTTGTCTAGTCTGTCGTCCTGGGGCAGTACCACCACTTTCGAATGTAACACCCGTGAAGCGACCTTGTCGCGTTTCAGGAATAGTTTGAAAGTAGCCAGGTATAAGAGAGGAGTGTGCACTGTCAATCTAGATGGTACATGCTCGTCTCCTCAAGCCGGCATAGTGGAGGCGACTGCAACCCGTAGAGATTTCTTTGTGGTAGCAGTTGTTTCTATTCATGGACCGCACTCTAGCTTTACATCAGGCGGAGTGTTGTCACATGTCGAGCTACAATAAAAAAATAGATATATATTTAATTTAGGAGGGTACATACGGTGGAGCTATTAAATTACATCGACATCGTTTCAGCCATTTGGGTCTATAAAATATGGAGCGTGAACAACAAAATTTGTAATTTTGAGGCTGAATTCTGAACTTAACGACACACTAAAAACATAATTCGGTTTCTATTACTACAGCGAGACATAATTGTCTAAATATTAACTTACTTATTATAATTCAGTTTTTTTTCTGTTATTTGGTTTTTATTATGTCAGATGTTTTATTTGGTTGGTTTTTTTATTTATGGTTTATTTATTTACATGCCACACTTATATCACAAAAAGTGTGACGCCCCGCTAGGCCATGGTAAAAATATAATTAACATTTACAAGAACAATTTTTAAATTAAGAAAATTAATAAGAAATAATAAGAATATAATAAAAAATAAAAAAATAAGAAAAAAAAAATTACAAAAAAAAAACAATAAAATAATTAAAAATACTAATGACAATGTCAAAATTTCACAAAATGTCATAAAATAACGTGTCACATTAAGTACTTGAAAAATTAAGAGGGCAGGCATCATTTAGAAATTCCGTCAGTGTATAGTAAGTACACTTTGTCTAATAATAAGTGTTTCAACTTCTAAGGTTTGCAGCCTCTAGTATATATCTCTATGTATATTATATATCATTCAACGCTTTCCTTTAGTTTGCCGTATATGATTACTTCCCAGAATTTTATACTTATTAACAACACATGATGCAATATAGTATAGCGAGAGGAGTGTGCACTGTCAATTTAGATGGTGCGTACTCGTCTCCTCAGGCCGGTATAGTGGAAGCGACTGTTGCCGTATAGATTTCAGTAACAGTTGCTTCCGTTTATAGACCGCACTCTAACTTACATCAGGCAGAGTGTTGTCATATGCCGAGCTACAATAATAAAAAAAATGCAACGTTTACAAGTTGATATAATAAGGCAATTATTCTTTTGTAGCACCTTGTTAAAATAATAAGAGAACCGTTACAATAAAAGAGATAGTTGGACGGGAAAGTTGAATAGCCTCAAACTGGGCTTGAGTTTTCCTACATTTCTCGAAATATTAAGGTTTCTATTTGTTTTATAGAACAAAAGCTCCTTGAAGTCTATCAAAAAATTAATACAAAGCATTTTAATATATTATCTACATAATTTTAATGCTTATATTATACTTAACGATATGCCTGTATCATAAGCACTGATCAACCAAATCACATACTCGCACATATCACAAAATACAAAAGAAGCTAAAGTCGAAGAAAAATCGCTAAGAAGTATGTGTGGAATATCCTTGAGCGAGCGAATTGTTTGGGAATGTGTGTAATAAGAAATCGCTGCGAGCTCAAGGACAGTATTGTGACCAGAGTGGTTAAGGAGTATGCTAAGGTGGTTCGGTCATTTAAAAAGGATGGATGAAAGGTGATTAACTAAAAAGATTTATTGTGCGAAAGTGGATGGCAGTGTTGGAAGTGTTGGTCAACTGCTGAGAAAGGGTCAGATGAGGAGCACCCTTAACCGACGTGCATGCATGAGGGGAGTAATGGATGTGGTCGAAGCGAAAGTGGTATGTAGAGAGAGGAGTCGCTGGCACTCCATAATTTCTGCCTAGCCCAGTGGGAACAAGGCGTGAGCTAAGTAGTAGTAGTAACATCCCAGCGGTTGAAGAGGTGGACTCACGGTGGAGAACCGTGTTCAAATTATAGTCTACATTTTGGCTGGTACTAATGTAACTTTGATCGCTAAATGGCTATAGTATAAAATGATTTTATTCTCATCAATTGTCATGCCTTTTTCTACAAGGATAGACAGAGACAGCGGAACGCCACTTACCACGATCCTGACACAATTTCGTCACTTCCCTCATATCCACAATTCTCTTCATACAACCCCACAGTTGCAGTTGGCAGCATTAGGCAGCCCAACTTTTATAAGAATGTCTCCGATTTGATCGGAAAAACACTAAATGTTATTGATAATTTTATTTCTTTATTGATTTAATTAGTTTGTTTCCGTAACTACCAGTCCGTCTTGAATGAATGTAGTTGTCAGGAGAAGCTGGTGTCATACATTATTTCGATTGTATTTTTTATTTCTAGGAAAAAACGTTTCGACAAGCTCGTTAGAAAAGGCGATATTTTGTGTTATTTGTGTTGTATTCCTTCTAAATAAATAAAACTATTGTAAAGTAAATCTAAAGAAATCGAGACTTCTCGAGTAACTGACCTAAGGCAACAATTCGTTGAAAATACAGTTAGTTATTAAAATTCATAACTCAACAACAATAAAATATTTATGAAGTAGTTGTTCGTTTATTCGGAATAAACATTGTGTTGGAGTTATTAAATAAATTTATTCCTAGGAAAATGCAATAAAATATACTCATTTTAAATTATTGTTTATATTTATGGATCGAAAGATATAATGTAAGATGTCCTACAAAGTTTGGATAATATCTTGAAGTTTAAGTTCGCTTTTTATTTAGAGTGCCGTCCTTGAGAGGTTTCAAACTGCTACCACAGAGAAATGTTTGCAGATAATTGCTCTTATTACTAGAAAAATCTAGCGTTTTCCGCGCCATCTATTAAACGGCCTCCTAATTATTCCGACGCAGACATTGGCAAAAATCCTATCTAGTCTCAGTCTTGTTACTTGACAGATACGATTACGACGTATCTTCTGTTATTTTCGGATGATTTTGGGTGTTTAATTAGCGTCGTTCGGTTGTATTTAGTGTGTTGTGTCGAGTCGGTGTTAAACATTATCAAATTATTAAAATTTACATTGATATTCTTGCTGGTGCGTTGAGTTATACTCCGCCCTAGCGTTACCATTTTGGAATGCTTTTTTTTTTATTGTAGCTTGGCATGTGACAATTAACAGTGCACACTCCTCTCGCTATACCTGGCTACTTTCAAACTATTCCCGAAACGCGACAAAGTCACTTTACGGGTGTGACATTCAAAAGTGGTGGTACTACCCCAGGACGGCAGACTGGACAAATAACCATCATCAGTCTGCCTACCACTCTTTATTAGTGCCTATAGGCACTAAGCGACCAAAGTACATATAAAGTTACATTGGTACCGGTCAGAATTAGCGAGGTTCGAACACGGGGCTCATCGATCGTGAGTTCACGCGTCTTACCGCTAGACCACGGCCGCTCTACGTTGAACACCGCTCCCGTGCTGTGTTGTGTGTGATTCTGTATTTTTTACACCAATAAATAGTATATACAAAATATATTTTTTTATTTTTTACCTAAAATACCTTCCTTATGAGTTTACATTTATAACAGGCATGAATTATAGCGTATAGCTATGTACATAGTAGTTAGTTCAATGAATAGCGGATACATGGCGCTTTGTTCGAAAAGTGGGAGTGACCACTCTATATCTTAGTGTTAATTCTCCTCTATGAATTGTGGATAACAGACGCGCCCGCTATGACGACTTGATAAGATGCCCCTTCACACATTTTCTTTCATTGTAACTCGGCTTACGACGACACTGTCAGATGTAAAGCTCAAGTGCGATCGTGAACGGAAACAATTGCGACCACAGATAAATTACTGCAGACAGTCGCATCCGCTATACCGGCTCGAGGAGACGAGTATGCACCACCTAGATTAGATAGGCAAACTGATCTTGAAACGCTATAAGCTTTTACATTCAAAAGTCGTGGTATTTCCCCAATACGGCCGACTGGGCCAATAACCTTCATCGGTATTTGAACAATACACAAAAAGGTCTAAAATACTTTACGTTTGTAAATTAATTAAAGGTACAAAATGTATACTGGAAACCTCAATCTAAATAAGTACTCGTAAATTCTTGACAATAAATCAATGAAACCTATCAAATTTAAAACACAAGCCCTTTTACAACTCAAACGATTTATTGCGCCCTAATTTTTACCGTTTCAAAGTAACAAAACCTTCTGCGCAAAAGTGTAAAGCTTTCACAAGACGATTCAGGCCACATATTTAAAATAAAATGATAAAGCAAAAGGCGTGACAATTGTATTGTATTGTATAAAGCAAAAGATATAAAATAATGAAGTTATTATTTTTATCATTTAGGAGAACGACCAACATATTCTTACATAGCTAATAATGTCGTTACTAACGTGGTGCTCCACCTTCAGGAGCGATTGGTGATTTTATAAGGTTTCGGGATCGGTTTAAAACTAGACATGTATCACAGGAGGAGTGTACACTGAGTGTACGATAGTGCACTTTCGTCTCCTCAGGCCGGCATAGTGAAGGCGACTGCAGCCTGTTTGCATTCATGGACCGCACTCTAGCTTTTCATCAGGCGGAGTGTTGACATATGCCGGGCTACAATTAAAGTTATAATTATGTATTTTCTAATGTTTAGCTTTTTTTTTAATTAAAAAGAATTGTCTGCATTATCATTATAACTATTTTTGACTACACGTTAATTTTTTTTTAACTTTTAGCTTGTCATTTTCATACTGTGTGCATGACACATGTCGGAATTGCGCTTTGCTTGCTTTGGCTTTACTTTGACAATATATTACCCAAAACGCACAATTTTCTATTCCATTTTCACCATAATTTTATAATTTTAGTACGTTGTTAATTATCAGGAGTATGTCAACATTATAACAAAAAAAGAAATAAAAAAAATATTCTCAGCTTAAAATTTATAATACTTGTATAGTTATTTTAAATCTTAATAACACAAAAATATTGTATATATTTTTTTATAAGTATTAATAAAAGTAAAAAGAAAGCAATAATAAAAAGTAATCAAATATTAAAATTTTATTAAAACCAACGATTACTCCCAAAACAACATAGGAATTTCAATAAGTGCCGAAAACAGCGAACAACGAAAAGCTTTTTCGTTACATTCTACATAACCTTATTTTTAAAGCAATAAAGTCCAAAATTTAGTAACTATTTACTAGATGTTATTTACCAATGACACGATAATAACACCTCAAAATTAATTTCAATGTTTGTGGTATGTCTACTCGTGTTTGTGTTTGAACCTGAAAATATATCACGTATCTTGTTATAACATTATTCATGATATTTTCCTATGTATCCGTAAGAATTTATTATGTTTGTGCAACGCCAAAACTTTTAATTTATATGCTTGTATTGAAAACTCTTAGATAAAGGTACGTTCAACAAAATAGGAAAGCGCATGTAATTCTAATTGACTTTTTTTGCAATATACTAGTTTAAAACACTATGCCGAAAAGAAATCCGAATCGGCTTGCGTAAACGCATTATAATAAATACAAAGTTTGTGTAAAAATCCTATGTGTTCTCCCAGTCTATTCACCGTGGATCCTTCAAGCGGAGCGTGAAAAAGCACCTTCAAGCCGGCATAGTAATGGCGACTGGAGCCATTAAACTTAAAAAAGTTAATTAGCCTCACCTATAGTACTCACAAATAAATGTTTTACGTCGACGATAAGTCTGATGTGATTACTGACTTTTATTAGTTGATAAATCCTGAACTTCTACCAGCATCATTAACAAAACTTTCTTTATCTAAAATTCTTAGTTTTTTCTATACATAATGAACAGCAAGAAAGAAATATAATGAGATTCTTTCTTCCTTTAAGCGAAATCTGCACAAAGCATGGAAATGTATCGTTTTACTTAGAATACAGCCGCTCTCGTCTCGTGTACGCTTTTTACGTTGTTATTTACACACAAAGAACCGCACTCTAGCTTTACATCAGGCGGAGTGTTGTCATATACCGAGCTACAATAAAAAATAAAATAAAAACAAAACGTGCTTATACAATTAGTCTAGTGCGAATATTGTCAAATTAATTAATCTACGCAACTATAAATTAATGACGGCAGTACATAATACTCGTACATATTTACGTCCAAACTTACATTGGTGCCAGCCGAGCTGACCGCAACAGTTCGCCAATACTATCTATAGAATTATGGGATTTGTACCAGTAGGCAACGTGCACCGTCTGCACCGACTAGTTGGCGGTGAAAGATTGTAAGGCATATTATGTGGTTTGGCTGGCTAGGAATTAATAAATCACAATCAAGCTCTCGTGCATGTAATGGGCTAAGAAGTTCCGACCCAAATACAGTTCGAACAAAATAAAATTTTATAAATAATGGTATTATTACTATAATATCTTGATCTAAACAAATACAAAGTCTTATTGTGTATGAGATAAATAAAGTACCATTCAGTCAATGTACATAAACATTGCAGTGCCCAAGGGTTCACGAGGACGTCCGTCGTATTTTGTTTGCAAACTGTACATTTTACAATAATAATATTATATTTTATTTGAGAAAATGTCTTTACTTATCCAATCTTTAATAGAATCTATATTTAGATGTCTTTTTTAAATTATTGTTTTTAAAATAAATATAGTAAGAGTGAAGAGGTTCGGTCTTAATTATGATGGGCGAAGATTAGCGAAACAAACCGCCTGAAGAATAAAACTGAAATGTTGTAAAAATATCTATCAATATAAAAAAGAAATAAACAAATAATACTATAAGACATAACCTGTAAGAACAACCAAACATTTTTATAGCAAAATTTAATAAAGATCAAGAAAGAAACATCTAAAATCGTAAACATAAAATTTAATACGAATTATATCAAAAGAAATCATATTATTATAAACGCGTAAAAAAGACAACAAAATATATTTCATGGTAAAAATGTCGTTAGATTTCTTTCAAAGAAAAGAATGATTCCAAAATTTTGTTGGTAAACGAAAAAGAAATAACATTTTAAAAATATTTTTTACGTTTCTTCAAATTATTACGAAAACAAATTAAAAGTAAAATAAATAAAAAAACGTATTTGACTGTTTATTGAGTTATTCCCAGGATTGTTTTTGTTTTATTTAAAGCAAAGGGGTGATCCCATGTGCACGAAGTCTGTTCTTGCTTAGTCGCTCGAAGAGACGAGTATGCACCATCTAGATTGACAGTGCACACTCCTCTCGTTATACCTGGCTACTTTCAAACTGTTTCCGAAACGCGAACATACTCATTCAATTGTCCACAATTCATTGTCAAGATTTATATCTTTTAAGAAATAATATCTTAATTTTTTTATTAAATCCTCAAAATTTTAAATTCTTTTTCAGAGCTTTAAAACTTGTCAGAATTTATTAAGAGATTTTGAATAAAACATTATAATACAATTTCAATAAAGTGGAGAAATTATTGATCTAAGAGTAAACATTGGAAACTAGTTGCTTGTATAGGTCAAACAAAAATATCTGCAACAAACCCTTAGGAACAAGAATTGATTTATTGTGTAAGCATTGGATTTATAACATTACGCGAAATCACGTCCGAGAGATATTCAATACGAAGTGTAATCCGTTTCCTAATGCATGGTGAATTAATAAAACCATTTTTTTTATCACTCAATAAAGAACGGTAGACTTATGATTGTTATAAACACAGTCTATCGTGCTAGGGTAATACCGCCACTTTGAAGTGCAACCAACACCAGGCAAGCACGAAACCTATTTGCGTTACAGAATCAGCTTGGAAGTAGTGAGGCACATTCGATTGATCAAGCCGGTATAGCGGAGGCAACAGAATAAATCTCTTAGACAGCAGTTCCTTCCGCTCATATGGTATGTGAATACATATCAAACTATTTGAACGAAAAACATATAATATTTTCAGCCTGTCTGGTGTACCTACAGTGTTCTAATAAATAAATATGCGTATACGTATATACGTACCTAAATATGTATATTTTAGAGTTAAAATTTTAGCTGTTTAAGATAAACAAAATACTCGTTAAAGTAAAGGAAGTAGACATCGCCTATTTATATCGTACCTACTTGACTTTTTGACATCTCCATAGCAACTCCAATACCAAGACTTAATTCCAGCAATTAAATTATCCCATTCAAATTTGAGAGTAGGTTTACTTTACAAAGAGGGATAAAAGTTTTATCATTAATTCGCTACCTTTGGATGGTAGGAGTACAAAATTATTTAGAACAATCGCGTACATAATTACGAATGTAATTACCCCGCATTTAAATAATTTGAATATGTAGATTATTATAAATTGAACAGACAAAATTGCTAGTTAAGCTATAAAAGAAAACAATTTTAATTTAACATAAAAATTCTATTCTATTATTCACATTCTTTCAGGAAGGACAAGCTCACGAAACACAACTATTACACTCGAGCCTAACTGGTGACAATTTAGAGATTCCTTTTAATTGTAACTAATATGACAACACTCCGCCTGATGTAAAGCTAGAGTGCGGTCCATGAACGGAAACAACTGCTACTGTAGTGAAATCTCTACGGGCTGCAGTCGCCTCCGCTATGCCGGCCTGAGGAGACGAATGTGCACCATCTAGATTAACAGTGCACACTCTTCTCGTTATACCAAGCTACTTTCAAAATGTTCCCGAAACGCGACAAGGTCACTTCACGGGTGCTACATTCGAAAGTGGTGGTACTGCCCCAGGACGGCAGGCAGACTGGGCGAATACCCGTCATCAGTCTATCTACCACTCTTTAATAGTGCCTATAGCGGGATTTAAACACGTGTCTCGCAATTGTCAGCCGCTCTAAAATGTTTACATGAAGTAAAAATTAAACGGTAAAAAGTTTGGTACAGTAAAGGTACAGTAAAAAATTATTAATTTTACTATTTAGTAAAGATTAATGGTAAAATTGTTAAAAGACAATAGACATTCACAATAGACTAGAATAGAATAGTTTCTGTCTGCCGTCATGGGGTAGTACCACCACTTTCGAATGTAACACCCGTGAAGTGACCTTGTCGCGTTTCGGGAATAGTTTGAAAGTAGCCAGGTATAACGACAGGAGTGTGCACTATCAATCTAGATGGTACATGCTCGCCTTCTCAAGCCGGCACAGGTTTCTCTGTAGTAGCAGTTGTTTATATATATAATATAGTTAATTTTGTACTATGATACACAAATGATGCAAAAAAAATCTTTCTAAAAAACTTCTAGCTATTATCTACAGTCAATGCCAGATTGCTAGCTGTCTTTTACATATATATTTTTGTATATATTTATCTATTTATTACACAGTATATAATAATTAATAATACATTTACACGAGAATAATTTGTATTTTATATATTACACAATTTCTTCCGAACATTTCATTTAACAAGCACTAAAATTGCCCCGCTAGATCTGATTCGAACACATCGCTTATTTTTTCAGTCAAATAACAGTTCTGTATCACTAAGCGTGCATTTTTTTCTTTTTTGCTATAATAAACTGGCATTACAATTATGTCCATTGTAATCTTTTGCCGATGATCGCATTGACCTTATCGTAGTTAGCCGTATTGATGAAGTATGCTCCCCTCTCCTGAAGAACGATGCCTGGTACCCACCGGATTCCCTGTCAATAAAAATATAACTACCTACATTATCACGGCTTTACAGAGGTAGACGGCGATAATATAGTTAGTTATGTTATGCTAGCCTCGTGCGGTGACAACTGCTGCACAGAAAAATATCTGCTGGTAGAAGTAGCATCCGCTATACTGGCTCGAGTAGTCGAATCGAGACGACCGTACCTTATCTATGTATATTATAGCGTTTATGGACCACACAATAGCTAACATCAGGTGGAGTAGTGTAATATGCTGGACTACTATAAAATAAATATTTATTTAGGTAGCTTCCTATAATAACATTTATTCTCAACAAAAAGTAAATACAAATGGAATTAAAATGAAAAGGTATATTTAAAAGATATTTACAATACCGTTGTGAAATTCGCATTGTATTTCTAACATTTCTCAAAGTTTGATTTGAAAACTTTATTCCTGACCTGTCACTATGTCTTGAAAGCTTCTTTTTCGGCCACAAATGGAACGCTCCGTATATTACAGGATTAACTAAACTGTTTGACATCCCGAAGAAAAATATTCCAGATAGTAAATCTTCTATTTGCTGCAAAACAAAATAAATAAATACATATACATTTTTACGCATTTACCTCCACTGTGAGACGAGGTTACACACTCAAGCAGCAAATTAGCAGCGTGCTTTCTTTTACCATACACTCCTTACGTTGTACTCTAGCTTCAAACACCATCAAAATTATTAAGACTGATCTTAAGCCTGAACGTAATTTATAAGAGGAGACGACTGCTGTCACAGTCACCTACTCAGTGGGATGCCTCATCCGCTACCCTGAGTTTAAAGAATCCCATGTTGTATGAAGGCGTCAAGACGTGACTCGCTCGTTCGTTGAAAGGTTGTTTAATGTAATTACACTCACATTTCTATTAGGATCCAAGAAAATTAATATGATCATCATCACATAGTAAGGTGTCCAGCAAATAATGAAGGCTGCGACTATTACTATCGACATTCTTAGAGACTTCATCTTTGCACGATCGATCAGACGTCTTCGGTTCTGATCCGGTGTCAAATATTTCTCTTGTCTTGTTACTTCTGGCTTGAAGACCTTTTCGCTTTCTAAAAAAACATCGTTTATTTTAAAATTATTTTTTAAACACTAATTTGCAACTAATTTCCGCTAATCAATTTTAGTGAGGGTAGGTACACAGTCACATCAGCTGTCAATGTTAGACCCTTCACCAACATGCAAAAACCTGTCGACTCATTTCATCACTCCACGTGGTATCTTCAGGAGACGTGTGTTCGCTTCGACTTTGCTCCGACGACGACGAGCAAAGTAGTGTTTGAAAAATAATTTTGGTTATGGATTTGGCAAAGTAACACCTAATACTATTAATATTAATACTAGTAACATATCGTTTATTTTAATTACGATAAGTAAAATCAACAATAAAGCCTAGAACATTTTTTATTTCGTGAACCCATTTTCGAGTTTTCATGGGAGCCATTGGCTACTAGTAAATTTAGGTAGACGCGGCTTCTTCCAAAACTGGAGTTCGTTGGTTTAATGGAATACGATGCGATAAACGGAATATTGGGTTATTCAGAACGAACGAATCGAACTCTGTTAAATCGAAATATGCTATAGTTCGAAAAATGTAATCTGGATAGAATTTTTAGAAACTCGACTTGGTCACTTCATAAGGTATTATATATTATATTATGAAGCCGAATTCCATGTGTTAATTTTTGAACTTTTAAAGATTTATATAATATAATCATACTTACGTGCTATAGTATATACGGTAGAAACATAGGTGGATATAAGTATTAGAAGTGGTAAAATGAACATAAATACTAAAGAGACGGTCGTGTAAACTTGCTCCTGCCATGGATCGGTATAAAAACCATGCGTTACACATTGATGAAATTCTTCAATATGTGGACCTTTTACGACTCTGAATACTATTGCCTGAAACAAAAAGGATTTGTTTAAAGCTCGTCGTCTACTAGAAGCGAATAATTTAAATTTTCAGTATTTTTCAGGTGGTATAATTCGCAGTTTATGAAGAAATATTATTTTGTTTGTGTTAAAGTATAATATGACTTTCAAATTTCAAAAATTATACTGTTAATTATCTCGCGATCATTTTTCTTGCTTGCTTATTAAATTGTTTAAGTTTTTTACTCAAGCTGGTATAGTGTAGGTGACTGTTGTCTATTCTGTAGTAGCAATCGCTCCGTTCATGGACGACTCTCTAACTTAACATCAAGCGGAGTGTGGTTAGACTACTATAAAAAAGTGATCACGCAGGTTATAGGTACTATTATTTATAGGCAACCGTACAAAAATATGATGAGAAGATGTAGGCGTTGGGTATTAAACTGAAAAAGCGGGGAGAAGCGGTTTAGTGCTGAATTGTAAAGTTGCGAGAGCAAATACCTATAATTGATGCTCAGAATAAAAAAGCTTTTGATGTATGATTGATAGCTTGAACGATGACGAAAAGCCATTCGTATAAGCTCCTTATTCTTTTTTTCTGTATGATTTTGTAGGGGTATGTTTAACAAAATCATAATATTTTTAAAAGTTTTTTTTGTGATTTCTGACTTTTCTAAAACTTCAGTTGGTCCCATAGAGCGTTTTGATCCTCATATGAAACAGGATCGATTGGCACTCTAATTTTTTTTACGTAAATTACCCTATTTTGTTGCTGACTGTACATTTTTCCAAAATCTTTGAATACACACCCCAATATATCCAGAAGTTAAGGATACTCTCTTAGGAGACACAACATTTTACTATAGCTATACCGGTGAAGATACATGTCTTTGTAGCACCATTTATAGCAAGTACCAACATACTCATAGACTTGCAAGTAGGTCACTCTAACAATTACCGAATACAATTAAATACACTTATGTGTAATAATAGAGTTACCAGGAGATAATTAAACTGGTAAAATAAATAGAAATAAATGTGTGTGTGATGATTTTTTTAATGTTTAATTTTCATCATGATTATTATTTATAAATACATATACATATACAACCCCACAACATTTGAATGTGTCAAAATATTGTAATAGAATTTTTATTAAAGACGTCTTAATAAGCATAAATATTTTCTTATATTTACGTGTTTATTAATTTGTCTTTTGCCCTCGCCCTTGCCCTTGAATTGGTTAGTGTATCGTAATAACCTCGTTTAACAATTGATACAATAATAATAGCATATAAGTTCAGACGTATTGTGTTCAGACTTACTAGATCAAATACAATTACTAATTACTTCACTTTTGATATCTTAGTTATAAGAAAGAAGAAAGAAAGTGAGTGAGTTTCGGCCGAATGAAGTAAAATAATATGCATTGGGATTAAGACATGCTTTTCAAAATCTTTACAATAGTTTTTTCTTTTTTCATCGCAGTGAAAATTGTTTTTCAGCAAATTAAAGCAAAAGTTTATTCTAGTAGTAATTACTTATAACGTTTTACTCTAATTGGTTGAAGGTTTTTTCTTCAAGATGACACTTTAGTTCTGTTCTTAATGATCTCGAGTTCATTTTATGTATTTAATTAGGTAAATATACATATAGTTCTATTTATAAATGATTAAAGGAAAAAGGTACTTCGCTTACTGAATTGTAGCCGTAAAATACTCGTAAATAAATATTAATACAATGCCTTGACCCTAAACAAATATAAACTTTTTAATCATTAATAATTTATAAGGTGACCTGAGGCAGCTTTTAGCTAAATACTAATATTGTTCCATCGTTCCATCAAATTGTGGAACGACCTTCCCAGTCACGTCTTACCCCCCTCCTATAACATGGGATCCTTCAAGCGCAGTGTGAAGAGGCATCTCATTAAGCCGGCATAGCGGGCACGACTGCTGTTTGCAGATACCCTTCTCTGACAACAGTCGCCTCCGCTCATGGATCGCACTCTAGCTTAACACCAGGCGGAGTGCGGTCATATGACGTGCTAAAATAAAAAAAAAATAAAAAAAAATTGTGAGAGGAGATTAGCTAAAAAGATTTATTGCCAGATTGATCAACTGCTCAGAAAGGATCACATGAGGAGCATCCACAACCGACATGCATGCACAAAGGGAGTAATAGATGTGGTCGAATATAGAGAGAGGAGTCGCTGGTGCTCCATAATTTTTGCCAACCCCAGTGGGAACAGTAGTAGCTTACTAATCATGTATATATTAGGTATTCTAATCTGACTTGGCGTACATTGTGATCGCAGCGAGATTTACAACTAATTTAATCTAATAATTTTGAAAAACAAATATTTCATCTTAAATCAAGGGTGACTGTGGTCTAGACGTAGAAAGCGTGAAGTCACGATCGACGAAGACAATGTGTTCAAATGTTATATGTACTTTGGACGCTTAGTCCCTATGATATAATCAATAGTATAGGCATTTCAAAATATTTTTAAATATAGATCAGTACTATAATTTCTAGAGTCTGTAACCGGCTTTAGACGCGACCTGGGGTAGTACCAAATCTTTCAAGTGTATTCGTGAAGTTACCTTGTTACGTATCAGAATCAGTTTGGAAGTAAGAACCGGAAGAACCACTCCCAATAATCGTTCTCTCTGGTAGCAGTTGTATACGTTCATGGGTCGCATTCAGCTTAACATCAAGAGGAGTGTAGTCACATGGCGGGCAACAATTCGCTTTAAAAATAATAATATTGTATTTATAAATGGCAATTACTGTCCGCCTACGTTCAATTTAATCAATTTAAGTAATCGATTTATGACCAGTCTACATAATTATGTTTATGTAACGAGTATATTGTGTGTCATTATTAAACTCTATAAAAGCTTTCTGGTATATTGACCTTTTATTTATTTATTTGTTTTATATGGCATCATAACAATTTGCCAGTGTCAAAGTAAATATTTTTGCATCATGTTAATAACATTGTTTTTAGTTAATTTTAAATAACTACTTAATTGTAATTGTTAGTAAACACTATTTTTCCACTGATTGGTGCAGTTCATAAGTCCTACATAAATGCACTGTAGTTGTGTGTTAATGTGAAAGCCAACACCTGAGCGTCCATATATTTTGTTTTACAACATTGTTTGAAACATAGCAGATTTATGTTGAAATTAAGTAATTTTATAACTTTCTCAGCACTAATTATTATCGCAAATCACTATAATAAACAAATAGCTACGGAACAGTGCTGAAAAAGTTATAAAGACATAGCAGATGTTTCAAACAATGTTGTAAAACAAAATGTATGGACGCTCAGGTGTTGGCTTACACGTTAATGTTTAAGTTGTTGATTAGTAAAGGCCTCTTTGTGAACCTAATAAATAAATTACAAATGATTGTCGATGTACGCTTACGTACATTACTACTGAAAAGAAATATCTCCAGCTAGCAGTTCGTCTGTACTATAATGACTCGTGGAGATGAATGTGTAGGATACAATCCCTTTAATTGTACCCGCCTATTTCCAAAACGTGACAAACTTTACTCGAAAATGGTGGCACTACTCAGGACGATAAACTCATCAGTCTGCCTACCACTAAATATTTATCTAATAGACCTAATATTGATAAATTATGATGAAAATTTAACAGAAAAAGTGTGCACAATAGCCTAAACTCCTTATCTTAATTTAATAATAATAATTCTGGCTTAATAATTTAAGCAAATGAATAAATAATAGATTTATAGATTTAACGGTAAATAATAATTGAGAAAGAATTCACCAGAACTCATTTTATAAAAGAAGAATCTAAACATGAAAGAGATATCTCCCGTGACTGACTCAGCGTAAAAACTTTCAATTTCAATATGCAATAATAAAATCTATTGAACGTTACGGAATATTGAAACTTATATTAAAAACCTGGCTTGGTAGAAATAGTCATAAAACTCATAGAGGTACAGAAAGCAAACCAAGATGCCTGGCATGTGAATAGTGACCATACTTAGGCCAATGGAATTGGATAAAAATAACATAATAATAAAACAATAAATAACAATAAAAATGGCAATGAGCTGGAGACTGGTGAATTAACAATCTACAGAGGCGTCTCGTCATAGACGCGTACAAAGCATAATTAAAATATATTCTGCGTTAACAGAGTTTTGTTTCGCTTATCTATGCTTATCACTCCGCCCTTCCACAGATAAAAGACAGAAAAATATTGCACGTTTTGCACCCACATAATTTGAAGCAATAAATGCCACAAACGGGGACTTAGTTCGTTTTTAACACAGCGATTAGTTTCAAAAGTTAAATTGCAGTTTCAGTTAGAATTCAGGGAGATATTAAAGTTTAATTAGTTAAAACTTACCCTTTAAGAATTTGTTTGTTATACTTAGATAAAAAAGCTTTAATAAATCTATGTGGGTTTCTAATTAAAATATTTTTTTTTTACGTGGGGAAATCCATTACGGATACCTAGCACCTCGGGTAGGTGCTAGGGCTATGTCGGGCTCCCTTACAAACAGCGCGCATACGAGATGATGTTGTATGCGCCACAAGGACTACCGACTAAAACCCCACGGTGCTCCTCATCCACCACCAAAGTGTTGAGGGGTTAGGTACACGGTAGCATTCATCCAACCCCCCAGCGGTGGCAGGCCTGATGATGTGGCTCCTTCACTTTGGTGTTAGCTTTCGCAACCCCCTTTCGAGAGCAGCAGACTTACCCCGAGTTGCATTTATGCATTTACTCGTATAAATGACTACTCTCCGACTAGCGTAACATAGCTAGATAGATTGTAATCCTCGGAAACAATGGCTATTATAAAGAAATGTCTGCAGTTGCCTCCGGCTTGAAGAGACGAAGCGCACTATAATTAGGTTTAGATTGACAGTGGAGTCACTGCCAAGCTGATTCCGAAACTTAACTACACCCTATATATATATGTATACACCTATACATATACATTATGTGGGTTGTTGTAGATTTTTTTTACTGTTACAGTTGTTTCATTAAAGAAAAGACTTTCGTTAATTAGATCCGCGTTACAAAGTCTACAGTAATACGAGTATTTTCTTCTGTTTTTTCTTTTTTGAAGAGTGGTCTAGCGGTAAGACGCGTGAACTCACGATCGATAAGACCCGTATTCTAACCTCGCTAATTGTGACCGGTACCAATGTAACTTTGTTATATGTACTTACCTATGGGTACTATCGAAGAGTGGTAGACAGACTGATGATGGTAATTTGTCCAGTCTAGCGTCCTGAGATGATACCACCACTTTCGAATGTAACACCCGGGAAGTGACCTTATCGCGTATTGGGAATACTTTAAAAGTAGCCAGGTATATCGAGAGGAGTGTGTACTGTCAATCTAGATGGTACATGCTCGTCTCCTCAAGCCGGTATAGTGGAGCGACTGCTGTCCGCACAGGCTTCTCTGTAGTAGCAGTTGTTTTCATTCATGGACCGCACTCTAGCTTTACATCAGGCTGAGTGTTGTCACATGCCGAGCTACAATAAAAAAAGATATTGCTCAGTCTCCGGGTTTTGTCTTCAATTCTTTTAGAAGTATTTGTGGAATATTTACTAAAAGTGCCGAGGGAATTTTGTGGACATGAAACGAGAAAAAAGGAAAAATAATGTCTCTTATCTTGAATAATTTGCCCACTGTCACATATGTTTACAAACACTTAATGGATACTATTCCACCATTGTTACGCATGAACATTCGAATAAACATTAAGGAAAATGATTTAATACCAACAATTTACTTCTAGAATCTTGACAAGACTTCTCCTTTCCTTCTTTATTATTATTGTCTTATTTTATAAATATGACAATTATAGTTTTACTATTATTTTTTTTGCTAATGATTGTTTAATAATTTGGTTCTATCTGTATAATTTATTAATTTTATAAATTGTGTGTATATTTTTAAGTAATTTTGCATGTCGAAAGTCAGAGCATTTCATTTCATTTCTTAGTCTTTTAATTTCCTACTGGTATTTAATAAGTTGATAATTATGATTGGTTGATAACAACGTTTAAAAACTCTCGTCCACTAGACACGAATCCCATTTCTTCCGTGTGCATCCATCATAGACGAATCGCTACGCATTAGCAAGTAACACACGTAGTAAGTCAGAAACTTGCGCTGCGCCAAGCCTTGAGTTCTTCCTTGATCCGTAGTAAATATAGATAAACGAAAGTTCACGATTCAGTGCGGCAAGCTAAGTGGGAGTCAGCCATAATGTGCAAAAATAATAATTTTGATGTTAAATTAATTAAAAGAATAATTAATTAAATTATTTATTAAGTTACTAACTGATAATGAGATTTAGATTAATAATTTCTTCATAACAGGCCGGTAATTAATTGGATTTAATTATCTAAAAAATAAATAAAGTAATAATATTACCTTTACTGCAAAATCATCAATATTTACGCACCTATAAGTACACAGCACATACGACTTTAACTCATGGTAAATAAGACCTATTTTAATACATCCGTTATTGAAGAAAAATTCTGTACTAGTTATTAGAACCTTTTATGTCAATTTCTTTAATACAGAACATACGAACTCATGCTCCGTCCACTGCTCTTAAAAGTGGTGGTACAAGTATCAGTATGCCTACCACTCTTAAATTAATGCCTTTACCATTGGTACAGAGCGATAAATGTGAGATTTGAACACGGGTCTCATCGATTCTGAGATCACTCCTTCACCCGTTAGACCACGACCGCTAAAATAATGTAAATAATAAATAAAGTACTTACTTGAGGAATACTCAATATAAAGCTCAGAAACCAGGCGACAGCAACTAGTCTTCCATTCCTGGTCGCAGTAGCCATACTCTTCATTGGATACTTGACGGCTAACCATCTGTCTACGCCAATTAACACCAAAATAAACGTGCTAAGGTACAAAGCAAACATTTGCATAAATTTAAACAGTTTACACGCTATGTTACCAGCGTACCACTGTACAGTTATATACCAAGCCGCTTCACCGCCAATACAAAAAACTGTCACTAATAAATCAGCTATACTTAATTGGAATATTAAACTGTAAATAGCCGTCCAGGAGGGTCTGGCTCGTCCTCTTCTTCTTTTCCTCTGTTTTATGCTAATCATAGTTGCCACATTTCCAATTAATGATAACACAGCCATCGCCGTCAATATACTGGCTCTAATAATAGTGGACATTTTAAGTGTTGGAGCGTGCTCCAAACATCTCACTTGTGTATCGTTGTATATGAAAAGGCGGTTCGATACATCGTCCTTGGTGTCGTTTATAAAATGTGCTTGCATACATCTCTCTATAGACCATCTTTCGTAGTTTATTAAATCATCTTCGGTCGAGTTAAACTCTCTATAAAGGAAGAATTCTGTTGTGAATTGTGTGTCGTTTTTAAATGATATGGTATTGTTGACGGCGCTCTCCATGTTTCGTCATGCGTAGTCGGATGTCTATTTATTGTTTTTCTGAAACAAGATAAATAAACATATAACATATATTTTTTTATTGTCGTTATATGACAACACTCCGCCTGATGATATGCGAACTGAGAATGGAAACAATTGTTTGCTACCACAGAAAAATTTCTGCAGACAACAGTCGCCTCCGATACGCCGGCTTAAGGAAACGAATGTGTGTGATGAAATTGACAGTGCACACTTCTCTCATCATGCCCGACTACTTCCAAATGAACCACGAAAGGCGGCAAGGTCACTTCACAGGTGTTACGCTTTAAAGTAGTGGTACCCCAGAACTGCAGCCTGGGCTAATAACTATCATCAGACTGGTCTACCATTCTTCCTGTACGGGTGGTACGGGATTTTTAATTTAATTTTGTTGTTTTAAGTACTCGAGGTTATGAAGAGGGTCCTGTAACCACAATGTCAGAGAATATCTTAACAGGAAAAGTTTTTGATAACAACTTGAAATGAAATTACAAAATAAAATATATGTATAGTGTATGTATACATATATATCCTGACTCCAAATTAGGATAAGGGTATCATGCCGAGGACAACACAAATATGACACCCAGACCCGAATAAACATTTACATTTTGACTAAAATTTAGAATTAGGTTTATAGTTATTTTACGTAATATGTAAATCACAAGTTTGAATAACATATACTAAAGTGGAATGCTCAATAAGACAATTTTTCTCATTTATTTGGACCTGTATGTTTAAAGGAGAATGCCCATTCATCTAAGAGAAATGGGCCCACATTTTTTTTTTATACTTTGTCGATGATTTTTAGTGCATTGTGTAGGAAAATAAATCTAAATTCCTTATCACCGATCACTTTTAATTTTTTCACCCGGGTTATTGAGTAATCAGACTTTTACTGATGCAATGTTTGAGGTTATTTTTTATATTAAATGCCTTAATAATTAATTATGTATGTTTTTCATGTAATTAAACGTTGTCTATTGATTAGTAAACGATGTGTTCATATAATTGAAGTAAATTAATGAAAAATTAAAGTTAAATATTATTTTGTTAATAAACATATAAGTAAATAAACATAAAAGATATCAAGTGGGCCCAAAATTGGGCATTCTCCTTTCTAAATTTTTTTTCTAATCATACATAATAATGGCGTGACACTTTCATAGACAACGGGTGTAAAGTTTATGTACAAAAAACTTGTATAGTTTTTAGATATAGATTCATAAGAAAATAATGAGGGTAACGCCCGGCGCACTGAGAACACGGTCACACGATTTCCATGTAAACGGGGACCGTTTACACGAATGTAGACTTTTTACACGTACACAGTCATTGTTAGCTGTGCCTGCGCGGGCCCCTGTTGAGAGCAATTAATCTATTTGTTATTGCCCTTTTTAGTATACGTATAAACGGTTTCGTACAACGCGATAAGCAACGGCAGCCGTGACGGAACAGTGTCCGTATTTACATGGTTACATTTCGATGACAGCACGATCCGGTACTGTCAACTTGGGTGAATGGATATTGCGAAGACAACTACTACCTGCTGACATTTGGCTGTGATAGCAAATATCTTGGCTCGTGGACTGCATAGTAGTTTAACAACAGGTAAAGTTACTGTACCGGGTTACTATAAAAATAAATAAATGCAAAGATAATTTCGTAGTGTTTTTATGGCTACGACAAAAGTACATATAACATAATTATGTCATATTTTTTACTGAAAAAGAACTAACTCTGAATATATGAATTTTATACAGAAGTACATTTTGCAGAGGTTGCTTTAAATTAGTCTTTCATATGCATGAATATTCATGAATTGTTGAAGACAAAGTTTTAACTGCGCATTTATTTTGTTTATTCTGTGTTTATTCGAAATAATTCAATTTAATTAATGTCTTAGGACCGCTAAACCAGAATCCCATCGGCCAGTATAGCTATAATTGCTGGAACGCATCTGTCTCAAACCAGTTCTACAGTAGATTAGGGGTCACAACGAATCTCTGTAGCAGACGAGTAGGGCCGACGGGGATCCTTGATGACCATAGTTGGTCCATACCTTGCCATTTTAATATGTAAGGGGTTGGCTGGTCAAAGGATCTGTTGCATAAATTTATGAATAAAGTGACCCTTATATACTTAAGGTAGCTGCTTTAACTTCCTTAAACTAACCTAAGAAAGCGTTCAATACACAGACAAATCTCTGCAGACAGTGCAGTCACCTCCGCCATGCCGGTTTGGATACCGTCCGGGTTGACACATTCGTCTAGTTTACCTGGCTAACTTTCAAACTGATCCTGAAACGCGACAAGGTCACTTCACGGGTGTCACACTTGAAAGTGTTGTTGACCAAGACGACAGACTAGGCTAATAACCAATCAGTCTGCCTATTGCCTTGCCTTGAGCATTAACAATTAAAAAAGGTTAAATTACCGAACCTAAACTTCTGATAAACATCAAAAAATAATATCGCATTTTATGAAAATGTCACGTTCTAAAAGATACTCAAAATGAAGTTATACTCGTAAAATGCGAAATTTAAAATTCTTATAATAAAATGGTCGTAAAATGGCATGTTCTATGAAAATTATAAGATAAAAAATTAATGGTGCAAAGGTAAATATGTTTTTTTTTTTAATTCTCTTAGTATAACCTCATTCATTTCCTTTGTTCCTAATTTATTATTTTGCATTAATTTATTATATTATATTTGTTTATCTACAAATTATTATTTTTTAAATTTATAAATAAAAAAAACCGTTTGAACGTTGCCCTACACTATCAATAGATAGATATTAAATGCATGCCGTTTTAATATTTATAAATTACAATGACTATAAATAAAACAGGAGTAGATATTATACGGGTAAAAACATCATAGCGCGATAACAATAATGTATGCAAAGTTTATAAGCTTGTACATGTGGGTAATATCTTTTATGACTATGTAAACATAAACTTAATACATAAAAGATTTTAGAATTAAGACGTTAAATAAAGGAAGTAAAAGAGTTTAATAAATAAAATAAAGGGAGGCAGGCAGACTGATTATGGTTATCTGCTCAGTCTGCCGTGAAATGACTTAGTCGTGTTTCGGGTTTAATTTAATGGTGCACATTCGTCTAATCAAGCCGACATAGTGGAGGAGATCTCGAAATGCGACAAGGTCACTTCACGGGTGTTACGTCCGAAAGTGGTGGTACTATCCCGGACAGCCGACCGTGCAAATAACTATCATCAATCTGCTTACCACACTTGTGCCTCTGGTACAGAGCGACCAAGATACATATAATTAAATAAAAATATTAAGCCAGGATTTAGCAAGATTTGAACAAAGGTTTTTTTTATTATTGTAGCTCGGCATATGACAACACTTTGCCTGATGTAAAGTTAGAATGCGGTCTATGGACGGAAACAACTGCTACCATAGATAAATCTTTACGGGCAGCAGTCGTCTCCGCTATGCCGGCCTGAGGAGACGAGGTTGACAGTGCACATCGATCGTGAGTACACGCGTTCTACTGCCAGACCACGACCGCTCAATAATAAACACATAATAGCATTTATCATAATCAGCTCTTGTATTGAGTCACAAGTGGGTGTTGAAGTCAATGGATATGGTATGTCATCGATATGACTCAGAAATCTGTTTTCTTTAAATTTTATTTTAAACTTTTGTAATTGGGTCGTCCTGTTTTTATCTTTTCAATTTGTAATTGATTGAATGCAACGTGCAATCAAGTGAGTTATACTCGTAGAACAAATATTTGTATATAAATTCTTTCAATAATTAATTTAATAAATATTTTCACATTCGACATTACTCCCTACCAATATTTATTTAAAATTTTCATTTTTCATCATATATAGACAACTTCTACCTGTAGACACTTATTTCTCTGTGGTAGCGTTTATCTCTCAGCTCAAGGACAGAATTCTATCTTAAAACAGGGCTAAGCATTGTCAGCATATATTTCCATCAGAGTATAAAAAATAGGTATACGAGAAACAAGTTAAAAACACGTTTATTCGAGTACGGATGGTGATGGTTAGTTTGTCATCCTGGGGTAGCACCTCCATCTTCAAGTGTAACACCCGTCGCCTTCTCGCATTTCGGGATCAGTTTGAATGTAGCCAGGTATAATTGGAAGTATGCACTGGCAACCTGGATTGTTTCCTCAAACCGGTATACCGGGGATGACTGCTGCCCACATAAAGTTATCTGTTTATGGACCGCCTTCTAGCTTAAGATCGGTTTGTTGTCGCATGCAGAGCTACAACTCTAATAGCAACTAAATTCTAATTTAAGAATAAGTATTAATAAATAAAACCAACTTATTCTTAAAATTTATTTAAATTATTGTTCGTAGAAGTTTCCAATATCACCTAACGACGAATTCTGAATTAAATACGGAAAATAAACGATTAAACCAAACACACTCACGAATATTCACGGAGGAATTACGATAATCTAATTTTAAGCAAATAATTCAAGGTACTACTATTTTCAGAAACTTTTAACAAATTATATGCGTCGATATAGAATTTTCTCAATTCCCAAAAGGGACGCGTTGGTTTATTGTGATTGACGCGGTGACATGTATCCACTGTTCAAATCTCCGAAAACTCCGATCCGTCAAATAATAATTTATACATAGGCCAAATAAATGTTTGCTTTGAAACCCACTGCTGCTTCAAGTTCTTTACATTGCCTCTTACATTAACTTTTGCTACCTCCTTCATTATTACCTGATTTAGATGTGGGCTCTAATCATAAAAGATTTCCCACCTATGAGATGTGAAACGATTCAATCTCCCTCTCCCATCACCCAAGAATTTATGGTAGGCAGATTGATTATGGTTATTAGCCCAATCTGCCGTCCTGGGGTAATCACCACTTTTTTATTTATTTATTTATTTATTTATAGCCTACCAACAAATTTTTCGAATGTAACACCCGTGAAGTGACTTTGTCGCGTTTCGGGCACAGTTTGAAAGTAGCCAGGTATAGCGAGAGGAGTGTGCACTGTCAATAGATGGTACATGCTCGTCTCCTCAAGCCGGCATAGTGGAGGCGACTGCTGCCCGCACAGGTTTCTCTGTAGTAACAGTTGTTTCCATTCATGGACCGCACTCTAGCTTTACATCAGGCGGAGTGTTGTCACATGCCGAGCTACAATAATAAAAAAACCCTTGTTCAAATCTTGTTAAATTCTGGTTAATATTTTTATTAAAAAAAAAAAATCCCAATCTTTCTTCTTACCGTGAGACGCTTCACGTCTGATCTCTATGTCTCCGTTTCAGTACTACAGGCCTGAATTTAGCTGCAGAGGATCTTTTTCATTGATTAGTACTATAAAATATATAAATAAAGGATACTAAGAGATCAAAGAAGAAAAACGACATCACCTTACTTTCGTTATTAATTAATATCACGTATTAGTGACAACTATTTTCATTAAACCCTCTATTTATTACTTGCTATTAATATTTATTTATTGTCGTTTAATGAAAAGAATATAATACTAACTACAAATCACGGCTTTGCACATTTAAATTATTTTATTTAGACGCTCATACGTATTGTAACGCTGTTGCAGGGTCCTCAAAAACTAACCCCTGTTAAATCGAAAACCATTTCGAGATATCACTTAAATTAGATGTATTAGTATATTTTTGTGTTTATTAATTTATAAAGCAATTATAAAAGTTTTCCAGAAAAACGTGTCGACTAAATTAATCTATATATTATCTAAAAAATAAGTAAAAAAGATAGCTGTCACCAGATACACCTCCCCAATTCAACACCTTACACTTAATACACACTTAATCGTATAATTAGTAATTATGACTTTCATTAGTTCCTTCACATCTCCCTTCCAGTCACATTTGACAGTTTCGTTCATGATTTTATTTTGCGTTTTTATCATATTTTAATGTCACAGTCAAAACTTGAAGAACATTCTCTAGTTTCATTCAACATGACACCTGGATACCGTCTTGCTTTAGGTACTGGGCACCCACGTATTGGCGGCATTTCAAGGTAATTTTTTACATTTTACATTAACTTCTTTTTTTCACCTCTAACTTTTATTTAGGTAGTTAAAAACGGATATATACATGTAAATAATTTTAATACAATTCTTTTTTACACAAAACTAGAATTTGGTACAGCGGTGAGCTTAATGCCAGAGGGCATTCATTCTCTACCAGTCAACCATGGGGAGAGGTGACAAAGACACAAAATAAAAGGAAAAATGTGCCAGTGAATTTTTTTTATGTATCACTTACTTATTTGTTTAGACAGTTTTTCTTTTAGTAGATCGACATGTTAAGCAAGGTACGATCCAACTGCTACTACAATTAAATATTTGCAGCCACCAGTCGCTGCACTATGCCGGCCAAAAGAAATAAATATATTGGTTGACAGGTTGACAGACAGATTTCTTTCGTTAGGCCTGGTTACTTCCAAGCCGATCCCGAAAAACGACAACGTGGTACTACTCCAGAACGGCAGACTGGCCTAATAACCATCATCAATCTGCCTACCACTCTTAATTTTAACGAAATTCATTTAATCAATTTATTTATTATTTTAGGGGAAAATTTTAGTAAAAGATTCTACACTGCAATTTTTAAATCTCCATATAAATACGAGCAAGGGAAGTGTGCACTGTCAATCTAAATAGTGCATACTCATCTCCTCAGGCCGGCATAGCGGAGGCGACTTCTGCCCGTAGAGATTTCTCTATAGTAGCAGTTGTTTACCTTTAGTTCAGGCGGAGTGTTGTCATATGCCGAGCTACAATTAAAAAAACAACAATTTTCATATTAAATTTTTTCCACAAACTCCTTTTAGCTCCAACTAAAGGTATAGTAAATGGGCAAGTTTGGTGTACTTAGTTTCAACCATTGACAATCCCCAGGGTCTGACTTTCGCAGTAAGTATGATCGCTAAGGGGAAAATTAATTTATTATGAGAGAGTAAACCTTAAAAGCGTCTCTACATTCACTTGTTGGATTACTATTGGTCTTAAACACTTCAATAAGTTACATTAGGCTTTGTTTTTCTAAAAAAAAAAAAAAAAAATTTATTAAGTACACAAAACATTAAATATAAATTACATGAGTTGAGGACCCCGTACTAGACTATAGTCTGTATTACGGGTGTCCTCGCTCTTTTCCAATACACTTTAAACAAAAAGAGCTTAATTGTAGTTTAGCATATGAAAATACTCCACCTGATGTTAATCTAGAAGAATGCGGCCCATAAACGAAATTTCTGCAACTGTTAGTGGGAGCGAATTGAGATAATATGAATTATCTAAACGATTCAGCGATTACGTGAGCATATTACGAACTAGTCAAATTAGTGAGAAATTCACTAGTAAAATATATGCCTTAATTTCGCTGGTTTTTTTTTTATTATTGTAGTTTGGCATGTGACAACACTCCGCCTGATGTAAAGCTAGAGTGCGGTCCATGAATGGAAACAACTGCTACTACAGAGAAACCGGTGCGGGCAGTACTCGCATCCACTATGCCGGCTTGAGGAGACGAACATGTACCATCTATATTGACAGTGCACACTCCTCTCGTTATACCTGGCTACTTTCAAACTATTCCCGAAACGCGACAAGGTCACTTCACGGGTGTTACATTCGAAAGTGGTGGTACGACCTACCCCAGGACGACAGACTGAACATATAAGCATTATCAGTCTGCCTACCACTCTTTCAGCGACCAAAGTACATATAATAACAAATTACATTGGTACCGGTCAGAATTAGCAAGGTTCGAACACGGGTCTCATCAATCGTGAGTTCTAGACGCTAGACCACGGCCGCTCAATATTTGTCCGTGTCAGAACGCCTAGTGTTTATTTTAACTTACGCGTTCACCGCGTACAGTGAGTGAGTACTTTCCACCGATCAAATAATATTATTATAACAGTCGAGGTAGGGAAACTTAAACTTTAAGAGTGGCATGCAGATTGACGATAGTTATTAGCCCAATCTGTCGTCCTGGAGTAGTACCACTGTAGTAACAAAGTAACCAGATTGAGGAGTGTTTACTGTAGATGGTGCACATCTGTGCATAGCGGAAGCAACTGCTACCTACAGATCTGCTATAAGTATATGTGCAATAAAAAAAACTTCAAGCAAAAGGATCCTATTGGTGAAGAGTAAACAATGAAAGCGTGAAATTAAAACCAAAGTAAAATCCACACTAAGGGAACTGGAGATTATTTTTTTGATCAAATTCAAACGCGCGTTATTCAAATGAAATATCAATTAATATGAACAATGTCCTGACTCACAACGAAAACATTAACAGTAATTGTTTCGGGTTTGGGTTTTATATGCCAAAGAAAGACTTATGTGTTTTTCAAAGCATTTTCGTTTAGTTTTTTTCTTTCAGTTGAAATTTGCATAATTTAATAACAATTCTTAAAAATAACCTTATTCACCTGAACCTGATAGACGGCCGAGCGAGCTTGCCTTTGGCGATGTTATATTTTTAATAAGCTAATCATAAGAAATCCTTCAGATAACGATAGTGTAACGCATGGTTGAACGGAATGCCCTTTGTAAATCATCCTTTTACACCCTAATGAATATAACTATTTCTAAAATCAGAGCACTACAAAAGAAAATATAAGCTCGTGTAACCCTAAATAAATCACAGCGAACATAAAACTTTGAAAATAGCCTAAATTCGACCCTTCTTTTTTGTCTTTTTTAGGTTTAGGTAAGCAGGTTACAACACGGTATCACATTTTTTACGACACCAGGAAAACGTGAGTGATTTTTAATAGGTTTCCCGGCTTTTTTATACAAACTTCGAAAACGCAATTTCTTTTAAAATGAAGGTTTAACCTAACTATTATTATATACTTCCACTCGTAGGTAAACAACCAAGATCAATGAAATACAATAACTTAATAACTTTGTATCTGAGTATAACGAGAGAAGTGAGCCGTGTTAGTGAATGATGCAGATTCGTCTCCTCAAACCGGCATAGTGGAAGCGATAGCTGCTTAGACTGTTTATGGAGCGCACTCTAGCATCAGGCGGAGTGTAGTCACATGCTGAGCTACTATAAAAAGTACAGTCTCAAGTCATAAACAACCATAATGAATAGCAGTTACCTTAATTCAATGTTGTTTAGGGAGTTGAGGTTGTAAATAGTACCCATAGAAGCCATATACGAGACCTACGGGAAGGATAGAAGTTAAATTATGTTATCACAGGCATTTTTTCTAGTTTGAGCTTAGTCACAAATTAAACCGTTAGACATAATTTGCATTATTAATTAGTTTTTTTTTTAAATATATTGTTGTGGTCTCCGCTTATGAAACGCTCTCTGCAGTGTGGTCCGCTGCCAAAGTACTATAACAAACTTAATAATATATTTTTTAGGCTAATTATATGTGAATATATAATTTACAAGGAAAATTATTCAAATGCATTTTCTTTTATCAAAATGAGCATAAAATATTTTATTCACTATTTTTTTTTATTCGTACACTAATAAAATTTTAAGTAATCAATTGGTCAAAATGATATTCATTATTTTCAATCCATACAATTCGATTTTTTAAAGTTCAAGGTTTAAGGTTCAAGCAAAGAGGTACTTAATAAAAATTTAAAATTAGTATGTTGTGAAATTGAATGCACTGAATGGATTTAGATACTAAGGTATGAAATAGTCTGAATACATGAAAATAAAAATCAACACATTCTTTTGGTTTGCCGTATATCATTACTTTCGAGAATTTTATCCTGAAGGTGCAATAATACAGTATCAAAATCAACGGGTTCAATTCCTTGCAAGGAAAATTAATTTTTCAAAATTTATTCAAAAATTATAGTTTTCGTCAAAATCAGATTCATCTGAGAGTTTTTCAATATCTCTTATAGTTTTAGATTTGGCCATGAAAGCCCACTTGAAAATTTCACCCCGTATACAGTACGTATTATTAATACGTAATATCAAAATGAGGAAAACGCTTTCCGTATTAGAACTCAAAATACAAAAGGGTTAGAAAAAGGTGTCTTATAAGGATTAGACTTACGGTTTTATTGCTAAGTTAGTAAGCTAAGTTACCTAAGAATACTTGTATAAATAACTTTCACATGTTACATTCCTAAGGTTAACTTCAGGGACTGTATGTCTTTTTTAAATAACATTGTTACTAAAAATTAAGTACAAGTATGGTATAATGACGTAATCCGCAA
Source organism: Tinea pellionella (assembly GCA_948150575.1). Classification (NCBI taxonomy): domain Eukaryota; kingdom Metazoa; phylum Arthropoda; class Insecta; order Lepidoptera; family Tineidae; genus Tinea; species Tinea pellionella. Next base: position 2,138,593 of record OX411259.1, read on the forward strand.
ATCATTAGACGAATCAGCGCGCCGGAAAAGGAATTAATGGCTACTAAATGAGCGTAGATCAACATTGAAAGATAATATCCTTTTTCAACCACTACCACGTTTTCTTATAGCATTTGATACGTAAAGTTAAAATGTTATTTATTACGTCGTTTTAAAGTTCATTTTGCTTTTGATTCTGAAATCGTTGCGTCGTCTAGTGTCGTATAGAAGTGTCCAGGCGATATCGTGTATTGGTTTAGACGATTTATTGAACAAAATGCAATTTTCTCATTGTCTTGGTGATTTGTTTTAGTAGAAGTAAAATTGGACTTCATTGGACCTATTGAAATTAAATCATAACAATTTATAGATTTGGATTAATATTATTTTCTTAGATAATTTATAGTCAGTGGTTTCACTACTCGCTATTTTGGGTCAGTGATCTTTTTTTTTAATTCATGCAATGTAACCTGTATAAAACTTTTGTCTTGGTTCTACAACTGCTTTTGGCTTCGAAAAGAAGATCTCTTAAAATTATTCATCCGCCTATAAAAAGAGTGGTTAGAAATACACACACAAGAAATTAAATAAAAATAACAATATTAAACAGTAAAAGTTAAAATATGGAAATATAGAAGAAGACGCGTCGTTAAAAAATGTAAACAAATATATACCTGCTGATTCATCTGAGCATCCCTTTTAGGGTCGGGCCACTGAACGCATGTCCTGATTATAATGATGATCTGACCTTAATTTTGAATTACACACGAGTATACATTCAAATACACAGATATACACATAGAAAACAATTATTATTGAATAAATTGTCATTAATCGAAATGTTTATGTCGACACTATGGAAATCTGTTTAATTAATTTTATTGATTCTACGGATTAAGGTATAATTAATGTTATAATACACTTACAAGATTTATGATCACGTTCAGTAAATTGAATTTCAGTTCAATTTTCAATTACCTAAATCCTATATAATAATACAATTAACATTTATACATATTACATTATATATAAAGAAACGATTTATACCTAAATGGTGGCTTGACACTTATAGTACGGTCAGCAACGAAGGCTGTTAAAAATAATTTTATGAATTGTATATAATATTTTACTTGTTATAATTTATTTTATTTATAAACTGCTATTTATGGACAGACATATAATTACTTTTTAAGATATTAAATGTTTTGTTACTATTGATAATTTCTAAATCGGTCATTAAAAAAGCGTCAATCTTTTTATGGCGAAAAATACGTGAAAGATAATGACGTCACCCGTTTTCACGACCGTAATTATCGTATTTTAAAAGTTTTATATTAAACCTTTGATGATGTCTTCTACTCTAAAGTTAGAGGAGTGTACAAGAAGTAAGTTAACTGAACTGAGTTTTATTGAGGGTAAAAGTTGTCATTGTAAGGAAGACGTGGTTTAATGACTGTTCTTACCTTTCGGGATTGAGTAACTCAAACTTTTACCTCACCCACTCTACGTGTAGATGTTTTTTTTCTAATAAATTGGTTCTAGTAAAATGTGACGCCCCGCTTGATGTTTTAGCGGTCCATGAGCGGAGACAACTGCCACCACAGATAAATATCTGCAGTCAGCAGTCACCTACGATGTTTGTATGGTATCTGCAAAGCCGGCTTGGGAAGACGAATGTAATCAAAACCAAACCAACTGATCTCGACTAGGCCACGTAAGTGGTGGTACTCAGGACGGTAGACCATCGTCAATCTGCCTACCATTCTTAAAACGTAATATAATTTAAGATCAATGTTGGATTTTTTATTACGAATAAGTTAGTTACATATTTCGCAGGTACATAAAAATACAATTACACTTTTCATAGTAATTCAACATATGACCGATCGCTGTTAAGTAAATTTAATTGCGATCTAGATGCAAACTGCAGTCGCTTTCGTTATGCCGACCTGATGAGAAGAGGGTGCACCGTCCAAATTGAGAGGGCAGACTTGTGTCTCTCTTCGTTCATTATAATCAAAAAAATTACCTTAAAATTAATTACAAATTGCATTTTTACATTTTCGTATCACATACAAATTCTGAATTAACCTACTTTTCCAAACATGTTGTTTAGTTCACTTTCCAGTTATTTTATTCCTTTGTAATTTGTAATTTTTAATAGTTATATTTACTTGAAAAAGGGTACGCGTATAAATAAGACTTGTCCTCTTCTTATCTATGAAGAGACATAAAACCGCAGTTTCTTTTGATTAAAAAACATGGTATTACAAAGTTGAATGATATTATTTTTAGATATATTTGTAAAACATATTTATATTATATAATGTTATATAAATAACAAGCTACTTGAGCGAACAAAGTATCTATAAATACATTTTGAACTACCCTGTGGTTTGGAAGACGGTTCATCACTAACTCTGTTAAACTAAATTCTAACCTTTGAAAACTATTTATTAGTAAAATATATAAACTTAAATATATTATTACGTGAAGAAGATAATACAGAGAAATCTCTACAGGCAGCAGTAGCCTCAGCTATGCCGACTAGAGAAAACGAATATTCACCGTCTAGATTGACAGTGCACATTCCTTTTGTTTTCGAGGCATGAGTGGAAATAATTGGGATAGTTGTGCACTTGTACACTCGCGCACGAAAGTGTAATTTAATATACAAAAGTATAAAAATTTGTTAGTGTTTAATACGTATAGCTTTTACGCAATCAATTACAAAAAATATATTGGTCATCCGGTAACAATATCAGTCAATTTGTATTTGCCTCAAGGGACCGGAGACGTGACGTAAGAGTACGGGAGGCAGAGTATTATCACTAACGAACTAATGATGGACGGTTTGCCTTTCATAACCCCTATCAGTCCCAAAAAAGGTCCAAAAAACTGTGCATTTAGATTCTTAGTGGCACCTATACACAAATACCTATTTATAAAAACAATATGTAAGTTAAAAACGATTTCACACAGCACCTGTGCAATCGTAAGAATTCTAATTTACCATACACTTTTCAAGGTTTCGTTCTTTTCAGATGCGTCATCGGAAAAATAACAAATCGAAAATATTGTCTTGTTTTCAGACTGCTATCATTTTTTCGTTTTCAAATATATAGGCAGACTGATAATGGTTATTAGCCCAGCCTGTCGTTTGGGGCAGTACTACCACTTTCGAATGTAATACCCGTGAAGTGACCTTGTCGCGTTTCGGGAACAGTTTGGAAGTAGCCAGGTATAACGAGGGGAGTATGCGCTGTCTATCTGGATGCTTCACATTTGTCTCCTCAAGCCGGCATAGCAGAGATAACTGCTGTCTGTAGTAGCAGTTGTTTCTGTTCATGGACCGCACTCTAGGTTGTGTTGTTATATTCCGAGTTTCTATTAAAAAATACAGTAAATAAAAAAAGGTACGAAAAACGAAAATCGAAATTAGATTTGTATCAGTTCGTGTTAACGTTCTTAACATCTAATACACACGAATATATTATAGGGGGTTATTACTACCTATTTTGTTATCGAGATTAAACTCACGTCTCTTACATACTTGAATATAGCCAAGAAGAGATGTTTTCTAAAGATAATTATGTTTAACAAGAATACGGTTCTATGCGAAATCGTATTATCGATACTTGCTATCCGATATTCCGGCTTGCTCGAAAAATAATTCAATATTGACTTATCCATTTCAGGTAATATACGTAGACTATATTGGTTCTATCGTGCACCTTTGGTTTCAACATTTTTATTTCTAAATTAAGATGTTAATTAATCTTAATTTGTAAAAAATTGTAATTAAGTTTCGTTTCTCATACAAAAGACCATAATAAATATAAATAAATAAATATTTTCAACCCTTAAACCTAAATTTTTTAACTGATAGACTAGGTATAACGTACAAACGTTTTGTTTTTTCCCAATAAATATCTGGACATCAAATTCAAAAAAGGGCTTTGGTCGGCCGTATATTATTCTCTCCTTAGATAAATAAGAAACTTATAATCAAAACTGATTACAGTTTAAGGTTGAGAAAACTTTTTTATTGTAGCTCGACATATGACAAGCTAGAGTGCGGTCCATAAACAAAAACAATGCTACTACAAATAAATTTCTACAGGCAGCAGCCGCCTACGCTAAGCCTTGAGGCGACAAATGTGTAACATCCAGATAGACAGTGCACACTTCTCTCGTTATACCTATCTACTTTCAAACCTCTCCCGAAACGCGACAAGGTTACTTCACGAGTATTACATTTGAAGGTGGTGGTACTGCCACAGGACGTCAGAC